>CAMXCT020001951.1:45000-84627 GCA_947184155.2 Cladocopium goreaui
GTGCACTCGGTGCACTCGGTGCGCTGCAAGTGTACTCGGTGCACTCGGTGCACTCGGTGCGCACACTGTGCGCACACTGTGCGCACACTGTGCGCAGTCACTGATCGCAGCCGCAATGGACTTCGACATGTGCTTCGTGCACTTTTTCCACATCTCAACTTCCAAAAGTGGTCCGAACATGGTGTGTTTTGTACATTGTGACTTCGAAGTGTGCTTCACGCCACAACAGCGTGCATTTTTTCCACATAAAGTGGTCCGAACATGGTGTGTTTTGTACATTGTGACTTCGAAATGTGCTTCGCGCCACAACGGTGTGCACTTTTTCCGCATCTCAACTTCCAAAAGTGGTCCGAACATGTCGTGTTTTTAACATTTTGACTTCGAAATGTGCTTCGCGCCACAACGGCGTGCACTTTTTCCACATCTCAACTTCCAAAAGTGGTCCGAACACGGTGTGTTTTGTACATGTTGACTTCGAAATGTGCTTCGGGCCACAACTGCGTGCACTTTTTCCACATCTCAACTTCCAAAAGTGGTCCGAACATGTCGTGTTTTTAACATTTTGACTTCGTAATGTGCTTCGTGCCACAACGGTGTGCACTTTTTCAACATCGCAACTTCCAAAAGTGCTCCAAACATGTGGTGCTTTGTACATTTTGACTTGGAAACGTGCTTTGCGCCACAACGGCGTGCAATTGTTCATCTCTCATCTGGCCAGATGGCTCCGCACCCGCCGCTTTAGCGAGCCTACTTTTCGACCATCCGGAGCCACAAATCATTGGGAAAACACAGCGTTTCGCGACTTTCCCACCTTTTCGCGCACCTGCATCTTCTTTCTTCTGACTCTTCCTCTTCTCTGATCTTCTCTCTTCTGCTCTTCTCTCTTCTACTCTTCTCTTCTCTCTGACTCTTCCCATCTCTTCTTTTCATCTGTCCATATTGTCGGAAGTTTGACTTCTAAACTTCCTTCGATGACATGGGCAACTAGCCTCGACACCCCCATGTGTTCTACCACCTGTGGCTGACCGCTGTTTGACGGTCAATCGAAAAGGGCCCCAAGCTGCAGGCTTTCCCAAGGCTGGCATGTCCGAATCACTCTCATCACTGGAAGCAGGCACATCTGGCCCACCCGCTGGCTCAGGGGGCTGAGGTTTATGGACAGGATTATCTTCAACTGCTATTTCCACAGCTGGATCAATGTCTGGGCCGCTGGCATTGCAGTCTTCTTCTAGCTCTGAGATCGAATCTGCTGCAGCCAAAGCTTCCAAAACGGAATCAACTTCAATGCTATCGTCCACGATGGGAGCCGTTTCAGGTTCACCTGCCAGGATTGCATGCTGCAGATCCATGGGGATTTCTGACTCCAGAAACAAAAATTGTGGGGCTTCAGCAGGAGCGATGTTTGTCGTCCAATGGGGGATGGATTTCACTCCCTTATTGAACAAATCCTCCGCTCTAAGCAAGCACTGCAAGTATTCTTTGTTTATGACATGAGACTGGCTGTACCACTCCAAAGGCTCTTGCGGCTTGTGGCACAACTCTTCTCTGGCTTTTTTTGGAGGCAACGTCTTCCATGTCCATCCCTTGCTTTCTAATGCCAACAAAAGCTCCATTAGGTCATAATCTGTTATTTTGCTAGCCTGTATGCTGCACACTGGCATCGGGTTCTGCAAACAACAAACCACTTGGATCTTAGACAAAGCTGCGTCGGTCAAAACCACACCCCTCCCACCAATGCCCTTGTCAAGAAAACCAGCTTGAAACATAGGACGAATGATGGCACTTGGTATTTCCTCTCATGGCACGGGCTCTCCATCCGGCAATGCTTTGGCAGTTATTAAATGTGTCACTCCCTGCATCACCTCAGCTTTGTCTGCATTGAGATCCGGCAAGGAATACTGAACCGACGGCGTTACCTCCCACAGCTTGAAATCATTCCGCAAGGAAACCAAGGAGCAAGCGTCCAAGGAATGCAATACTTGAGGCACAGTGCTTCCTGACAGATTGATCTGAGGCCTACCAGCAATCACAGTTTCAACGGGATGCATTGCAATGACAAAACCCAACCCTCCATGGACTTCAAGCGTGACGGATTTCCATGCACAAGTCGAAAGCACAAAACCCAACTAGGTCTAGGGTCAACGTCTACATTTTCTACAACCAAATCAAGGTCTTCATGCATGCGCTGCCTCTTCTCTACATTGCTCACAACTGGCATCCAGCCAACAGGCTCTGAAGCTGGCAAGCTGAAGAAGGTATCTGATCCGGCACTAGCCCGAAGTGGTCTACAGTCGCACGTTTCAAGATGGATTCATAATTTCGTGGGATGGCCAGAGCTTGGTTTCTGTGCAGCGTTTGAAATTGTTCTGTTTCAGCTTTCCGTTTGGCCTCATGAACCCTCTTGGCTTATGACATGACATGTCTGCAAACTGAATTTCAAGATCACATCGATGCACAACTTTTGCTACACATGACAACCAAACTGAACTGCTCCAGTAATCTTGCAAGAACAGGGTGGCCAAGGATGCCTAAGGAGGCAGCTGCCTGTCGCAGGTGCCTGGTTATGTCAAAGCAAGCCTGCAAAGACTGCAAGAAAGTTGGACCAGTCTCAATCTTTCCCATGATTTCTCGCAAGCGTACTGATAAGCTCACTTTGGATGGCCCAAGTTTGATGTGTTTGGATGCAACCCTAACATCACGGTGAAGGGCTTCCACCGCCCTTTCAGCAAGAGGCACAAACTTGAGTTCAAAGATGTTCAAAGGCTGCTGACCGCAAAGACTCGGACATTTCCGCACCATCAGCAAAGGCCTGCACATGGTCTCGCAAACTGCCTTCCCTGGACAGAAACCGGAGCGACTGCGGGTGATGATGTTCTGTCAGCATGTTTGGCACTGCTAAGGACTCGTCAAATTCAGCCAAACAAGCTATGCTCCTACCGACTGAAGGCCAATGATGACTAATTCCACAAAGCCGCCAAGGGATTTTCTGCCAAAAGTCAAATTTTGCAACCAACGTGAAATGCAAATGTGATTTTGCAAACGAGAAGTCTTTGAACAGAAGCGCCCTGCCTTCCTCTGAAAGTTGGCAATCAAGTTCTTCCGAAAAAAGGTTTAAAGCAATCCCAGTCAATTCCGTGAGGGTCTCAGCTAATCTACCAGCAGCTAGTTCTGGCGCACGCTTCCCACACATTGGACAGTCTGAAAAGGGACCGCCTCCAAACAAAGCAGCTCTTCTCTTCCTCTGCTTGGTGCTGGACATGTTCAGGGACAAATGCTCATGGCACGAGCAACTCTCTAGCCAATGCTCCAACTTTGAAAGCACAGTGTGGAGTCCATGCACCATGAACAAATAACTGCAAAACAGTGGGTTTTGAATTGCTGTCGTGAAGGCAGCTCCCACATCACCATCAGCATCTTTGCCATCAATCAACCATTTTGAATGGTTCCAAACCTGCTTCACCAACTTGAAATGTGGCAATAAGCCGTCCAGAAATTTGACTACCACTTGCCAACGTTTCTCGTACAAAGCAAGCAGAGATAAATGCATGCACCTGCTCCTGTGGCCCAGCAGCCGTGTTACGCACACAGCGGGCAACCAATCTTTCACGCAAATGTCGAGGAACCAGCAAATTAGCTAATGATTTCAATTGACCCCAGAATTCTTCCCACCAAGACATTTTCTCATGGAGATCTTGGCTTTTGCATTGTGCGTAATATGTAAGCTTCCAGCCGTGAGCAAAGCTTGTGGCATGATGCGACATGGGACATCATTCTGAGGCAAAGGCTCATCACCATTCACAATGTCACTCTCAAGCGGCTGGACCAAATGACTTGGCAAGACACTTGAAAGACCTTTGGCTTGGAAGGATGGCAACAACGCCTCTGTTCCTAAGTCAGTTGTCCATGAAACAAAGCTGTTCAAATGACGCTGCAAAGACCTGGCATCTACGCATTCGCAACCAGTTGCATGTAAAAGACATGCAACTTTGTCTTCAAGGGACACTTTGCCTGACCCTAGGGCAACTGGTATGCACTTGTGGTGAGTGACTGCTTGCAGCAATGCTTGGTGCAATGCCTTAACCTCTTCAATGTCCAAATCCTCAGCTTCAAAATGATCATAAAAATCCGGACGAGACTTGGAAAGGCGATTGGCAGCGTCCGCGGCTGCCACTAATGCATCCTGCTGAATTGCCGCATGCATCAGCATGAACCATTCTCTACCCGCTTGGGGCGAACTGTCAGCCCATGCAGAATGACACCAGTTTGAATCTGACCACGTTTTTCTCATAGTCAACAGGTATGCAAAGTCAAGGGCTGGACCTGCCCTTCCTATGGTTGAAGTATGTGGGAACCTCAGCCTGTTCATGAAGTGCGACAGGTCCATTTGAGGCAATGAAACCTTGAGGGCAATGGGGATTGCCGTACTCACATGCTTGTTGGATCCCAGGTTGGATCCCAGGCACACTGCGTGCATCAGGGTGTTACTTGGAAATTGATCGGAAACACCACCCCACTCTAATGCTTTGCGGCCGCTTTCAAAAAAGTGGATGGTGTCAAGAATATCCATTTGCAAAGCAGCCGCCTCGTCATCATCACTGCAGCTTGCAAGCAGGCATGGGGCCCAAGACCTCACCCTATTGGCCAACTGTGCGAACCTTTCCTCATGAGTGGCACCTGAGCTTGGATAGGCATTGGCGGACCCTGCAATCTGTGGATGGGGCCACCTGCAAACAATGGGCCTGGCATTGGCCATGAATGACGTTGGCATGCAGAAAACCACTTGCCTCCCAAAAGCAGAGAAGAAATTGGCTCAACTACTGGAATGGCAAATGCGTTCAGCTTGATTGGCCCCCATCTTTCTGGCAAGAATGATGCATTTTTTCCACAAAGAAAAACCCCCGGCAAAGAGCTCACCTGCACAATCCTGAACAGAATCAACTGATACACCAAATGGGACAAAAGGTGAAAGAGCATGTTTCCTCCTTTGCAATGGGATGGCCTCCGCTCGCTTCTCATCATGTCAGCTGCTTTGGCAACCGCTCGCAACTTTGAAACAAGGCATTCAATCCAATACAACCAGCAAGAAAACATCATGTCGCGTCTCATCACCTTCCTTCATGTATTCAAACTAATTGTCAGTGGGGACACCGCCGCCTACCAGATCACAGCAGCGTCGCTTCTATCTGCATGCTGTCACCGCTTCCAGCAGAGTTGGCGGCAAAGCATCCGGTTCGAAGCAAGCATGACATTCACCATCTTTCTCAAAGATCAGCACTTGGAAATACAATTTCATCGATGTAATACAAGCAGAGCCAGAGACACGGAGTTTCTTTCAGTCCAACATAAGCATGCAGTACCTTAGCAGAAGCAATGTCCTCGGATGCCACAGGCCATGTTTGCCCACGTATTCCCAGCTATGATGAAAGACACGTTCAACTCATCGGACAAAGCTGCGATGTCCACATCCGTCGCCCAGTGTCGATTGCCACATGTTTCCAGCTGCACGGCAACTTCATGTTGCAACTTTGCCAATGTAGCAACACCTGAGCGGACCGTTTGCTGCGTGTCACCGTGCTCTCTCCTTCCTGAAAGCGAACCTGCAAAGCATCGTCGAGGACCTGGACATCCACAACAACATTAACAGTGGCTAAAACCTCGGAAGGTGACTTTCGCAGTAATGCCAGCATAGACCATTCTAAGGTGCGCAAAAAAGTTAGTAACTGGTTATAACTTTAGTTATACAAAAAGTTTTGAAAAGTTATGAAGTGATGCAAATATCAACTATTTTGTCACATTTTTATAATTTAGAAAATTTGAAAAAACACTTGTTTTTATTGTATCGAAAACAATATTTTTTCTAATTATAGCGGTTGAGCCGCTTCGAAGTTGTTTTTTTTAAAAATGCGCGGTTTTCACCGCTTCCATGGCTGAGGGAATGTGCAACTGGTTTTTCAACAGAACAGGCCACTGTGGGAGCGCGCCTTTTTAGGTGCTTTATGCACCTGCAATGGGTTAGTTTGCTCTTTGCAATCTCACCTTTGCAGTTTCTTTTCTTTTTACAAAGACCAAAAAAAACAAAAAACAAAAAAACAAGAAACAAAAAAAAAGACCCAACAAACTGCATCTGACCCCCTCCCCTTCGGGTGTGCAATCTTGTTTTTTTTTGTTGTTTTTTTGGTTTCTTGGTGTTTTGCTTTCTTGGTCCGTTGTTATTTTGAGGGACTGGCAAAAAAAGTGGCAGGATCTAACTCTTTGCCACTTTTCCCCCCTTAGGCATTGCAAATTTGTTTGTGGTTGTTTCATCCCCAATCTTTATGCTAGGGGGACCTAGTGAAAAAAATATTTCTTTTCTAGGACCCCCCCTCTAAATCATTCTTCCGGCATCCAGAACTTATAGTGAAATCCATGGTAAAAAGGATGAACAAGGTATGTTTCATGGCTCACATGTCAATGAGCTGTAATAGAAACTCATGCTTCAACAGCTGCCTAGTAAACTCAACCCTAGCCAAAATGAACAGCTAGCACCCCAAGCCATGGCTTGTTGGTAAACGAAACTGATTTTCCAGGTATTACATAATTGATATTAATCATTCATTGACAATATTTGACAATAACATACTTGGGATAGGAATTAGTCATGACATAATACTCAAGACCTGCACCCAAGTGGGACATGATCATGTCTCATCTGGCTCAGCTTTTTTCCTTCTTCGGAAGTCCCCCCAAGAGACCCCACAATGTCCCCACATGGGCAGCTTGTTGCCACGCCCATCTTGGAAATCTAAAAAACCGATGAGCTGCCATGCGTCATCGTGCATCTGAGCTGTTCGGAAATATCATGATGTAATATGATGTATCATGGCACATCATTGGCTGCCCTGGTGCTATTCGATGAATGAGAATGACTGAGAAAAACATAGAAAAACATGGCCCTATGCAGTCAGTCGCAACAAGGGCAAGGCAGCGCTGCCAACATCTGCCGCAAACGCCTTCACACGTTGCTGTGAAGCATCTGGTCCAGGAAGCTGCCTGTTGGGCAAGCTGGGTGCCAGGAGCAGGGATACGGAGTACATCATCGAACACTCGATTGCGTGCAAAGTGGCACAGAACGTCCCAGGGAAAAAGCTCCTTGGCGATGCGTTCCATTGTATTTCAACAGGCTTCAACGTCTCAGCAATGAGATGCAATGAGCAAAGGCAATCCATTGCCAATAAGAAATCAAAAGCTGCTAGCTTTTTTGAATGACTTTGGGATGTCTTTCCAGCGTCAATTCCATTGCTAATGCACACATGATCACATGAATTCGTTGGTGCAAATCTTATGTTTGGAGCTTACATCATCTTACTTCAGCCTAGGTTAACCAATTTCTGCAGATCATAAAGCCACGATTTTGTCATACCGGATGACACGGGATGTGGTGTGATGTCGTATCATGTGGTATCCCTTCAGATACTTGTGGCCAAGAGGCTGTGTTGCTTGCATGCTGTGGCATCAATGCCTTGACTTCCTTTTTGGTCGCTGCATGGTCACCAAAGAGTAGGGATTCCAGCCTGTGGATGATGCCTGAGTCTGCACACTCTCCTTGAGGCCTCTCATTGCTGCCTGCTTTGGCTGCAAAGACTCCAGCTTGCAAGGGATTGCCTTGGCCATGGTTTTCGCCCAATCTTCAGGGGTGCGCTGAGTCAAGTAGCCTGACACGCCCATGGATGCATAGCTCCGTATGAGGCTATCTTGGCCCCATATGAGGATATGTTGGCCCCATTTGAGGCTATGTTGCCCCCATGTGAGCCTATCTTGGGCTCATGTTGGGCCTATGTTGGGCCGATCTTGACCCATTTTTGGCCTATATTGGCCCAGATCAAGAATTTTGACATCTTTTGAAAAACATGCAAAAACACAGGGTTCTAGAGCAAAAATGCCCCCCCCCCAAGCTAAAGCTTATTAGCTATAATGCAAGTGCTAACGGTTCACGCAGGCACACAAAAAACGCCTCGGCACCTTCGGTGCGGGCGGATTTTGGATGATTTTGACATGTACCACTGAGCAAGGCTTCTGTTCAGCCAGACATGAAATGATGCTGTTTCTAGATGTTTCTAGTCTAGTTTATATGAGAAACCTTCCATGTCCAAAAAAAAGTGCCCAATAAGTGCTAAAAGAACGTTCAATATGGCCAAACATCCTCCAACATATGTGAATGTTATCCATTACACTTGGTGCGGGCGGTTTTCGTCGCGAAGCGACCGTCAATATTCCAAAATCACATCACGTTGGGTGGATATGGTTTCGCCATGTTTCGCCAAGAAACACCATTGCATGTAGCAGTGGAGGCTCCCAATCCTCTGGTGCCCAATGCAAGTGCTATAAGGGGCTGATCAACAGAGCTGGATTGTTGGTCCCCAGTTTGCCCCACCAGCCGACCATAGCTCGAACTTGTGCAGGATCGTTTCTCGTGTGACCCAACGCCACCGTCCGTCACCAGGAGAAAGGTCACAAGTCACTTGGTCCAGGCGAATGACTTCAACTTCAGAGGAATTGGCCTGATCAAGCACGAGTTCCTTCAGCCGCTTGTAGTAGCCCTCAGCTGGAGGACCTTTCACATCCATCACGTGCACATGCTCTGCAAAGGCCCGGTACTCAGACGCATCCACCTGGCAGGCTGCTGGCGGCGTTTAACGTTTCCAAGGCTGGCCAACCAATGTGATATTGTGATTTATTGTGTGATCACATGTACCCACACTGTTGGAATCCTCACGTGTGATGTTGCACCTTAGCGTGACCAAAGACCCCAGGAAACTTGAGGGCAACCAGGGATGAACGAAAGGTAGAGTTGAGTGAAGGGAGGTGAGACACAGCAGCCATTTTTTCAGCGGGTTGGCAAGGCTGCGTCCGTATTATGTAAGCCTTTAGTAAACTGACAACACAGTCCACAGCCGTACATGGCCGTACAACAGCTGAAGTGCCATACAGAGAAAGGTTTGGAACGCTCCCAGCAAGAAATAGGCAACACCATATTCCACTACCGGAATGGAAGCCCCAAAACTGAAACCCAGACAGTCACCATGGCACAAGAACCACAAGGAGCACAAAACATCACAAAACTAGCATCGTGGCCCCACCATGATTTGAACCCTGGTTGTTTTACCATGATTTACCCCCTCCCCCCCACAATGTGACTTTGGGAAAGGATGGGAAGGGGATGGAGTTACCCGCGCTTATGGGTGCCGTCCGTAAGAACGGGTAATTGTTTGGTAGAGCGGGTGGAGCCAATTTTAAAGGGAAATCTATACATACGGCTGCCCTACCCGCGGCAGTGAACGCTTACCCGCGCTTATGGGTGCCGTCCATAAGAGCGGGTAATCCTGGCGTATGTTAGTGTACTTTAGTTGGTATACTTTTGGGGTATCTCACCTCCCTTCACCCAACTCTACCTTTCGTTGAGCACTGGCGAACGGAGCCTTGCCTGGGAGTCCACTGGTGCCATGAGGGCCATGTCTTCCAGCATTGAAGCCTCAGTGCTCACAAAATGCAAGTACACATATGTTGAATTATGTTGAGGGCTGGGAAGAAATGCGAATACTACACATAAGAATGCAAGTCGAAAACCTGGTCATCTTGCCTGGTGTTTCACTGCGTTCACATGTGTCTTCCATGGGCGATGTCACCATCCACAATCTGCAACCAGGCAACGTCCGATGAGATCATAGCGGGGTCCGCCATTGCACCACTAGCCACCTGTCAAATGCGCAAAGCTGCAGGTTGGTGGGATTGCACGCAGGTGCATGCAAAAACAAAACGGTACAGAAATAAACATACTTCTTCCTGTGACCGAATTTAAAGCGGTACTACTCGTAGCAGAACGCAAAAAAGCAGTACGAGCTGTAGTAGTAGCAGTAGTAGTAGCAGCAGTAGTAGTTAGTACTTGCATGAGTACTACTACTACTACTAGTAGTACTACTACTACTACTATTGTGTGCTACTGCTACTATTGCTACTACTAGTACTGCTACTTCGACTATTACTACTACTACTGCTACTACTATTCTGTGCTACTGCTACTATTACTACTAGTACTACTATTACTACTTAGTAGTCGTGGTGGTGGTGGTGGTAGTAGTAGTAGCAGCAGCATCTTGTCACTCAGAAGACACTCAGAAGTTCGGCGACAAAAACGATTCGCAATCTAATCACATCTTGTCACTGCAGCATGAAGAGTCCCTCAGCAAAGGACTCTGGAGGTTCCAAAACTCCACTTCCATCCTGCGCCGCAGTTGGGGGTGAAGCCGTGAAGCCAGGAGACTCTTTTCGGAAGCAGTCATTCGATATGACTCCAGCAAGTGCTTGGATATGGGTAGATTGATAATATTTTAGATTGATTTATGGATAGATTTGGGTCCCTGCCATATCTGCCACAACTTCTGAACTGCAAACGCCACACTTCAAGCCCTTTGGCCCATAGCATTGCTGCATAATGCTTGATAATGCTGCATATTGTAGGGGTATACTGTAGAGCTACGATGCAGGTGCTGGTAGAGGTACGGTAAAGCTACGGTAGAGGTACGGTACTCTACCGTACCTCTACCGTACCTCTACCGTACCTCTACCGTACATGTGCTTCTAACGTAGCCCTATGATCCCATCCTGTCATATTTTCAATGAACTAAAAAATGCTTATGTTTGGACCTACCTGCTCACGTCTGCTCAAGTGGAAAACCATGTGATCCAAGATGCAACATCAGCGCGAGAAGGCGGCGATGGCAGGCCCAAGTTCTTCGCCACCTTGTTCGCAGATGCCCACGAATCTGAGGTCTTCTTATGCGTGGGATGAAGCCAGTAGTCTCAGTGGCAGGGGCTTTGATAGTGTCGGGATTCTGGTTGTGAGGCAGTGCTCTGACTGACAGCAACCATGCATCATGATCATCTGAGGCTGCCCATTTTGGACATCTCTGGGAAAATCTTCCAAGCATAGAATGAATTAGAATGACATGAAGACATGAAGACATGAAAAGAATCTCTGATCTTGCTCTCTTTGCGCTGAATGCAGCACAAACCGCAGTCCACGCGAGTGCTGCTCCAGCTACACTTCTTCGTCACCAGCCAGCCCATGGCTGCTCATGGCTGCTCTCCAGGCTTTTGCATGTCATTGGTTCCTTTTGATTCAGCGATATATATATATATATATATACATATATTGATTGATCTATCTTAGGGCTCAACTTGCCATATGTAAAGTAGATTAAAATAAAACATATTCCAAGTTGGTCCTCTTGATGTCCAATGATGTCCAAGTAGGAGTTTTGTGATGTTTTGTGGTGTCCGGGTCAATGCATGTCCAAATGTTTCAAGGTTCACTATCCCCTGGAACCTGCAGCGGGCGCCGGACAGGCGCACAACATCAAATAAGCCCCATTAAGCCCCATCAAATCGGATGATTATCCCAGAAAATATTATTATATTTTCTAAATATATGTTAGAATATAATATATTATAATATAATATAATATAAATATATTTAAAAAATATAAATATTTAAAAAATATAAATATATTTTAAAAAAAAATATATATATATACATAAATTACTGAAATATTTTTTTTCGTAGGTCCCCCCTCCAAAACAAGCAGCAAGGTACCTGGGATGTTGTTTCTGCTTGCTTTAGGTCTCTGGTTCCATTAGAAACCATGCAAAAAACAAAGGAAAAACAGGTATCCTTGGGGGAAGGTTAGGGGCTTGGGGCATGGATTAAGCATGGATTAAGCAATTTTGTTTCTGACTTATTTTTGAAAACATGCCAGAAGACTATGAAAAAACAAAGGCAGCCAATGAGTACGTCTTTTGATATTGACATTGCTGACTATAAACACCAGTTTCCCCTAGTACATCCCAATATATCCCACCCATATGGGAATGTCTCAAAATGAGGCGAGCCCTTTTTTTTTTAAAGTAGCGTTTTGGGGGTCAAAAAGGGCGCGCCTCATTTTGAGACGTCCACATATACCACAGAGGTCTTTACAGGCTTGGGTGAGGGACTGAGGGATTGGATTAGATTAGATTGGATTAGATTAGATTAGATAGATTGGATTGGCTTGGCTTGATTTGGATTGGATTGGATAGGGTTGGGTTGGATTGGGTTAGATAGATTGGATTGGCTTGGCTTGGATTGGATTGGGTTGGGTTGGATTGGACTGGATTGGATTAGATTAGATTAGATAGATTGGACTTGACTGGATTGGATTGGATTAGATTAGACAGATTGGATTTGAGTGGGTTGGATTAGATTGGGTTGGGTTGGATTGGATTAGATTAGATTAGGTTAGATTGGATTGGATTTGGTTTTGTTGGATTGGAATTAGATTGGATTGGATTGGATTGGATTGGAATTAGATTAGATTAGATTAGATTGGATTAGATTAGCTTAGATTAGTTTAGATTAGGTTGGATTGGATTGGATTGGATTTGATTGGATTGGATGGGGTTGTTGGATTGGATTGGATTGGGTTGGATTGGATCAGATTAGATTAGATTAGATTGGATTAAGGAGTGTACCAGTATACCACCAGTTTGCCACCAGTATACCACCAGTATACCACCAGTATACCATGGTATACGGTCAGTATACCATGGTATACGGTATTATACCCTAGTATACCGGAGTATCCCCAAGTAAACCCCAGTTTCCCCTAGTATATCTCAATATATCCCACCCATATACCACAGAGGCCTTTACAGCACTTCAATAAGATTGGATTGGCTTGGAACTAGATTAGATTAGATTAGATTACATTAGATTAGATTAGATTAGATTGGGTTGGATTGGATTGGATTGAAAATACATTAAATAAGGTTAGATTAGAGTAGGTTAGACTGGTTTGGATTGGGTTGGATTGGAATTAGCTTAGATTAGATTGCACTTGACTGGATTGGATTGGAGTGGATTGGGATGGGTTGGGTTGGATTGGACTGGATTGGATTGGATTGGATTAAAATTAGATAAGATTAGGTTAGGTTGGATGGATTGGGTTGGATTGGAATTAGATTAGATTAGATTACATTAGATTAGACTGGATTGGATTGGCTTGGATTGGATTAGATTGGATTAGATTAGATTAGATAGATTGGATTTGACTGGATTGGATTGGATTGAATTGGATAGGATTGGCTTGGATTAGATTTGATTTGGCTAGATTAGATAGATTGGATTGGATTGGATTGGATATGATTGGATTGGACTGGATTGGATTGGATTTGTTTGGGTTTGATTGGATTGGATTGGATTATATAGATGAGATATATCTGGATTGGATTGGATTGAATTGGATTAGATTAGAGTAGATTAGATACATATATCAATGAAAAGTAATCCAGGTTTCCACGAATGCTGTTTTTTCAAAGGAAGATTGTGTTGCCATAAAGGACAATGCTCTGTTGTAAGGAGCGAAAAAACATTCTGAAAAAATCTCACATTTCAAAACATATTGCACTTTTGAAAGGGATGCTCTATGTCAAAAATACTGCATATTGTGCAGCAATATTGGCTTTTCTAAAAGGGATACTGCTCCTTTGAAAGGAAGGTTAGACATGTGGAAATAACAAGATTTCCTTTGAAACGGGCCCCCAAGGTGAAAGAGGTCCTGGCCAAGAATGTTCCTTATCCGCGCGAAGCCCCCAAGATTAATTTCGACCGAGTTTTTCATACAAAGGCAAAAACTCGGTCGAAACTAATCTTGGAGGCTTCTCGGCCAGGACCCCTTTCACCTTGAGGACCCCTTTCAAAGGAAATTTTGTTAAATGCACACTGTACTCCTCCAAAGGGCATGGTGTATCTTTTAAGGAACATTTGATATTTCATAGGGATATTGTTCTGCAAAAACACACTGCGTTGCTCCAAAGGAAGATTGCACTTATGAAGAAGGGTATGCTGCATTTCTGTTTTGAATACTGCATGCATTTGTTGGCAGGTATGGGCATGTTGATGTATATTGTAATTACGTTGAAGACATCTAGGATATACTGCAAAAATTGAATTTTGTCAAAGGGACTCTGCAGCATTTAGCCAAGGTAAAGTGAACACCTGGACACTTCTTCAAGCAATGCATCCTCTCTAGTAGACATGAACACATCTTCATTCACAGTTTGGGTTTTAACACGTGATTAATTATAGTGTTTGACGTGCTGAAAACGGCTGTTCCAACAAAAATAGCTTTTAGCTGTTTGAAAACCGCTCCATTTGGCATTTTTTTGAGCAGTTGAAAACGCTTCAAACAGCAAACACTCAAAATCATCAAAAAGATCAAAATTTGATCACTTTTATTTAAAGACACTTTTTTATAGCAAAAAAAAATACAAAAAGTTAGCTAAGAAGTTCTGACTTAGTAACTGGGATATAACCCTAGGTTATAACCCAGTTACTAACTTTTTTGAGCACCTTAGTTGGTCCATCCATGCTCCAGCCTTTTCACGAACTACATAGCCAGTAACAAAATCAACGAAAGCTTTCCCACACAATCCACGAAATGTTGACCGACAAGTCCGCGCAGAGCTTTTGCAACCGCTTTCCGAACCCTGCCAGCAAGAGTAGGAGGAAGCACAAGAAAATCTACCACAGCAGGCATCAAGTCACGCGCCAAAATCAAAATGGCAGCAACAGATAGAAAGAAGCAATCGCCACCACGAGACATCCACCTTCGTTTCACGTGGCAGGCGTGGTACTTGGTGACATCGACTTCTACTCTGCCGTGGCAGGCGTCGCACTTATGGCACTGGGCTGGCTCTGGTGGCGCGCTTGGTTTTAGGCGTGGCGCCGGGGACGCCGCGGCTGTTGGCGTGGCAGCCGTGGCACTTGGAGACATCCACCTTCGTTTCACGTGGCAGGCGTGGTACTTGGTGACATCGACTTCTACTCTGCCGTGGCAGGCGTGGCACTTATGGCACTGGGCTGGCTCTGGTGGCGCGCTTGGTTTTAGACGTGGCGCAGGGGACGCCGCGGCTGTTGGCGTGGCAGGCGTGGCACTTGGAGACATCCACCTTGGTTTCACGTGGCAGGCGTGGTACTTGGACACATCGACTTCCACTTTGCGTGGCAGGCGTGGCACTGGGTTGCAGTCACATGTCATGCACTCACATGTCACGAACTCATGGCAGCCGTGGCACTTGGAGACATCCACCTTCGTTTCACGTGGCAGGCGTGGTACTTGGTGACATAACTTGTCATCACACAACTTGTCATCACACCACTTGTCTTCACACTACTTGTCCACACACAACTTGTCTTCACACTACTTGTCCACACACAACTTGTCCACTTGTCATCACACCACTTGTCTTCACACTACTTGTACAGACACAACTTACTCACACGCAACTTGTCATCAGACCACTTCTCATCACACCACTTGTCATCACACCACTTGTCTTCACACTACTTGTCCACCGGGCACCAGCACACAGGCAGAGTCAAGCTGCATCGGTTAGTGCTGTGTGCGCAGCTGCATCGAGTGTTGCCGTCGTGACATGTCAGGTTTTGCAGGCGTGGCACTTGGCGACATGGATCGTCACTTTGCGTGGCAAGCGTGGCACGTATGGCACTGGGCTGGCTCTGGTGGCGCGCTTGGTTCCCAGGCGGTGCTCTGACGCCGCGGGGTTTTGCGTGGCAGGCGTGATACTTCGTGACATCTACCTTCACTTTGTGTGGGAGACGTGGCACTTCGTGACATGGATTGTTACTTTGCGTGACAGGCGTGGCACTTATGGCACTGGGCTGGCTCTGGCGCTTGGTTTTAGGCGTGGCGCCGGGGACGCCGCGGCTGTTGGCGTGGCAGCCGTGGCACTTGGAGACATCCACCTTCGTTTCACGTGGCAGGCGTGGTACTTGGTGACATCGACTTCTACTCTCTCGTGGCAGGCGTGGCACTTATGGCACTGGGCTGGCTCTGGTGGCGCGCTTGGTTTTAGGCGTGGCGCCGGGGACGCCGCGGCTGTTGGCGTGGCAGCCGTGGCACTTGGAGACATCCACCTTCGTTTCACGTGGCAGGCGTGGTACTTGGTGACATCGACTTCTACTCTGCCGTGGCAGGCGTCGCACTTATGGCACTGGGCTGGCTCTGGTGGCGCGCTTGGTTTTAGGCGTGGCGCCGGGGACGCCGCGGCTGTTGGCGTGGCAGCCGTGGCACTTGGAGACATCCACCTTCGTTTCACGTGGCAGGCGTGGTACTTGGTGACATCGACTTCTACTCTGCCGTGGCAGGCGTGGCACTTATGGCACTGGGCTGGCTCTGGTGGCGCGCTTGGTTTTAGGCGTGGCGCCGGGGATGTCGTGATCCTTGCTAGTGCTGTTGCATTTGACGGTGCTCATATGTCTGTTATCAATCTGTGCTTCTGAAACTAACAGTCTTCGTGACAGCCGGTGTTTTCTGTTGTTCTGCCAGGCACCGACTTCGTCGCGCAGATGCTGCTGTTCAATACATGCATACATACATACATACATACATGCATACACAACTTACTCATACCGGTCTATACGTGGATGTTATTGCGAAAGAGCTGGCGCTGTCTGAGGCGACTTGATGTTATTGGATTAGTGTGTTCAGTATTGTTTGTCTAGCTGGCCTTCTATTTGGATGCAAATCATTCACCTGGTTGCATACGCCAATCCTTCACCATCTCTTTTCTCTTTCCTGCTTTCCGCATGCCATCTTTACCTTTCTTTTGCTGCTTGTTGGAAGAAGTTGACATGTGGGGTTATCCGGTCCTTTAATTGATTTTGTGCAGGCTTGCAAAATGGGAGCCAAGTTATAGGAACGGAGATGTCCATCATGTCTGTTTGCACACGGTTTAAAGAGAATATAATATCGATGATTCACGCGTTATAAAAATATCGCTTTTTCTGGTTCAAGGGATGAGAAACTTGTTTGCCTGGCGCACTAATCCGGAGGGAAGCAAAGTGGAGATTCGCCTTGGGTTTGCAGGCCATGAGAAGATGACAATGGAAACTTTGCCTGCTTTGTGGCAACGATCGCAGCAGGCATTGGATGCTGCAGATGCCATCTCTGTAAGCTCTGAGTCTGTAGCGCCTATGACACCTCGTGATAAAGACACATGTTCTGCGGAGCATAGCGCTATGCATAAAGAGCATCAAGTTTTGGCTCACTTGACATCTGCAACTCTCGAGAGGTTGCATGCCTGCACGGCTGCGGCCGTGGAGGTAGATCGTTGCACGCTCTTCATCCAACTTTTGGAGGCTGCGATTCTGGATGTGCTTGATGAAAGTCTAGCACGTGCAGATTTAGAAGCTATCAGTGGCGTAGTGCAGAAAGCACAAGCCTTTCTTGCAGATTGCAAGCATTGAAATGAGATGGGAGAAAAAAATCGTTCTGTCACTCGGCTGCTTCTGTTAGGAGCGTCATTTTCTGTTGCCCTTACAGCCGTTCCGGTCTTGCTTCATGACTCAACTTTTTGTCCGCAGCCGTTTTTCCCTCGTGTTGCTCGGCCGCACACCAACTTAGAGCACCATGGGGGCTGACAAGGCCGGGATATATATATATATATTCATAGCGTTGTCTTTTATCACATGCACATGCACAGGATATAAATATATAGAAATCCTTCGAGTGTCTGCGGACGCGCGGCCCAGTCGATTGTCTGCGGACAGTCCCCTCTTTGAGTGTCTGTGGACACTCACCCCGATTGTCTGCGGACAGTCCCCCTTGTGAGCGTCTGCGGAGTCTCACCCCGATTGTCTGCGGACAGTCCCCTCTTTGAGTGTCTGCGGACACTTTTTCCGGATTGTCTGCGGACAGTCCCCTCTTTGAGTGTCTGCGGAGACTCACCCCGATTGTCTGCGTGAGCGTCTGCCGACACTCACCCCGATTGTCTGCGGACGGTATCCCCTGTGAGTGTCTGCGGACACTTTCCCCGATTGTCTGCGGACTCCCCCCTTTGCGTGTCTGCGGACACTCACCCTGATTGTCTGCGGACAGTCCCCCCATGTGAGCGTCTGCTTAGATGAACCCTGGGCTTGCTAAGTATTTATCAGGCTTATCAACATTATTAAATCCTTATGCTAAACATATGCTAAGCACTTCCTAAGTATATCTTAAGTGTTTAGCAAGTTTAGCAAAGTTACTAACATCTGCTAAGCTTTAGCTAACTTATGTTAACTTTTCTAATTTTAGCTAAGTAGTTAGCTGTCAAACCTAAATAGTTAGCTTTGCAAACATAAATGTTTAGCCTCTGGAAATTTGATTTTGAAAACTTAAAATTCTGCAAACAATCTTGACATGTTTTGCTTTTCTTCTGGGTATAATGTTATTTGAAGAACAAAAGCACGACCCTTTGGGTGCAGGCTTGAAGCAATATAATTTTTACATATCACACCAGTTGGGATGCCTGAAAGGGTTGTTTGGCATTGTTTGTTGTATTGCCACCCTGCAGTGCGCAATGTTTGGTATCTTGCTGTGCCAAAAGCTTTTTGGCTGCTGGGAAATGTTGTTTTGTTTTTTGGAAGCCAAGACAAGGTCTTGTTGTTGAAAGGCTTCAATAAAGCCACCATGGCTGTTTCATTGTGAAAGCTTCTGGCTTTGTGTTGCAAGCCTGTTTTTGGCTTTGTGTTGCAAGCTTGTGTTGGCTGAATGGTGCAAGCCTTTTTTTGGGCTGTGTGGCAAAAAGCCATGCGGGCTTTGTGGTGCAAGCCTTTGTAGGCTATTTGATTTGGCAAATGTGCAAGCATATATGACAGACATGCCCAGCGGCCACAAGCATGACACACATGCCCATTCCATGTGTCAATGAAATCATGTTCATATACACACCACCTTGCAAGCAGCAATGGCTTCTGTGCCCCCAGACGTGGTGAAGCAGGTGAATGACCTTGTGCAAAATGAAGATATGCCAGCTTTGAAGAAAGTTGAAAAAATTGCAGCTCTTGCAGCAGAAATGTCTTTGCTACAAAACAACAGTGCTCCCCAGAGAGACACTGACACACCCAGCCAACAGGGGTGGCAGTTTGCTTAACCCACAAGATGTATGGAGCAAGGGGCTTCGCATGGTGAGCATTGGCATTCAGCCAGCCTTACTGCAAGAAGGAGGAGTGGCTTTTGAGCTTTCCACTGAAGCTGGCAAAAGAGACCAGCAAGTGGCTGCCAATGTCACTTTGGTAGAATCTGCAGATGGTGCACTTGCTCCAGTGACTAAGACTGAGAGGTACTTGACAGTGGCCACCTCCCACACAGCAGCCTTCTGCAAGGCAGTGGAAGCTTGCTGCAAGTCACCTGCAAGTGGACAACCTTTGGAAATGAAGGCTGATGAAGGCCTCTTCAAGCTGATAACTGCAGGCTGGCCTATGAATGTCATTTCTGAGCATGTGGAAAACCAGTTGCCTTCTTTGCCTCCTTGGCTGCAGATGGCAATGAATTCAGTCAACATGGGCTTCAAGCAAGTCAATGAAATTGAGGCTGCTGCTTTGATGTCTGAATTCTTGCAGCATGGCAAGACATTGCAGGAGGCCCAGCTTTTGGTGGAGCAAAGCGACCCTCTTTGCAAGCCTCAGCTTCCAGCCATTGCCTACTATGTGAGCAGGTATGGTGGTGGCGATTCACAAGGCCTATTGAAATTCCTGAGCCGCTTCAGTGCCTAGGCTTTGTGATTGTTTTTAAACTGCATAGCCAGCAAGCCTAAATGGCTTCTTTTCTGAAGCTTCCACAGCTTTCAGATTTGAAGCCTCTTTGGCTCTGATCCACTGCTTTCTTTGCGAGCCTTCATGGCTTCTTTGTGAAAGCCATGGTGGCTACACACATGCATTCTTGCTTCAGCATGCTGAGGCAAAAGCTTTGGTAGCCTGCAATTGGGCCAGGAAATGATGGTTGCCATCGCTTACATGGATATGGGAGGCTCTACCTGCCTGTACCCTTTCTTGAGAACTGCTGTGTGCTTTGTTTGCAACTAACTTGCGTCTTTGTGCAACAAAACACATATGTAGCACATGTGTTGCTTATTGGGGTGGGCCACAATGATGAGCTCTACAAAGAGTGCAGATGGGTATGCCAAATTGCTCAACAAGTCAGATTGTGACAAGCTGAAGAATGTGGCCAAAAGGCCTGAAGTGGACAAATGTGAGCACCTTGGTTGGCTTGATGTTTTTCTTTTAACACACATCATGTAGCCAATTTTGTTTTGGCACCCAATGCAAAATCCCAGGCAAGTGCTGAAGGATGCTTGGGCATTGAAAGCAAATTCACCAGTAGCTGAAAACCTGCAAGTAGCAAGCTTTGGCAGGCTTTGTGTTAGGTGCATTTTGCACATACTCCAGAAGGAGAAATTGGGAAGAGAACCCAAAGGCTTCCCAGACTTGGAAGAAATTGCCAAACTGTTTGCCATTGACTTGGCAGCTACAGGTGCAAGAGCTTCAAGCTCCAAAGCAAGCCAGCAAGAGGGATTGAAAGTGGAGAACTTGTTGGAAGCCACCCCTGCAAAAGTTGCACTCCTCCAGAATGACCACATGGAGCTGGGCCATCTGCACCTTGGACAATTAACAATATTTTAATTTGAACAAACAATGTCAAACCATTTATCTTGGGGTGCCTTCAAAAACACAAGAACCAAAACTAAAGCCATTTTCAACAATAGGTATTACAACTTGAAGCTGGGAAGTTCCAAAGTGTATAAGCTGGAGAAATGTGAAGATGACGGTTTCGCTTTTGGGCACAGCCCTTTCTTTGGCCAGAAGGAAGAATTGAAGGTCAATTTCACAGATTTGACAAAATGGAAGAAGCGCAAAGGTGCAACACCAAGCATGTGCAGTGCAGCAGTGGTGGCAAAGCTTTTTTTGCATGACAGTGCAGTTGTGGATGATGAACTGGCAAAGGCCACAGTCCAGCAAGTGCTTTTGGAAACAATTCTTTGGCATTCACATTTGGCCCCACTGCTGTTCGGGCTGCCAAGGCTTTGAAGAAAGGAGATTTGAAATTGTTCCCAGCAGGTGCTGTCAGCAGAATCAAAGATTGAAAACAAAAGGCAAGTTGATTGCAGTTTTTGCAGGCACGCACTTTGCAATTTCAAGTTTCAAAGCAGCCCAAGATTTCTCTGTCGAAAAAGGAGTGCTAGATGCTTTCCATTGGGTCAAGCAAACTGCAGAGCAGAAGCTGATGAAGCAAACGTGGAAGAAAAGACCCAAGTGTTTGACCATGTCCAATTGCCTTTCCTCACCAACCCCAAGGCATTGAAGGCTGGTGAGCAATTGGTGGTTTTGAAGCCAACTGAAGACCAAGGCAATGCAGAAGGAGCACCAAAAAAAAGCCAAAAAGTAGACTGGCCTCGGTTTCTGCTCTGCAGCTTTCTTCTTGTCAATGGTGACTGTAACATCTGTGAAAAATGGGAAAGCATGAAGGCATGTGTTTTTGTTGCAAGCCTTGGGGTGGCTACTTTGCAGGGCAAGCTCAGGTAGCTATAATTGGTATACTGCAAGCCTGCATAGGCTGCTTGGCTTTCAAGCCTTTTTCTGGCTTCAATGCATGCAAGCTATTTAAAGGCTTTTTGCGTGTTGCAAGCCTTTTTCGCTGCATGGGTTGCCTCTTGTGACATACCTGTTTGGAATTCAGCTTTGGCTTCCATAGAGTTGCTTCTGTGGTTTTGGGTTCAAGGCAGTGGGGCACAGCCTGTGTGGTTGCTCAGCCATGGTGGAACTGAGGCACACTTGGGAAATCAAGTTCCAAGATGAAAAATGGTCAGCAATCCCAGATTCATTGATTGAATCTTTTGAACACCAGCAATACTTGAGGATTCGACCTACTTGCCAAAGCCTTTGCAAATTGATTTCCAAAAACAATCAGAAGAATCAGTTCTTGAGCAGCAGTACCCAACTCCTGAAAATGATTTCAGACAGGAATGAAGCTGCTGAAAAGAATTTGGAATTGGCTGAGAAAGAACTGAAACAGGAAGCTGGCAAAGAAAGTGATGCAGATTTGTTCAATCAAGAGGACAATGATGCTGACCAGCAAGCAGTCAAGAAAAGGAAGCTGAACAATGGTGAGTATGTGGTGTCCATTCAAGTGTTGGGCAAAGAGGTCAATGTGTTGATGAAAGGCAACAGGCCTGGCAGAAGTGATCTTTTGGTCCTCATGGAGCCTGCAATGCTTGAACGTGTTTTCCAAGCTTTGGCCAGGGATGCTGAGGAATGCTTGAGTGGCACCAAAAGACAGTACACCAAGAAGGTTGCCTCTGACAAGGTTTTATGGCATGTGCACCCAGGCAAAAAATGCAGATTGCGCAAGTGTATTGAAAGCCTTCATGGCTGTTTTTATCTTTGCTGAAGCTTCTGTGGCTATAGCTGTTGCAAGCCTTCTTTGGCTATAAGTGTTCCAAGCCTGCTTTGGCTAAAGCTGTTGCAAGCCTTGTTTGGCCATACCTTTTTCAAAGCCTTCTTTGGCTAGCTGTTGCAAGCCCTGTGTGGCTTCTATAGGTATGTTAATACTTTTATCTCTTGCGGCTATTGTATTGCAAGCCCTTGTGGCTATTGTATTGCAAGCCCTTGTGGCTATGGTTTAGCAAGCTTTGGGGCTTTGAAGCCCCAATGGCTCAGAGCTGTTTGCATTACAAGCCCTGTGGGCTTTCAAGCCTGAATGGCTTCTTGTGGCTTACCATTTTGAGAAATGTGTATTTCAATGTTGACTATAAATATACCCACATAATGGGTTTTGAATACAAAAGGTAATGCTTTACAGTATGAAGGAATGTGTTAATTTTAAATGGGTTTTGTTTTCAGTATCCCTACAGAAAGGTGTACTGAATGCAGCACACTCACTGCATCTCTTGGGCTCAAGCAATGAATGGAAATTGACGACTGCTGCAGTGAAGTAAGTGGACAACTGACCAATGGCTCTCAGCAATGGCCCAGTGGATCTTCCACAGAAGATCTTGGATGTGCAGCATTTGGACTGGGGCACAAGGATCCTTTTTGCTTCTGGCGAGCATTCCACGTAACTTGGCTAATTTGTTCATCCATTTTTTGTTTTCTAATTTTGTTTGTTTTGTCTGCTGCTGGTGATAATGTTATTTTTTAGCAACCCAGGATTTACCCAAATGAGTTCTATACCAATATGGAGTTCACTGGATGGATGGGATGGGGCAATGAAAGGTACAGAGTGGCCCAATTCACCAATGGCTGGCAGTGCTGGGTCAAAGAGGCAGAAATTTGTGACCTCGCCTATGCCTGGATTGGCCCCATCAGCCGAATGCACTTTACTCCAATGAAGGGAAAGCAGAAACCCTACTATGAGTGAGTGACAAGCTGACAAGCTGATGGAATTGAGAAAATGCTTTGAATGGCAGCTTGGATGGGTATATGGTTTTTGAAGCCCTTAGTGGCTGTTGTTCTTCAAGCTCTCATTGGCTCATGTTTTTCAAGCCCTTAGTGGCTATTGCTTTTCAAGCCCTTAGTGGCTCTTGCTGTTCAAGCCCTTAGTGGCTATTGCTTTTCAAGCCCTTAGTGGCTATTGCTTTTCAAGCCCTTAGTGGCTATTGCTCTAAAATCCCTCAGTGGCTATTGTTTTACAAGCTCTCAGTGGCTATTGTTTTTCAAGCCCTCAGTGGCTACACAAGTTTTATGGCTATAATTACAAGGCAGCCTGAATGTCTTTTGCTATGTCAATCCAATGGGCTCCCACTTGAACCCTTTCAGGGTACATTTCCATGACCTGAGGGCTGGACAGCTGGTATAATCATTGCTTTGCAGTGTTTGGCCAACAGCTTCATAGCAGTGGTTCAGGAAACATTCATTTGGGAGCAATGCCAGCCCCATACTACCTGTACATGAAGAGCCAGTGGAGGAGAAGAAGGACATTGATACAAACATGAAGTTGGAAGAGGTGGTGATTATTGAGCCTACACCTCATTTGGCTGCACCATTAGACCATTGGTCGATTAGGCAACACCCTTTGGTTGGAGTGCCAAATTGGACAAGTGATGCACAGCATGAAATTCAATGTGAGTGCCATGAGTGTGTAGAATATTTCACTCAAAGAGCCGTTGAACTAGCCAATTCATTTCGTACCAATTTTTGATTGTCCAAGCTGTTTGAATTTCAAGCAAGTTTCACTGGGCAAACAAATAAAGGAATAAATTTGTTTTGCAATAGCTCTCAAAAAAAGAGACGTTCAACACATTGGTTATGCAAGCCAGAGTGGCTGGTTGATGTTTTGAGCTAACAGGTGTAGATGTTGTTTGCAAGCCTAAGGATGGCTTTTGATTTGAAGCCATTCATGGCTGTGTTTTCAGCAAGCCTTGATGGCTGTTTCCATGTTTAGATAGATTATGTATTCAATATATATAATTGTTCATCATTTTGGAACGCATCACTCCATGTGCAATTTCAGCTGTGATCTTTGACTGCTTGCATGCAGCCGTTTTTCGTATCAAAAAGACGAGGTGCGTCAACGGGCGGTGTTGGTGAGGAGATCAGAATTTGAAGAAGGGCACAAATCGAGAAGTGTAACCCCAAAAAGATTGGCCTCTAACCTGATCCGAAGAGACAGGTTATGAGCCCAAAGTGGCGCTAATGGATCTTCTTAGACATAGAAGAGCAACCCAAGAGGAGTTGAATGAAGGGATGAGACAAATGAGAGAAGCGCAAGATCGGTTTTCTAGGGAAAGAACTGAGGAAGCCTTAGAAGATCAACAGAATCCAGCCAATCAAGGTCAGGAGATTTTTGAAGAACCACAGAGCCCAAAAAATGAGTCCCCTAGAGTAGAAGGGACTGCGATAGAGGATCAGAAAATCCCCGCCGTTGAGGATGTTTCCAAAGAAGTTGTAGAAGTTTCCAAAGAAGTTGTAGAAGAATCTCCACAGGGTTCAGTTCAGAAATCCCACAATCCTGCTGTTGCTCCGACCACTCCAGCTGTCCGAAGTGGAGCCAGTGGGAAAGGAAAGGGAAGTGAAAGCCAAGAAGTTCTGCAAACGCCTCAAGCTGTTCCAAATGGAGGAGCTGGGAACGAAGGTGACGCTCAGGCCGACAGGTCTGGCAGGGCGGATCTAGGACCTGCACTGACTAGGTCCCAGCCCAGGTCACAGCCCATGTTCACACCACTTTTCAGTGAGCAGCAATTGAGACAGTTTGAGGAGCTTCACAATAGGGCACCATGGATTTATGGAACAGATTTAGGAACATCTAGACTCTAGACCTAATTGGTTGGAGATGGAAGACAGAAGGCTGCTCGCTCTTCAGGAAGAGCGAGATCGTTTGCGTTTGGAGTCTGAGGCAATCAGGTTTCGCCAAGAAGAGGAGCGACAGAACCTTTTGCTAAGGCTCAAAGTTTTGGAGGAGGAGAATCGTTTTCTGAGGTCTGGGAACGACAGGTTTTCCATCTATGGCACTCCTGAAGATTCAAGGAAAGATCGAAAGGAGGCTGCAGACCCCCGAAAGCCCGAAGCATCAAAGGAGGCTGTAGACCCCCGAAAATCCGAAGCATCAAAGGAGGCTGTAGACCCCCGAACGCCGCAAGCATCAAAGGAGGCTGTAGACCCCCGAAGGTTTGAAGCATCAAAGGAGGCTGTAGACCCCCGAAAGTTTGAAGCAAAGGAGGCTGTAGACCCCCAAAGTTTTCATGAAGCCGAAAGGCCGCCAGATTCAAAGGAGGCTGAAGACCCCCAAAGGCAATGTGGAAGTTCAAAGACTGCGGAGGACGCAGGAGAGCCAGAGATGAGAATGATGATGAAAGGGATGATGAAGCTCATGGAGGGCATGCAGGTGCTGCAATCTCAGATTGTGGATGCAAAGAAAGCAAAAGACATGGAGATCGTCAAGGGTGCAATTCCAGATTTGCCCCGTCTTCCAGAGTGGAAGGCTGAGACGGCACCTTTGGATCTCACTGACTGGCTTCTGACAATCGAGCCAGCTATGGGAGATCTTTCTGACACCTCTCAACAATGGTGGGAACAGATGCTGCAATCCGCCCGAAGTTGGTACATTCAGCACCAAGAGAAGTCCCCCTTGGAGAAGGTGAAGCACAAGCCGCAGGTTCCAGAAGACCTGCAACATCCCAGGTACCAAAGACTTGAGAAGTGAGTCACTGCTCTTCTCATGGCTGCCATACCGCAGTCTCAGCAGGAAGAAGTGGTTGCTTCGAAGGAGGTGACTGCCATCAACGTGTTGGCTCGGTTGATGACGTGCTATCAGCCGGGAGGCCTCAGCGAAAAAGGAGCCATTTTGTCGGCTCTGGACTCTCCAGAGGAAGCTGCCGGACTTTCCCAGGCAGTCACAGGTCTTCGTCGGTGGCTTCGTTGGCATCGACGAGCTGGCGAAATAGGAGTCGTTCGACCTGACTCCACAATTTTGGTGAAAGGTCTTGGCCGCTTGACAAAAAGGGTGCTGAGAGACAATCCAGATCTTGCATTTCGCATTCAACTGGCGAAGTCGTCCCTGCAAATTGACACAGCACCATGTGAAGACTCAGTGATGACGTTTGCACATCACTTGCTTGCAGAGTTTGACCAGGTTGCACATCAGGATCGACGGAAGCGAGAAGATGCAAAGAATGCTCAAGAAGCGAAGGCCAAAAGAATTGAGGAGAATGGATCTGGAGGAAAAGGTGCAGAAGGCAAAGGAGGAAAGGGCGAGAAGACGTCTACTCCACCATGCAAGTTTTTTCTTTCAGATGGAGGATGCAAGAAAGGGAAGAGTTGCAGCTGGTCCCATGTCACCGACGAGAAGCGTCGATGCTGGATTTGTGGATCAGTCGCGCACTTAGCGCCAGCTTGCGATAGACCACGAGAAGCTTCGAAGGAGAATGGAGAGAAGTATGGAAAGGGAGCAGAAGGAAAGGGAAGCCAGAAGATGGCTCAAAGACAAGAGAAGAAAGAAGGAGCAGCAAGGACTGAGGAGCTTCCTCAGCCAGAAGCATCATCTGAGGAACCGTCTTCTACCTCAGTTGAGATGAAAGGGCTTTTAGAAGAGGCAACGAAGATGTTGAAAGGTTTGACTATGCAGTCGAATGAGAAGGAGCAGAAGGGCAGGCAAGACCGTCTTGCAGCCATGCAAGATCAACTGGATGAGCTACGAAAAGTCAGGGTTTTGAAGATTTCAAAGATGGGAAGAGAAGAAACTGTCTATGGACTTTTGGACTGGTGCAACTCATCCAATGCGAGCTGCACGACCAGGTGAAGATTTGTCAATGTGTGAAAACGTACGTGTGACCCTTGCGGATGGTCACCAAGTTGACATGGTGATGACACCGAAAGGAATCATGGCCGTCAAGGACGGCAACGTGGAACCATGTGGAACCCATTGTTCCTATGTCAATGCTAGCAGGAGAGCTTGGGTATGTCATCACGTGGAAAGAAGGGTCTATGAAAGTGGAACATCCAAAGAAGGGTGCTTTGAAGATCGTCATGCGGAACGGGTGTCCGCAGATCCCAAAGAAGAAGGCACTTCAGCTGATTCAGGAGTTGGAAGAAGGAAAAAGGATGAAGAAGATTCAAGAGGAAGAAAGGAGTGCTGAGGAAAGGTGGCTTCGACAGTTGGTGAAGGCACATCCAGTCCTGAGGGAGCTCCCTCAGCACATTCAGCAGAAGTTGGTGGTCAGCCCTGCAGAAGATTTGTCGTCCATCCTGGGCTGCAACAGAAGAAAAAGGAAAAAGATGAAAGAAGAAGGTTTTGTGGCTCACCTCTATGCAGGAGAATCAGAAGGATACTCCTTGGCCAGGGCCTTCAAAGAAGTGGGTGGCGATCCAAACCTTCTTGTGGAGATAGACATCAAGAGAGAATCAGAAGAACGACATGGAAGATCACATGACATGCTGAGAGATCATGATGGTCCATGCCCATCGCTTCTGCGAGCTGCGCTGGATGGTGAGCTGAAGGCCTTGGTGATGGGCCCGAATTGCCAAACACGGTCTGTGTTGCGGCACTACCCTCTTCCTGTTCCAGGGGGAGGACCAAGACCAGTTCGGTCTTGG
The DNA here is from genome assembly GCA_947184155.2 of Cladocopium goreaui. Taxonomy (NCBI): domain Eukaryota; class Dinophyceae; order Suessiales; family Symbiodiniaceae; genus Cladocopium; species Cladocopium goreaui. Next base: position 72,938 of record CAMXCT020001951.1, read on the forward strand.
GAAGAGCCGTGGGGGAAGTCAACCAACACGGCAGAAGAGCAGAAGAAAGTTGTGGAGGACGATGTGCTCCTATGGAGGGGGCTGATGCTCTACATCGTGCAGGAGGAGATCCGAAGGGCAGTTGGAAAGGGAGAGGAGTCAAAGATGAAGTTGGCACTTGAGCAGCCAGCAGATCCCTCTCACTATGTCCCTGAGGTGGTGTCTTTTTGGGGCACCAAGGAATGGAGGAAACTGCAGAACATGTACCAGCTTCAGGAACAGACCTTTCGCCAGTCCAGTGTTGGAGGTCGGAAAGTCAAACCGACCACTTTTGGAGGAGATCTTCGCCTGTGTGTCCCACAACTGCATCAAATGAAGAGATTCAAGAGGAGGAAGTGAAGCCTGTTGCCTCGTCTCAGGACTTGGCCAGATGGGCCCCAGGTCTTATGAGGCAAGTTGCAGAGAGCCTTCAACAGGCAGTCATGGCGAAGAAAATGCGTTATGCGAAGATGAGCTGGGAGGAGCACATACAGAGAGGACATACACCTGTCAGAAGAGACTGCCAGGTTTGCCAGGAGGCTTCAGCGAGGGGGAGATTGCACTCGAAAGTCAGCCATCCACGAGCTGGAATCCTCAACCTGGACACTTGTGGTCCCTTCATCAAGGGATACGATGTGGAAGGCGAGTCCAAGTTTATGCTTATTGGAACATACACATGGTTGAGACCGCCTGATGACAATCCGGAGGAGGAAGTGGAGGAGCATCCCCCGATTGAGGTTGCTGAAGGAGAAGAAGAACAGTGGCCAGAGATAGAAGACGTGGAAGATGAACGAGAAGAGATTCAAGAGAGAGAAGAAGAACAACCTCGAAGAGAGGATGAAGAAGCAGATCAAGCCCCAAGGCAAGAAGAGGATGAAGGGTGCAGGCCTAGAGAAGAGGCTCCACCTGCTCCGAAGATCGAGGTTCTTCGAGTAGGCATTCCTTTGAAAGGAAAAGGCAAAGAAGATGTACTCAGCGGAGCCATGGATCTTTACTTGCAGCTCAAAGCTGACGGATTTCCTGTTCAAGGCATCCACACTGACCGTGGAAGAGAGTTCATGAACTCCCGCTTCAAGCAGTGGACTCGAAGCAGGTGTATCATGCATACAACAAATGGAGGAGAAGATCCACAGGCGAACGGAAGAGTGGAAAGAGCTGTTCAGGAGATCAAGAGAATGACAAAGCGACTGCTGCATGGTTTCGAGATGGACAAATCATGGTGGCCGATGGCTCTCAGGTATCTCATGGAGACTAGCAGAACGAGGAGAAAGCATGAAGACATGAAGATTCCATCATTTGGTGAGAAAGTGCTGGTAAAGAAGAGGATATGGAGAACCGAGGCGTTGGAGGCTACCCATGAGAGCAGCAGATACCTTACGCCAATGATCGAGGCACATGGCCACTGCATTCTCCGTCAAGATGGAAGATGGGGAGTTGCCCCCTACATCATCAAGAACATTCAAAGTCCGCCACCACCCACCGAAGAGATGTGGCTGGCTTTGATGGAGGAGGCAGAAAGAGACGAAGCTCAAGAAAGGAGGAGAGTAAGAGGAAAAAGGCCTCTCCATCAAGGTGATGGTGAAGGTCTGTTGAGGCTGAGATCTATGCTGAAGGAAGAAGCCACAGCAGTTGAGGAGGAGTGCCTCGAGAATGCCATGTTGGCGTTCCAAAGACTGGAACCTTGGAGGAAGTCCCTTCGCAAAGCAGAGGAGGAAGGAAGCGAGATCCTTCAGATCAAGATCATCAGTCCCCAAGAGTTGGAACGAGATGTCGAGCTCTGGGACAAGGCGATTAAGGCAGAAATGCACGCACTCATAGAAGAAAAGGGCGCCTTGAGGAGCATTAGTCGCCAAAAGAAAGAAGAGCTGCAGCAGCGATGTCCAACTTTCGTTGCCTGTGGAAACTACATAGAAAAGGGACAAGAGGAGGACAGCCTCTATGCAGGAGGCGGAGACGCCACAGCACTCAGGGCATGTCTCAGCAAGACGGTGCAAGCTGACTGGCTTGCCGCCACGCTGGACATCAAAACGGCATTTCTTAATGCTATGCTCCCAGGTGAAGGCGCAGATGACGAGGTCGTGGTGATCTTACAACCACCAAGGCTGCTGGTCAAGCTGAAGTATGTCCAGCCAGATGAGTTCTGGGTGGCGGTGAGAGCCATTTATGGGCTTCGTCAATCACCAAAACTATGGGGCGCACACCGCGACACAAAGATGGGCGGTATGAGTTGGGAAGGTCGAGAAGGCAACATTGCCCTAGAACCCATGGTTGGTGATCCAAACATCTGGAAGATGGTCCAGCTGAAGGAAGGCTGGGAAGAAGTCACAAAGGGCCTGATTTTGGTCTATGTGGATGATCTGCTGATCATGGGGCCAGAGCCTCTGATCCAGCAGTGCATCAAGAAGATTTCCGAAGAATGGGAGATAAGCAAGCCGGAGTGGCTTGGAAAAGATCGAGGAGTCAAGTTTTTGGGCATGGACATTTGGCTCACACAAGAAGGAGCTTTCTTGCATCAAGGCAGCTACTTGAAGGAGCTGCTGAAAAGAAATGGAGAAGAACATGGACCTCTCTCTGGAGTCCCAATTACACGAGATCAAGTTTTGCACTTGGAGGAGGATGATCCACAGAAAGATGCAGATCAAGTCAAATTGGCTCAGCGCGCGGTGGGATAATTGATGTGGCTCCTCACCAGAACGCGTCCTGACTTGATGTTTTGCCTCAGCAAGATGTCTCAGGCCATCTGGCGAAATCCAAAGGAAGTCGTTGGAGTTTCTAAGCAGGTCTGGAAGTATCTGAGGAAGACACAAGATGAAGGTTTGTGGATACGAAGAGGAGAAAGAAACGTTCTGGAGGTATACGGACTCGTCCTATGGCCCTGGGGGAGCAGACTCTCAGGGCACAGTGCTGGTCCTCTGGAATGGAAGCTCAGTGCTGTGGAAGTCTGGAAGACAGTCCATCCCATCTCTCTCTACGGCGGAGAGCGAACTGTCAGAAGCAGTAGAAGGAATGGTGATGGGAGATAGCGTGGACGTTCTCGTCCAAGAGATCTTCGAAGAAGGCTACCCAAAGATCATCAAGGTAGACAACACTGCCGCGATCAACCTTCTCACAGAAGCTTCTGGGAGCTGGAGAACGAGGCAACTGCGCCTCAAAGCGTCGCATGTCCGTTGGCGATTTGGAAGAATGGACTGGATGGTTGAGGCTGTGCCAGGTCAACATCAAATCGCTGATGTCGGCACCAAGTCTCTTCCAGCGCCAAGATTGGAGGAGCTGAAAAAGATGATGAAAATGGGAAGCTATGAAAGAACAAAAGAAGAAAGTGAAGAAAAGAAGGAGGACATCAGCCAAGATGAACAGGAAGGAGATATCAGAGAAGGACCAAAAAGAGAAGATGTTGAGAAAGTCCTCAAGGTGATTGTGGCCTTGGGATGCGTGCATCATGCACGTGCACAAGAAGAGGAAGAACAACAAGAAAGAGACAGCGGATGGGAAATTCTGATGTTGGTCGTCCTAGCTTTTGTAGGAATGGTGCAGATTCTCCAAGCTATGACAAGGGCTGTCAAGCATTTTTGGAGACGACGGCAGAGAAGGATCAAAGAAGAAGAAGTTCAGAAAAGAGAGCACGTTGAAGATGAAAGAAATGACGAGGAGAAGCCGAGTGGAAGTGGACTGAGTCGTCCAAAGGCATTGCCACCTCTGGATCAGGCTGGCTCCGCAACCAAAGTCTGTTTCTCAGATGCAGCAGGCTCCCTTACCAAAGCCTGCATCTCAGGCTGCTCCGCCACCAATGAGTTTTTCTCCGCCGAAATGTTCAGCACCATCAGTGCCAACAGCAGTTCTTTCAACATCTAGCCAGAGTGCGAGGAACAGCAGCTCGGCAGCTGCTGAGAGTGTGCCAAGGAAGGGGAGCACACCAGTGGTTTCTCAGATCAATGTGACCAACACAGGGACAGCCAGAACCGATAGATCAAGCAGAGGTTTTGGTAGAAGACCAGCATTTATCACACCATGGGGAACCAAGTGGCATCAAGATACCACTTGCCCTACTCTTGCCAATTCCAGGAGTCTCATTCCAAGCCAATGGTGCCAATCATGTTCAGAGGCCAACCGAGACTCCTTGCCAATACTCTCAGTCGGCCCAGGGGGAGTAGTACACTATGACCCCAACTGCACACTGCTTTCATCAAATTCGAAGAGGTATCCAAGGTGTCAGAGGTGTCAAGAGTGAGTCAGAAAGAAAAGGAAGAGCGAAGAGAAAAGAACGGCTTGAGTCAGAAAGTGAGAGGGAAACCGTTTTTAGGTTTTTTGCACGTCCCTTTCAAAATGCGAGATCAAGTTTGAGCTGTGGATGGAAATTCCCATAGCCAATACATATGAACGAAGTGAGTTGGGTGACGTGCGTTGCCAACTCGGGGGAGTGTTCATCATTTTGGAACGCATCACTCCATGTGCAATTTCAGCTGTGATCTTTGACTGCTTGCATGCAGCCGTTTTTCGTATCAAAAAGACGAGGTGCGTCAACGGGCGGTGTTGGTGAGGAGGTCGGGATTTGAAGAAGGGCACAAATCGAGAAGTGTAACCCCAACAGATTGGCCTCTAACCTGATCCGAAGAGACAATAATATATCTATATATATATTTCAATATTTGTTGCGTGGAATAATGATACCGGGTTCTTCAAAAAAAACAGCCATCCTCCTACATGTTGTCACATCATACCTGATCCCCCCGCGCCCCCTTGATCAATGTTGTTGCCCAATGCATGCCGGCATCCGAACCGAAATGGCTGTTTTTTTTGAAGGCCTTTCGAAGCAAAGCGATGTAACAACATTGAATTGGGGGAAGGGGGCATGCAAGTTTCTTCGCAATGAGTTTGACAGGATGGCTGTTTTTTTGAAGAACCCGGACTCAGTCCGGAAAAGATTTTTTGGTTTACGGATGTGCAAACACAAGCTTGAACAAACTACCTTTTGCACTTGCCACAACATCAATCCAAACACGCTCTCATCTTCAAAGCTGCTACCCAGCAAACAAAGAAGCACAATATTTTTTTGTTTATGGCTGTGCAAACGCAAGCTTGAACAAATTCCCTTTTGCACGTGCCACAACCCCAATCCAAAGACACGTTCATCTTCACAGCTGCTACCCACAAACAAAGAATGTGCCTCCACGCCTCCAGAAGCAGAATTGCACAAACTGTGTTTTGCACAGTGCACGTACAGTGCACGCACAGTGCACGGTACAGTGCATGCCACAGTGCACGGCCACAAAACGCTGTAAATACCATGGGATTGGCGTTTTGTTGACAATTTACAAAAAACTATAGAAATATTTTCTTTTTTTGTGTTTTCTGATTATTTTTGGGAAAAGACGTGGTATTTACAGCGTTTTGTGGCCGTGCACTGTGACGTGCACTGTAGCGTGCACTGTGCGTGCACTGTACGTGCACTGTGCAAAACACAATGTTTGTGCCCCCTTTTATATTTTCATCAGCAGAACGCTGCAATTCTGCTTCTGGAGGCGTGCAGGCACATTCTACATTAGTGCACCATGCAAGGCACACAGCTCTGATCTCCAATTTTTGCCCACGTGCGGAGCAAATGCTGCAATGTTGCTTCTTTGTTTGTGGGTAGCAGCTCTGAAGATGAAAGTGTGTTTGAATTGGGGTTTTGGCACGTGCAAAAGGGAATTTGTTCAAGCTTGCGTTTGCACATCCATAAACGAAAAAAACAAATCTGTTGCGTCTTTGTTTGGTGGGTAGCAGGTTTGAAGCTGCGAGTGTGCTTGGATTGAGGTTTTGGCAAATGCAAAAGGGAATTGGTTCAAGCCTGTATTTGCACATCCATAAGCCAAAAAATCTTCCCCGGACTCAGTCCGGGAAAGATTTTTTGGTTTACGGATGTGCAAACACAAGCTTGAACAAACTACCTTTTGCACTTGCCACAACCTCAATCCAAACACGCTCTCATCTTCAAAGCTGCTACCCAGCAAACAAAGAAGCACAATATTTTTTTGTTTATGGCTGTGCAAACGCAAGCTTGAACAAATTCCCTTTTGCACGTGCCACAACCCCAATCCAAAGACACGTTCATCTTCACAGCTGCTACCCACAAACAAAGAATGTGCCTCCACGCCTCCAGAAGCAGAATTGCACAAACTGTGTTTTGCACAGTGCACGTACAGTGCACGCACAGTGCACGGTACAGTGCATGCCACACAGTGCACGGCCACAAAACGCTGTAAATACCATGGGATTGGCGTTTTGTTGACAATTTACAAAAAACTATAGAAATATTTTCTTTTTTGTGTTTTCTGATTATTTTTGGGAAAAGACGTGGTATTTACAGCGTTTTGTGGCCGTGCACTGTGACGTGCACTGTAGCGTGCACTGTGCGTGCACTGTACGTGCACTGTGCAAAACACAATGTTTGTGCCCCCTTTTATATTTTCATCAGCAGAACGCTGCAATTCTGCTTCTGGAGGCGTGCAGGCACATTCTACATTAGTGCACCATGCAAGGCACACAGCTCTGATCTCCAATTTTTGCCCACGTGCGGAGCAAATGCTGCAATGTTGCTTCTTTGTTTGTGGGTAGCAGCTCTGAAGATGAAAGTGTGTTTGAATTGGGGTTTTGGCACGTGCAAAAGGGAATTTGTTCAAGCTTGCGTTTGCACATCCATAAACGAAAAAAACAAATCTGTTGCGTCTTTGTTTTGTGGGTAGCAGGTTTGAAGCTGCGAGTGTGCTTGGATTGAGGTTTTGGCAAATGCAAAAGGGAATTGGTTCAAGCCTGTATTTGCACATCCATAAGCCAAAAAATCTTCCCCGGACTCAGTCCGGGAAAGAATTAACAAATCTGTTGCGTCTTTGTTTGGTGGGTAGCAGGTTTGAAGCTGCGAGTGTGCTTGGATTGAGGTTTTGGCAAATGCAAAAGGGAATTGGTTCAAGCCTGTATTTGCACATCCATAAGCCAAAAAATCTTCCCGGACTCAGTCCGGGAAAGATTTTTTGGTTTACGGATGTGCAAACACAAGCTTGAACAAACTACCTTTTGCACTTGCCACAACATCAATCCAAACACGCTCTCATCTTCAAAGCTGCTACCCAGCAAACAAAGAAGCACAATATTTTTTTGTTTATGGCTGTGCAAACGCAAGCTTGAACAAATTCCCTTTTGCACGTGCCACAACCCCAATCCAAAGACACGTTCATCTTCACAGCTGCTATCCACAAACAAAGAATGTGCCTACGCCTCCAGAAGCAGAATTGCACAAACTGTGTTTTGCACAGTGCACGTACAGTGCACGCACAGTGCACGGTACAGTGCATGCCACAGTGCACGGCCACAAAACGCTGTAAATACCATGGGATTGGCGTTTTTGCTGACAATTTACAAAAAACTATTGAAATATATTCTTTTTTTGTGTTTTCTGATTATTTTTGGGAAAAGATGTGGTATTTACAGCGTTTTGTGGCCGTGCACTGTGACGTGCACTGTAGCGTGCACTGTGCGTGCACTGTACGTGCACTGTGCAAAACACAATGTTTGTGCCCCCTTTTATATTTTCATCAGCAGAACGCTGCAATTCTGCTTCTGGAGGCGTGCAGGCACATTCTACATTAGTGCACCATGCAAGGCACACAGCTCTGATCTCCAATTTTTGCCCACGTGCGGAGCAAATGCTGCAATGTTGCTTCTTTGTTTGCGGGTAGCAGCTCTGAAGATGAAAGTGTGTTTGAATTGGGGTTTTGGCACGTGCAAAAGGGAATTTGTTCAAGCTTGCGTTTGCACATCCATAAACGAAAAAAACAAATCTGTTGCGTCTTTGTTTTGTGGGTAGCAGGTTTGACGCTGCGAGTGTGCTTGGATTGAGGTTTTGGCAAATGCAAAAGGGAATTGGTTCAAGCCTGTATTTGCACATCCATAAGCCAAAAAATCTTCCCCGGACTCAGTCCGGGAAAGAATTTTTGGTTTACGGATGTGCAAACGCAAGCTTGAACAAATTCCCTTTTGCACGTGCCACAACCCCAATCCAAAGACACGTTCATCTTCACAGCTGCTACCCACAAACAAAGAATGTGCCTCCACGCCTCCAGAAGCAGAATTGCACAAACTGTGTTTTGCACAGTGCACGTATAGTGCACGCACAGTGCACGGTACAGTGCATGCCACAGTGCACGGCCACAAAACGCTGTAAATACCATGGGATTGGCGTTTTTGTTGACAATTTACAAAAAACTATAGAAATATTTTCTTTTTTTGTGTTTTCTGATTATTTTTGGGAAAAGGTGTGGTATTTACAGCGTTTTGTGGCCGTGCACTGTGACGTGCACTGTAGCGTGCACTGTGGGTGCACTGTACGTGCACTGTGCAAAACACAATGTTTGTGCCCCCTTTTATATTTTCATCAGCAGAACGCTGCAATTCTGCTTCTGGAGGCGTGCAGGCACATTCTACATTAGTGCACCATGCAAGGCACACAGCTCTGATCTCCAATTTTTGCCCACGTGCGGAGCAAATGCTGCAATGTTGCTTCTTTGTTTGTGGGTAGCAGCTCTGAAGATGAAAGCGTGTTTGAACTGGGGTTTTGGCACGTGCAAAAGGGAATTTGTTCAAGCGTGCGTTTGCACATCCATAAACGAAAAAAACAAATCTGTTGCGTCTTTGTTTGGTGGGTAGCAGGTTTGAAGCTGCGAGTGTGCTTGGATTGAGGTTTTGGCAAATGCAAAAGGGAAGTGGTTCAAGCCTGTATTTGCACATCCATAAGCCAAAAAATCTTCCCCACTCAGTCCGGGAAAGATTTTTTGGTTTACGGATGTGCAAACACAAGCTTGAACAAACTACCTTTTGCATTTGCCACAACCTCAATCCAAACACGCTCTCATCTTCAAAGCTGCTACCCAGCAAACAAAGAAGCACAATATTTTTTGTTTATGGCTGTGCAAACGCAAGCTTGAACAAATTCCCTTTTGCACGTGCCACAACCCCAATCCAAAGACACGTTCATCTTCACAGCTGCTACCCACAAACAAAGAATGTGCCTCCACGCCTGCAGAAGCAGAATTGCACAAACTGTGTTTTGCACAGTGCACGTACAGTGCACGCACAGTGCACGGTACAGTGCACGCCACAGTGCACGGCCACAAAACGCTGCAAATACCATGGGATTGGCGTTTTGTTGACAATTTACAAAAAACTATAAAAATATTTTCCTTTTTTGTGTTTTCTGATTATTTTTGGGTAAATACGTGGTATTTACAGCGTTTTGTGGCCGTGCACTGTGACGTGCACTGTAGCGTGCACTGTGCGTGCACTGTACGTGCACTGTGCAAAACACGATGTTTGTGCCCCCTTATATTTTCATCAGCAGAACGCTGCAATTCTGCTTCTGGAGGCGTGCAGGCACATTCTACATTAGTGCTCCATGCAAGACACACAGCTCTGATCTCCAATTTTTGCCCACATGCGGAGCAAATGCTGCAATGTTGCTTCTTTGTTTGTGGGTAGCAGCTCTGAAGATGAAAGTGTGTTTGGATTGGGGTTTTGGCACGTGCAAAAGGGAATTTGTTCAAGCTTGCGTTTGCACATCCATAAACGAAGAAAACAAATCTGTTGCGTCTTTGTTTGGTGGGTAGCAGCTTTGAAAAGCTGCGAGCGTGCTTGGATTGAGGTTTTGGCAAATGCAAAAGGGAATTGGTTCAAGCTTGTATTTGCACATCCATAAGCCAAAAAATCTTCCCCGGACTCAGTCCGGGAAAGAATTAACAAATCTGTTGCGTCTTTGTTTGGTGGGTAGCAGGTTTGAAGCTGCGAGTGTGCTTGGACTGAGGTTTTGGCAAATGCAAAAGGGAATTGGTTCAAGCCTGTATTTGCACATCCATAAGCCAAAAAATCTTCCCCGGGTTCTTCAAAAAAAACAGCCATCCTCCTACATGTTGTCACATCATACCTGATCCCCCCGCGCCCCCTTGATCAATGTTGTTGCCCAATGCATGCCGGCATCCGAACCGAAATGGCTGTTTTTTTTGAAGGCCTTTCGAAGCAAAGCGATGTAACAACATTGAATTGGGGGAAAGGGGGCATGCAAGTTTCTTCGCAATGAGTTTGACAGGATGGCTGTTTTTTTTGAAGAACCCGGACTCAGTCCGGGAAAGATTTTTTGGTTTACGGATGTGCAAACACAAGCTTGAACAAACTACCTTTTGCACTTGCCACAACCTCAATCCAAAAACACTCTCATCGTCAAAGCTGCTACCCAGCAAACAAAGAAGCACAAGAATTTTTTGTTTATGGCTGTGCAAACGCAAGCTTGAACAAATTCCCTTTTGCACGTGCCACAACCCCAATCCAAAGACACGTTCATCTTCACAGCTGCTACCCACAAACAAAGAATGTGCCTCCACGCCTGCAGAAGCAGAATTGCACAAACTGTGTTTTGCACAGTGCACGTACAGTGCACGCACAGTGCACGGTACAGTGCACGCCACAGTGCACGGCCACAAAACGCTGCAAATACCATGGGATTGGCGTTTTGTTGACAATTTACAAAAAACTATAAAAATATTTTCCTTTTTTGTGTTTTCTGATTATTTTTGGGTAAATACGTGGTATTTACAGCGTTTTGTGGCCGTGCACTGTGACGTGCACTGTAGCGTGCACTGTGCGTGCACTGTACGTGCACTGTGCAAAACACGATGTTTGTGCCCCCTTATATTTTCATCAGCAGAACGCTGCAATTCTGCTTCTGGAGGCGTGCAGGCACATTCTACATTAGTGCTCCATGCAAGACACACAGCTCTGATCTCCAATTTTTGCCCACATGCGGAGCAAATGCTGCAATGTTGCTTCTTTGTTTGTGGGTAGCAGCTCTGAAGATGAAAGTGTGTTTGAATTGGGGTTTTGGCACGTGCAAAAGGGAATTTGTTCAAGCTTGCGTTTGCACATCCATAAACGAAGAAAACAAATCTGTTGCGTCTTTGTTTGGTGGGTAGCAGCTTTGAAAAGCTGCGAGCGTGCTTGGATTGAGGTTTTGGCAAATGCAAAAGGGAATTGGTTCAAGCTTGTATTTGCACATCCATAAGCCAAAAAATCTTCCCCCCGGGTGCTTCAAAAAAAAAAAACACCCATCAGAAGCAAAAACAACATTTTCGCCAGACGGTGGTGGAAAGAATCGTGCACACTCGCAGCCAGTGCCCCGGATCGAGCACCAAACCCTCGCGCCCCCCTTAACATTGAAGGGGTTACAAAACAACCTGCTGAAGAACAGAAAGGTGAAATGGACATATCCTGCACCACCTGAAAGGCTCCCCGAAAGCAACATTGATTAGGGGGGCGAGGGGGTGACAGTGTCTCTCTGCTACAGCTATGTGCGGTTACTGGTGCAGGATTTCCTCCATCCACAGTACTGTGAACAGTGTGTTGCATAATGTTGTTGCCCAATGTATGCTGGCATCCACCAAACTGCTACCCACCAAACAAAGACGCAACAGATTTGTGTTATTTGCTTCATGGCTGTGCAAACGCAAGCTTGAACAAATTCCCTTTTGCACATGCCAAAAGCCCAACAAAGTTTCATCGTCAAAGCTGCTACCCACCAAACCAAGACGCAACAGATTTGTTTTATTTGCTTTATGGCTGTGCAAACGCATGCTTGAACAAATTCCCGTTTGCAC
>CAMXCT020001951.1:84727-102227 GCA_947184155.2 Cladocopium goreaui
AAACGAAAAAAACAAATCTGTTGCGTCTTTGTTTGGTGGGTAGCAGGTTTGAAGCTGCGAGTGTGCTTGGATTGAGGTTTTGGCAAATGCAAAAGGGAAGTGGTTCAAGCCTGTATTTGCACATCCATAAGCCAAAAAATCTTCCCCACTCAGTCCGGGAAAGATTTTTTGGTTTACGGATGTGCAAACACAAGCTTGAACAAACTACCTTTTGCATTTGCCACAACCTCAATCCAAACACGCTCTCATCTTCAAAGCTGCTACCCAGCAAACAAAGAAGCACAATATTTTTTGTTTATGGCTGTGCAAACGCAAGCTTGAACAAATTCCCTTTTGCACGTGCCACAACCCCAATCCAAAGACACGTTCATCTTCACAGCTGCTACACACAAACAAAGAATGTGCCTCCACGCCTCCAGAAGCAGAATTGCACAAACTGTGTTTTGCACAGTGCACGTACAGTGCACGCACAGTGCACGGTACAGTGCATGCCACAGTGCACGGCCACAAAACGCTGTAAATACCATGGGATTGGCGTTTTTGCTGACAATTTACAAAAAACTATTGAAATATATTCTTTTTTTGTGTTTTCTGATTATTTTTGGGAAAAGACGTGGTATTTACAGCGTTTTGTGGCCGTGCACTGTGACGTGCACTGTAGCGTGCACTGTGCGTGCACTGTACGTGCACTGTGCAAAACACAATCTTTGTGCCCCCTTTTATATTTTCATCAGCAGAACGCTGCAATTCTGCTTCTGGAGGCGTGCAGGCACATTCTACATTAGTGCACCATGCAAGGCACACAGCTCTGATCTCCAATTTTTGCCCACGTGCGGAGCAAATGCTGCAATGTTGCTTCTTTGTTTGTGGGTAGCAGCTCTGAAGATGAAAGTGTGTTTGAATTGGGGTTTTGGCACGTGCAAAAGGGAATTTGTTCAAGCTTGCGTTTGCACATCCATAAACGAAAAAAACAAATCTGTTGCGTCTTTGTTTTGTGGGTAGCAGGTTTGAAGCTGCGAGTGTGCTTGGATTGAGGTTTTGACAAATGCAAAAGGGAATTGGTTCAAGCCTGTATTTGCACATCCATAAGCCAAAAAATCTTCCCCGGACTCAGTCCGGGAAAGAGTTTTTGGTTTACGGATGTGCAAACACAAGCTTGAACAAACTACCTTTTGCACTTGCCACAACCTCAATCCAAACACGCTCTCATCTTCAAAGCTGCTACCCAACAAACAAAGAAGCACAATATTTTTTTGTTTATGGCTGTGCAAACGCAAGCTTGAACAAATTCCCTTTTGCACGTGCCACAGCCCTAATCCAAAGACACGTTCATCTTCACAGCTGCTACCCACAAACAAAGAATGTGCCTCCACGCCTCCAGAAGCAGAATTGCACAAACTGTGTTTTGCACAGTGCACGTACAGTGCACGCACAGTGCACGGTACAGTGCATGCCACAGTGCACGGCCACAAAACGCTGTAAATACCATGGGATTGGCGTTTTTGCTGACAATTTACAAAAAACTATTGAAATATATTCTTTTTTTGTGTTTTCTGATTATTTTTGGGAAAAGACGTGGTATTTACAGCGTTTTGTGGCCGTGCACTGTGACGTGCACTGTAGCGTGCACTGTGCGTGCACTGTACGTGCACTGTGCAAAACACAATCTTTGTGCCCCCTTTTATATTTTCATCAGCAGAACGCTGCAATTCTGCTTCTGGAGGCGTGCAGGCACATTCTACATTAGTGCACCATGCAAGGCACACAGCTCTGATCTCCAATTTTTGCCCACGTGCGGAGCAAATGCTGCAATGTTGCTTCTTTGTTTGTGGGTAGCAGCTCTGAAGATGAAAGTGTGTTTGAATTGGGGTTTTGGCACGTGCAAAAGGGAATTTGTTCAAGCTTGCGTTTGCACGTCCATAAACGAAAAAAACAAATCTGTTGCGTCTTTGTTTGGTGGGTAGCAGGTTTGAAGCTGCGAGTGTGCTTGGATTGAGGTTTTGGCAAATGCAAAAGGGAAGTGGTTCAAGCCTGTATTTGCACATCCATAAGCCAAAAAATCTTCCCCACTCAGTCCGGGAAAGATTTTTTGGTTTACGGATGTGCAAACACAAGCTTGAACAAACTACCTTTTGCATTTGCCACAACCTCAATCCAAACACGCTCTCATCTTCAAAGCTGCTACCCAGCAAACAAAGAAGCACAATATTTTTTGTTTATGGCTGTGCAAACGCAAGCTTGAACAAATTCCCTTTTGCACGTGCCACAACCCCAATCCAAAGACACGTTCATCTTCACAGCTGCTACCCACAAACAAAGAATGTGCCTCCACGCCTCCAGAAGCAGAATTGCACAAACTGTGTTTTGCACAGTGCACGTACAGTGCACGCACAGTGCACGGTACAGTGCATGCCACGCAGTGCACGGCCACAAAAGGTATTTGCACATCCATAAGCCAAAAAATCTTCCCCGGACTCAGTCCGGGAAAGAATTAACAAATCTGTTGCGTCTTTGTTTGGTGGGTAGCAGGTTTGAAGCTGCGAGTGTGCTTGGATTGAGGTTTTGGCAAATGTGTTTGTGGGTAGCAGCTGTGAAGATGAAAGTGTGTTTGAATTGGGGTTTTGGCACGTGCAAAAGGGAATTTGTTCAAGCTTGCGTTTGCACATCCATAAACGAAAAAAACAAATCTGTTGCAGCAGGTTTGAAGCTGCAGTGTGCTTGGATTGAGGTTTTGGCAAATGCAAAAAATCTGTTGCAAGTGGGTAGCAGCTCTGAAGATGAAAGTGTGTTTGAATTGGGGTTTTGGCACGTGCAAAAGGGAATTTGTTCAAGCTTGCGTTTGCACATCCATAAACGAAAAAAACAAATCTGTTGCGTTTTGTTTGGTGGGTAGCAAGTTTGAAGCTGCGAGTGTGCTTGGATTGAGGTTTTGGCAAATGCAAAAGGAATGGTTCAAGCCTGTATTTGCACATCCATAAGCCAAAAAATCTTCCCGGACTCAGTCCGGGAAAGATTTTTTGGTTTACGGATGTGCAAACACAAGCTTGAACAAACTACCTTTTGCACTTGCCACAACCTCAATCCAAACACGCTCTCATCTTCAAAGCTGCTACCCAGCAAACAAAGAAGCACAATATTTTTTTGTTTATGGCTGTGCAAACGCAAGCTTGAACAAATTCCCTTTTGCACGTGCCACAACCCCAATCCAAAGACACGTTCATCTTCACAGCTGCTACCCACAAACAAAGAATGTGCCTCCACGCCTCCAGAAGCAGAATTGCACAAACTGTGTTTTGCACAGTGCACGTACAGTGCACGCACAGTGCACGGTACAGTGCATGCCACGCAGTGCACGGCCACAAAAGGCTGTAAATACCATGGGATTGGCGTTTTGTTGACAATTTACAAAAAACTATAGAAATATTTTCTTTTTTGTGTTTTCTGATTATTTTTGGGAAAAGACGTGGTATTTACAGCGTTTTGTGGCCGTGCACTGTGACGTGCACTGTAGCGTGCACTGTGCGTGCACTGTACGTGCACTGTGCAAAACACAATGTTTGTGCCCCCTTTTATATTTTCATCAGCAGAACGCTGCAATTCTGCTTCTGGAGGCGTGCAGGCACATTCTACATTAGTGCACCATGCAAGGCACACAGCTCTGATCTCCAATTTTTGCCCACGTGCGGAGCAAATGCTGCAATGTTGCTTCTTTGTTTGTGGGTAGCAGCTCTGAAGATGAAAGTGTGTTTGAATTGGGGTTTTGGCACGTGCAAAAGGGAATTTGTTCAAGCTTGCGTTTGCACATCCATAAACGAAAAAAAAAATCTGTTGCGTCTTTGTTTGGTGGGTAGCAGGTTTGAAGCTGCGAGTGTGCTTGGATTGAGGTTTTGGCAAATGCAAAAGGGAATTGGTTCAAGCCTGTATTTGCACATCCATAAGCCAAAAAATCTTCCCCGGACTCAGTCCGGGAAAGAATTTTTGGTTTACGGATGTGCAAACACAAGCTTGAACAAATTCCCTTTTGCACGTGCCACAACCCCAATCCAAAGACACGTTCATCTTCACAGCTGCTACCCACAAACAAACAATGTGCCTCCACGCCTCCACAAGCAGAATTGCACAAACTGTGTTTTGCACAGTGCACGTACAGTGCACGCACAGTGCACGGTACAGTGCATGCCACAGTGCACGGCCACAAAAGGCTGTAAATACCATGGGATTGGCGTTTTGTTGACAATTTACAAAAAACTATAGAAATATTTTCTTTCTTTGTGTTTTCTGATTATTTTTGGGAAAAGACGTGGTATTTACAGCGTTTTGTGGCCGTGCACTGTGACGTGCACTGTAGCGTGCACTGTGCGTGCACTGTACGTGCACTGTGCAAAACACAATGTTTGTGCCCCCTTATATTTTCATCAGCAGAACGCTGCAATTCTGCTTCTGGAGGCGTGCAGGCACATTCTACATTAGTGCACCATGCAAGGCACACAGCTCTGATCTCCAATTTTTGCCCACGTGCGAAGCAAATGCTGCAATGTTGCTTCTTTGTTTGTGGGTAGCAGCTCTGAAGATGAAAGTGTGTTTGAATTGGGGTTTTGGCACGTGCAAAAGGGAATTTGTTCAAGCTTGCGTTTGCACATCCATAAACGAAAAAACAAATCTGTTGCGTCTTTGTTTGGTGGGTAGCAAGTTTGAAGCTGCGAGTGTGCTTGGATTGAGGTTTTGGCAAATGCAAAAGGGAATTGGTTCAAGCCTGTATTTGCACATCCATAAGCCAAAAAATCTTCCCCGACTCAGTCCGGGAAAGATTTTTTGGTTTACGGATGTGCAAACACAAGCTTGAACAAACTACCTTTTGCACTTGCCACAACCTCAATCCAAACACGCTCTCATCTTCAAAGCTGCTACCCAACAAACAAAGAAGCACAATATTTTTTTGTTTATGGCTGTGCAAACGCAAGCTTGAACAAATTCCCTTTTGCACGTGCCACAACCCCAATCCAAAGACACGTTCATCTTCACAGCTGCTACCCACAAACAAAGAATGTGCCTCCACGCCTCCAGAAGCAGAATTGCACAAACTGTGTTTTGCACAGTGCACGTACAGTGCACGCACAGTGCACGGTACAGTGCATGCCACAGTGCACGGCCACAAAACGCTGTAAATACCATGGGATTGGCGTTTTGTTGACAATTTACAAAAAACTATAGAAATATTTTCTTTTTTTGTGTTTTCTGATTATTTTTGGGAAAAGACGTGGTATTTACAGCGTTTTGTGGCCGTGCACTGTGACGTGCACTGTAGCGTGCACTGTGCGTGCACTGTACGTGCACTGTGCAAAACACAATGTTTGTGCCCCCTTATATTTTCATCAGCAGAACGCTGCAATTCTGCTTCTGGAGGCGTGCAGGCACATTCTACATTAGTGCACCATGCAAGGCACACAGCTCTGATCTCCAATTTTTGCCCACGTGCGGAGCAAATGCTGCAATGTTGCTTCTTTGTTTGTGGGTAGCAGCTCTGAAGATGAAAGTGTGTTTGAATTGGGGTTTTGGCACGTGCAAAAGGGAATTTGTTCAAGCTTGCGTTTGCACATCCATAAACGAAAAAAACAAATCTGTTGCGTCTTTGTTTGGTGGGTAGCAGGTTTGAAGCTGCGAGTGTGCTTGGATTGAGGCTTTGGCAAATGCAAAAGCGAAGTGGTTCAAGCCTGTATTTGCACATCCATAAGCCAAAAAATCTTCCCCGGACTCAGTCCGGGAAAGAATTTTTGGTTTACGGATGTGCAAACACAAGCTTGAACAAACTACCTTTTGCACTTGCCACAACCTCAATCCAAACACGCTCTCATCTTCAAAGCTGCTACCCAGCAAACAAAGAAGCACAATACATGGCATTTGCGGCATGTATGTAGGTTGCAGACATTTTTATTAGATTGCTGGGTTCGGCGGCAACACATTGCCCTCGCAGTCATCGACAGACATCGATTCAAGCATGCTGTTCATAGGAGTGGTGTTTCAAGTGTAAGCTGAACATGAAGCATGGCAACGACAGACATCGATTCAAGCATGTGGGCTGTGTGGATGTTTGTCTTCAATGCTGTTCATAGGGGTGGTGTTTCAAGTGTAAGCAGAACTTGAAGCATGGCATTTGCGGCATGTATGTAGGTTGCAGACATTTTTATTAGATTGCTGGGTTCGGCGGCAACACATTGCCCTCGCAGTCATCGACAGACATCGATTCAAGCATGCTGTTCATAGGAGTGGTGTTTCAAGTGTAAGCTGAACATGAAGCATGGCAACGACAGACATCGATTCAAGCATGTGGGCTGTGTGGATGTTTGTCTTCAATGCTGTTCATAGGAGTGGTGTTTCAAGTGTAAGCTGAACATGAAGCATGGCATCGACAGACATGGATTCAAGCATGTGGGCTGTGTGGATGTTTGTTTTCAATGCTGTTCATAGGGGTGGTGTTTCAAGTGTAAGCAGAACTTGAAGCATGGCATTTGCAGCATAGTAGAGCTCTGGTTGTTTGTGGTCATGTGAATGAAGGACGAGTGTGTCTGTGTCTGTTTCTCTTTGAGATGGCGGGTCGCCGGCCTGCGCTGCAATGGCGTAAGCTTGCGCGGCAGAACTGCTTGCGAGGGCGCGCCACCCGGTATGTTGCTGCCGCGGCGCTCTGGCTTGTCGCGGCTTGCGGCTGCTGCTTGGCGATGCTGCTGCCGCTGACTACGCTGCTTGGTGTCCTTGCTGCTGTGCTGCTGCCGAGCTTCCTGCGCTGTGCGCCGCTGAGGCATGTGCATGGTTTGACATTGCGGTGCCTTGGCTTCATGTAAGAGCGCGATGGTTGCACGTGTTGATTCGATTGCTTGGAATTTCGAGGTGTGCATGCTGTGCGGAGACAGTCTATGCAAGCTATCTTCGCTTTCATTTTGAGTCGTGTCATAGTGGTCAAGACATACATGTCCATGTGATTACAACGTGCAAGTACGAGACTACGGAGGGATGATCTTGCTGTGTCTGTTGCATCGTTTGATTTGCCTCTATGCTCCTGAGGTGTTATACTTGGTTGGCAGTTTGGACTTGTGGAAGTAATAAGTAGTTATTGTAGATATGGTAGTTATAACAAGATATAAGTAGAGTTAAAAAAGTTATTGAAGTTATTAAATGAAGGAAAAACTTGTAATTTTATAACTTCAATAAGTTGTTTAAAAGTAGCTATAACTTTTATAAGTTCGTTTTAAGTTTTTCGATTTGACCTTGTTTTTTCGAAAACAAGGCGAAGCATCATTTTAACGTTTTTTTTTTGAGAATTTTGTGTTTTGTTGGAAAAGTGTGTTCAATGTTCGATTTTGTTTGCAAATCATTTTTTACAAATGGAACTTTTTCCACCAAGATAAAAGACATGTACTTACATCTGAGATGTATTTTCGCGACATGTACTATATACGAGACCCTCCTCAATGTGAGTTTCGCTGTCGGTGGTGTGACGCCCAATGCACAAGACATAAGGTGGGCCATACTGGCCATTCATGTTACAGCCACAAAGATTTGAGGTGACTTGTTGAATCTCTGGGTGAAAATGCGTCGCAGAAAGAAGTTCTCTCTCAAGATGTCTTTGTTCAATTCGTATGTTTATGACCTTAATGAAATGAATGGTGACATATTCACAGAATCATGATTATCAACCAAATATATGTTATCTAAACAATCTAAATCAAGATATCCAACAAAGCCAATCATGACAATATATCCACGCTGCAGATCCTTTTGTTGAAATGTCTCAGACTTGTTACCGAAAGGCTTGTTGTTTCAAAGATGATTCTCTGATAGTTGGATACTTTTCTGACTGCTCTTGCCATGTTTTGGATTCAATCGGTTTCACCCAACGATTTTATAACGGGTCATTGTTGGACACAACGTCGACTCAAGATTGGAACATCCAGAGCAATATGCACGCATGGATTTTCTGTTGAACTGTATCTACATGTGTGTGCATGTATCTAAATATATCTAAATGTATCTACATGTATCTAAATGTATCTAAATAAATCTAAACGTATCTACATGTATCTAAATGTATCTAAATGTATCTAAATGTATCTAAATGTATCTTTCAAAACTGGGGTGAAAGATACAAAAAGATACATTTAGATACATGTATCTTTTGGTACCTTTTGGTATCTTTTGAAAAAATCTGAAAGATACATGTATCTAAATGTATCTTTTTGTATCTTTCCACCCCGGTTTCGAAAGATACATTTAGATACATTTAGATACATTTAGATACATTTAGATAATTTAGATACATTCAGATATATTGAGATACAATCAGATATCTTCATACTCTATGGACGAGTGGCTACAACGATAAGATGTCCAAAAAAATCATCTGACCTTAACCATGGCGAACTATACCTGCATGTGAAGGTATGTTTGCGCCCTTTAGCGGCTCAAAGAGCCGCCTTTAAATAGCGGTCCTAAATAACCGCCAACCGTAGATTCTCAGCGGCGCCGACGCCGCTACATACTAGGCGGTCCACAGGAACCGCCGTAATGTAAATTAGGCGACTCACAAGGGCCGCCATAAGGATAGATATATAGAAATATAAAAGGATTTTTTTGTACATACGTGCGGTCCCTCAGAACCGCACACCATCCATCCGGCGGATCCGAAGCCGCCAAATATTTGCGCTTCATTCCGCTACTCCTATCAATTTAAAACACCCGGCTCTTCAGCCGCGAAATTCATATATATATATATATATCACCATATATATGCTTTATATTTCGTTTTTAAGCGATCCCAAGACCGCTGTCCATGCTTTCGGCGAATCAAAATCCGCCGTATGAAAACGGAGATGCAGCAACCCTGCTGTTTGTAACGCTGCTGCGTATCTACATGTCCACCACAAAGAAAGAACCTAAGCAGAAGGGCATTGTCATTATGACATGCCCCCGAATACAGCAGCTCCATGTGTGTATTGCCAGTGTTCGCAGCGCGGCGCGAAAAATGCACGCTAAATGTCACAAAGCAACAAAAAGCAAGAAAACCAACAAAAACCTAAGAAAACAAACAAAAGCAATTGTTTTTGATAAGTTCTATAACTTTTATAATTTTTCAGGTTTGGTTTTTTGACAGTTTCCAAAAATCACACTTAAAAACTTTTAGAAGTTATAAATAGTTATATAACTTTAAGATCTACAATATGTCACTTACAACTGACATAACTAGAACTTAAACTTATCGCACTTACAGCACTTGTAAGGCTTTATTACTATGTTATAGACAGGTTATAATACACTTATAGATACTTATTACTACCACAAGACGAAACTGCCAACCAAGTATGGTCTGGTACTTGTTTTGGCGCGAATGTTGGGATTGCACGCAGAGAGTGTTTGGACGTGTCGAAGCTACACGTTCATGTTGCTGGAGAATATCATTTTCGGTGGAATATTTTCGCATATTGATTGGACAGCGTCGCGGCGGTGTCCCGTGTGGTTCTTACTGTGTTTGCTGGCGTATTATTGTCCTCTCTTCCCGCCAAAGAAGAAATCGGACGCTGAGAAAGCGGAGATTGCCCGCGCTGAGCTCGAGGAGTTCGTGGCCGAACATGGGCAGATGCCTTCTCAGCATGCAGAACTCAAAAGCAGTCGGTCTTCGTACTGGAAATTGCAGAAAGCGAAGCTTCTGCATCTGTTGAAGCATGATTGGCGCCGGGGTGTTTGCGACGATAGTTTGAAATTCTATGATTTGCACGGACGCATACCTCGGAGGCAAAATGTGAGAACGGATGAGCAGCGAGCAGAAGATGCGCTGGCGCAACGCTGGGACCGTCTTCTGGCGCAGAAAGCGTCACTTCCCAATGAATTGTTGAATGAGTATCATCGCATGTTTGCCGCGGCCGAGATGGAGGTAGATCATGGCCACCTGGCTGTATGCATTGCCGTCTCTGAGTTTTTTGAAACAACCCGGCGGTTGCCGAAGCGGCAACGGCAAGTGGTGGACAGTGCTGAGAAGCAGGCAGAGGATGCGCTCGCTCGCCGCTGGGATCGCCTTATGGCCGAGAAGGCGTCAGTGAGCGAAGACTTGCTGTCAAGCTACAGTGCTATCTTTGGTGCGGCCGAGATGGAAGTAGATGATGGCCACCTGGCCGTATGCATTGCCGTCTCTGAGTTTTTTGAAACAACCCGGCGGTTGCCAAAGCGGCAAGTGGTGGACAGTGCCGAGAAGCAAGCAGAGGATGCGCTCGCTCGCCGCTGGGATCGCCTTATGGCCGAGAAGGCGTCAGTGAGCGAAGACTTGCTGTCAAGCTACAGTGCTATCTTTGGTGCGGCCGAGATGGAAGTAGATGATGGCCACCTGGCCGTATGCATTGCCGTCTCTGAGTTTTTTGAAACAACCCGGCGGTTGCCTGTCGGAACCGAGCACTTGCGCTTCTGGGACGCTGAAGATGAAGCGCTGCCGCGTGCGGCGCGACAGGCCACGGTCATATTCAGACTTGACACTGCAGATTCCACACTTCACTCTTTACATTTTCCACTTGTCACTTTGCACTTTACACTTTACACTCCACACTCTACACTTTACACTTTACATTCCACACTTTACACTTTACAGTTCACGGTCCGAATCTATGCTTTACGCTTTACGCTCCACACTCTACACTTTACACTCCACACTTTAGACGTGACACTTTACATTCCACACTTTACATTTTACACTCCACGTTCATATATTTAGTCTAAGTTTCAGGGTAAT
Source organism: Cladocopium goreaui (assembly GCA_947184155.2). Classification (NCBI taxonomy): domain Eukaryota; class Dinophyceae; order Suessiales; family Symbiodiniaceae; genus Cladocopium; species Cladocopium goreaui. The sequence continues at coordinate 95,493 of CAMXCT020001951.1, forward strand.
ATACACATGTCCACACTATACTTGCACCTGCCCCTGCTGCAGGTTGCGTCTGTGACACGCACGGATCGAACCTGGCCTTCTCCGTGGACGATGACGAAGGGCGTGTTGCACCAAGGGGTTTGGTATGAGATGGGGAAAGACAGTCGAGTGATCGGTTTGGAAGATGCTACGTGGCAAAACAAACCTCAGGATGAGACTACGCCTGGACGAGCTACTTTGAAGAGACATTGCTCCCAGGCAGTTTCGGCGGTCACTGTGCCTCCAGCTGCACCGACAGGAGCAGACCCAGGCGGCTGTCCCCGGGTCTGCCACGTTGGCATTTGCACCGAATGGGGCACCGCCTCCATCCTCCTTCGCTGACCAGGTACAAGCCTTGCCAGCGGTCGCACCGCCCACGGCATCTGTCACTGAGCGGGTGCATACCTTGAACCTGAAGACCGGATGCTGCTACATCCGCACCACTGGCACGCTCTACACTTACGAGCCCAATGCCGATTTGCGGATCGACTTGACCAAGGGAGCCACGACCTTGCGAACTTCGACCCGGGGAACAGATCGGAATGACGACAGAGATGGTCGAGATGAAGTTTTGCAAGAGCAGCTGGTGAGCTTGCAGTGTTACCAAAGCTTGCTCCGTCAGGCAGAACAACTCATCAAGGGAGAAGTCCGACAAGGCAAGACAATCAGAGTGGGTGTGGCGAGCACTTTGGGAAGGCACCGCAGCATCGCCTTCGCGGAGATCTTGCGGCAGCGGCTCGACCAATGCACCCACGTGGAGCTTTGCCACCTGGAGGAGTTTCGCTGGAAGAACATCGCTGCTCACCGCAGAGGAAACGTGCTCAGCATCACACCAGACAGCTGATGCTTTTCTTTTTGTACAGAGCGACAACTGGCGGCGCTGTCCCCGTTGTCTTGGTGAGACGCCGGATGGACTGGTTACAGCAGTCTGCGGTGCTATAAAGACAGCTATTGTCTTCGGATACATGTTTTCAAAGTATCTGCAGCTACACCTGTGCAATCTCATCGTTTGACACGTGGGTAACTTTTTTGATGTAAGTTTCAGTTTTGTAAGCCATTCCCTATCCCTTTTGCTACATAGGCGGCTGCCTGCCTCGCTCCTAAGCATTGCGATGACAGCGCGGAGACGCGGCATGTCGAAGCTGGAAAAACAGACCGTTATTCAGAGCAGCGTCTGCTTTTTCCCGAATGATGTAGAAAAGGTTCCCGTTATACTCCACACTTTACACCCCAGACTTTACACTTTACACTTCACATTTTATACTCCACACTTTGCAGTGTATATACACTCTGCGCTCTACACTTTACACTCTACACTTTACACTATACACTTCACATTCCACACTTTACACTCCCCACTCTACACTCTAAACTCCACACTCCACACTTTACACTCCACACTCTGCACTTTATACTCCACAGTTTACACTTTACACTCTACGCTCCACACTCCACACTCCACACTTAGCACGCCACCTTCTTGCATATTCCACAGTCTACGGTGCACTGGTATGGTAACAGTGGAAAAATGTACAATACTGTTCAAACAAACTGTTTCAGAAAAGTGTTCTGCGTGACTGCATATCCATGTGTTTCGACATCTGTACCATTAATATACGTGTCAGCATTCGGGTTCGTGGGCTGCATCTTTTTAATTCAAACAACATGATTCAACATGGTCACACTGCACTCAAACACAGTGCATCTTCCAAATGACGGTATGTGTTGAAAGAGCCCCCATGCACTCTAAGATGCTCCATGATGCTCTATGTTGTAAAACAGGGAAAGGGTTTGTTTCTATCAAGGCGGAGGGAAGAAAGACTGCCTCGCAAATGACCAACTAAAACAAAATGGGGATGGGTGGAATCCCACCTCGGCTGGTGTGCTCGGGTACCATTCTGCTGCCCAATTAGCGTATTCCAGCCTTGGTCACCAGAGACACTGGTGGATACTTTTGGATATCTGGTACGTAATGTGAACTGAACTGAACGGCCCTTCGTGCTCGTTGTGGGTTCAGCATGCTCGACTTCTCGTCCATGATTCTAGAAACTTTGGTATCGGTATCAGCTGAATGCTTGCTGATAAGTTCGGTTTCAGACTTATGATAGCTCTAATAATTTTCACAAGCAATGCAACAGTGGCTTGCAGTAGCCATAGCATCACACATCACCGGGGTCCCTGCCATAGAGCCACAACCTGCAAAACTGGTTGTTGTTGAGCTAATGTCGCTGCTGCTTTCAATTTCGAAGGCGGTGCAATCAGTTTGAATGTCTTAGAGTCTTATTGGGCTCAAATTCATTCAAATTCAGTGCCTTTGATCTACTTGCATTTGATATGCTCAGGTGCAATTTCCCCACGTGGACACACCAAAGTGCAGTAAGTTGCAACTGCAAATGCCTTCTCGTTTCCACTCCCAGGATGCAGCCTTGGAATGTCATTTACGTGAAGACAGGGAGTCCAGCAAGCTGCAAAGCGACAAGAGTTTCCCTACGTTATTAAAAGCGAAACTGTTCAACAACAACAAAAACAACAACAACAACAACAACAACCACAACCACAACCACAACCAACAACCAACAACCAACAACCAACAACCAACACCGCAACCAACAACCAACAACCAACAACCAACAACAACAACAACACCAACAACCACAACCACAACAACAACAACGACAACAACCACAACAACAACAACAACCACAACCACAACAACAACAACGACAACAACGACAACAACAACAACAACATCAACAACAACAACAGCAACAACAACCACAACCACAACCACAACCTCGTCCTCAACCTCAACCTCAACCCTCAACCTACAACCACAACCACAACCACAACCAACAACCAACAACCAACAACCAACAACCAACAACCAACACCGCAACCAACAACCAACAACCAACAACCAACAACCAACAACCAACAACCAACAACCAACAACCAACAACCAACAATCAACACAACCAACAAAAACAAACACAAAAACAAAAACAACAACAACAACAACAGCAACAACAGCAACAGCAACAGCAACAACAACGACAACGACAACGACAACGACAACGACAACGACAACGGCAACGGCAACGGCAACGGCAACAACAACAACAACAACGGCGACAACAACAACGACAACACCAACAACACCAACAACAACAACCACAACAGCAACCACAACCACAACCACAACCAACAACCAACAACCAAGAAGCAACAAGCAACAAACAACAACAAACAACAACAAACAACAACGAACGACGAACGAACGACGAACAACTACGAACGACGAACAACGAACAACGGACAACGAACAACGGACAACGAACAACGAACAAGGAACAACGAACAAGGAACAACGAACAACGGACAACAACAACGAACAACGAACAACGAACAAACGAACAAGGAACAACGAACAAGGAACAACGAACAACGAACAACGGACAACAACAACGAACAACGAACAACGAACAACGAACAGCGGACAACGAGCAACGGACAACAACAACGAACAACGAACAACGAACAACGAACAACGAACAACGAACAACAACAACAACAACAACACCAACAGCAACGACAACGACAACGACAACGACAACGACAACAACACCGACAACCACAACCACAACAACCACAACAACCACAACAACCACAACAACCACAACAACCACAACAACCACAACAACCACAACAACCACAACAACCACAACCACAACAACCACAACACCACAACAACCACAACAACCACAACAACCACAACAACCACAACAACCACAACAACCACAACAACCACAACAACCACAACAACCACAACCCACAACCCACAACCAACAACAAACCACAAACAACAAACAACCAACAACCAGCAACCAACAACGACAACGACGGCAACAGCAACAGCAACAACAACAACAGCAACAACAACAACAACAACACCAAAACCTACACCAAAAACCAACATCAAAGACCAAAACCAAAACCAACACTAACACCAAAACCAACACCAAAACCAAAACCACAGCCAACACCAACACCAAAACCAACACCAAAACCAACACCAAAACCAACACCAAAACCACAGCCAACACCAACACCAACACCAAAACCACCACCACCAACAACAACAGCAACAGCAACAGCAACAGCAGGAGCAGCAGCAGTAGCAGTAGCAGCAGCACCACCACCACCAACAACAACAGCAACAACAACAACAGCAACAACAACAACAACAACCACAACCACAACCACAACGACAACAACAACAACATCATCAACATCAATATCAATATCAACATCAACAACAACACCAACACCAACCGCAAACGCAACCACAAACACAAAGACGAATTTGCTGAGCTGATCCTCAAAGCACTGAAGCCCACACCTTTCATATCCTTTCTCGCTTTCTTTGTTCCTTCTTTGACTCTGTAAACACGCAAGTCCCTGATTCGTGAAGACTGAACCAGTGTTCCTGAAGCCAGAGACCACAATTGTCTTTGCTGCCCATCCCACAATTTGACCCGATGTGCGGTTTCATCCGTGCATATTGCACCCGGACAACACCTGTTAGGATCTATCGCGCGCTTGGACCAAATCAACTACCTTCTTCCCACAAAGACTGTGTGCTGGCAGGTTGCTCTGCATCATCTGAGAGTTCCACTAAACGTGCCTGCAGCGCAAAAATGTTCTGTCACCACCCCTTCCTTGTCCGTTCCTTGGTGCAATGATATCTTTAACCTCGTTACGTTTAAGACATGATTGGATGGCCGCCTAATTGCGGTGTTTCGCGGGGTTCTTTACGGTTAGTTGCTCTTTCCACAGTTTGTGCAATCCCATCTCTATCATCTCTCCTGAGGAGCGATCTTGTGCGAGAGGATGGTGACACTTTGACAGTGTTCCCTTTTGAGACACACACACATAAAAGAGAAAAACACTCATGGGACCTTGTGGGAACAAACGCGCTGCTACACGCATTAACACCTGGATCTTGGAAACTGTTCAAGGTTGGGCCCAACATGGAAGTACAGTTTTCCTCATCATCACATGCTCTGCCGTGCCACATTAACTTCCACATTGAGGCCACGTTGGGAAACTTGCTCCCGCTGCAACTGGCACCTCGAACTCTTGTCGGGCCTCTTGCCTCAGCTGTGAAGGTGGAATGATGCTGGACAAATCCAGCACACTGCTAGTTGGAGAAAGTTGGAGAACTGGTCCTACTGACGTAGCGAATTGCAACATCCTGCAACTACATCATACCAAATGAGCCATGTTCTAAATGTCTTGTATCCCGGCACCAAAAAAGAAAATTGCTTACTTCGGTGCTTGCGTTTTGCTTGCTTGCGCACACAGGTTTTGCCTCTGCGGATATCTTGTCTTACGCTGAGCTTACGCTGGCTTGCGCTCACCAGAGTTTTGCTTACGCCACACCCTTACAAGGGGCTCCTTCCTAAACATGAACGCAAGGGTTTAGAACGCGGCTCAAATGTATCTAAAGTTTTTTCAGAAAGGAATGCATGCGGATCTTGACTTGAGTTGCAGCCAATCATTGAAATCACAAATCACCTGAAGTTGACAAGAGACAAACCGAAAGAATGACAGCTGAAATTGGCACTTCAAAAGCGAGTGGCTAAGACGCTACTCTGAATTTCAGCATGGTGCCAACGCTATCAGCAGCTATGAATCCAGCGGCATAGTCGCTATAGTTTAGGGTAGACTGCACCGACTCGATTTCTTGTGTATCACTGCATCTGATCTTCCCTTCAGCATGACATTGGCACAAGAATTGGTACAAGTATTTCTCAATCACACTGGCCACCAAGCACAGTCTGCCATTTCCGCAAATCAACCAAATCACGCAACCCTGGGCCATTTCAATGTGCTGCTGCTGCCGTTTCTACAACGTTTGTGTCTGACTGTAAGTAGCCGTGGCGACCTGTGATCGGCCAGTTCTTTGGGATCGCTGCCATAGACCTGGCAATCTGACCAAGCGCACGAGAATTGAGTTGCCTTCCATCGTCTTCCCACATCTGGCTGTCGTTAAAATTCAACAAGACAACCTAGTCAGAACGAATCTATATAGTCAGACTAGCCCTCAGGCCAGAAAGTTTCGAACCAATGGGAACAACGCGTCCTTGTTTGTAGATTAACGGCAACTCACGTGCAAGATCAAGTGCCGTTTTTGGCGTCTTGTTTAGTGCTGTCTTGACAACCCACTCATCCTTTTATTGCAGCTGCGAAGTACAGATAGTCTTCAAACATGTCTAAACTGCAAGTGGAACCTGACAAACCTGGCAGCTTACCTCACATGGCATGGCCCTGCTTCAAGGAACGGGTGACCCATGGTGATCGGCAGGTGCCAACAATCCGGTCTCGACTTGGTCTCGCCTCTTGCAAAGCCCTGGCACTGCGGCCTGTGCGCTTTGGCCGCAGATTCTCCTTATCCTGCAATCAAACACTATCAAGCACTATCAAGCACTGCGGCATGCTGTGGCACTGCCAAAGACAGAAACTGAATAAACTAGTTCCGCTGATTCTGATGGCAGAGAGCAAGTTTGACAGTACCAGTATGAACGCAAAGTCATAGGGTGAAGAGCTTTATTTGTGCTGGTTCTGATTGTCGACCTTCGACAGCCTGTCAAGTCATAGCCTGCTCAAAGAGGACCAGCTCTGTGACTTCAGACTCCACTCTGGTCACCTGCCATC
>CAMXCT020001951.1:107227-122713 GCA_947184155.2 Cladocopium goreaui
AAATCAATTGAAAGTAAATTGAAACCAATTGAAAGTAAATTGAAATCAATTGAATGTAAATTAAATTCAATTCAAAGTAAATTGAAATTCAATTCAAAGTAAATTGAAATCAATTCAAAGTAAATTGAAATCAATTCAAAGTAAATTGAAATCAATTCAAAGTAAGTTGAAATCAAATTGAAGTAAATTGAAAAATCAATTCAAAGTAAATTGAAATCAATTGAATGTAAATTAAATTCAATTCAAAGTAAATTGAAATCAATTCAAAGTAAATTGAAATCAAATTGAAGTAAATTGAAATCAAATTGAAGTAAATTGAAAGTAGATTTAAAATCGATTCAAAGCAAATTGAAATCAATTGAAAGTAAATTGAAATCAATTCAAAGTAAATTGAAAACAATTCAAAGTAAATTGAAAACAATTCAAAGTAAATTGAAAAATCAATTCAAAGTAAATTGAAATCAATTGAATGTAAATTAAATTCAATTCAAAGTAAATTGAAATTCAATTCAAAGTAAATTGAAATCAATTCAAAGTAAATTGAAATCAATTCAAAGTAAATTGAAATCAATTCAAAGTAAGTTGAAATCAAATGGAAGTAAATTGAAATCAATTGAAAGTAAAATGAGGTGGGGGCGCCTCTAAGAGGCCGTGCGTTTTTGCACATGGATATATTTCTCTTCAATGATGTTTCAAGGTTTCGCCACGACGAGAGCGGTTTTTCACAGATATTTATATATTGTGGGTGTGTCAAAAGTCATGGAATGGTATGGAAAAATGAAGGTCTCGGTGTGATTTCACTGGTTTTTGTGGGACGAAAGCTACATGTTGGAAAAGGCAGCTGTACGCTTTTTCTTCTCTTTGTTTCAGCCGCTTTTGCGGCAAAGGTCTCCTAGACATTTGTACATGTCGTTGTGGCAATTTCTTCGCCACAGAAAAACCCAGACACATTTCATGATGTCTGTCTAATAACAAAATAATAATAATATATATATATATTATAACAAAATAATATATATATTATAACCATGTGCAGCGTATAATATATATATATAACTTGAAGTCCATCATCAATTTCTGACATGATGTTGAACAAAATACTATATATTATAACCATATGCAGCGTATAATATATATAACTTGTAGTCCATCACCAACTTCTTACATGATGTTGAACAAAATACTATATATTATAACCATCTGCAGCGTAGCATATTTTTAACTTGAAGTCCATCATCAATTTCTGACATAATGTTGAACAAAATACTTGTATATCACAAACAACTACCTGGTAGGACACCTCTATACCCAAACCCGAACCCCACACCATCATCAATGTAACATCAACGTATTAAAACGTAACATCAACATATAATCAACATAACATCAACGTAGCAACGGGGCATGATCAAAGTAACATCAACGTATCAACAGTAGCCTCAACGGCTCCTCAACGTAGCATCACAGTATGATCAACGTAACATCAACGTAGCATCCACGTCGCATCACCTTGCACGCAAGAGATATGAACGTTATCACACCCCACCCCACCCCACCCCAACAGTAGCCTCAACGGCTCCTCAACGTAGCATCACAGTATGATCAACGTAACATCAACGTAGCATCCACGTCGCATCACCTTGCACGCAAGAGATATGAACGTTATCACACCCCACCCCACCCCACCCCACCCCACCCCAAAAACCTCAAAAACGCACGGCCTCTTAGAGGCGCCCATACCTAAAATGAAAGTAAATTGAAATCAATTGAAATTTATCCATTTTTTTGGATTCCACACTATTGTGTGCCCGGCCCCTTGTTTTTTCCACACTATTGCGTATCCAAAATTTGTTTGGGGGGGAGGGGGGGACCGTACGTTCGACACTTGGAGGCTATATCGCAAGCCAAGAGGCTATGGATCAATACTAATCAAAAGGCAGCGAAGCAAACCACAGGCGCAAAATGGACGCAACTGATTCCGCATGCTTCAGGCTTCAGAACATATATAATATAGGCTTCCCAGAAAGATATGCCGATGGAGCCGCGGAGCCGATGAGGCCGATGAGGCCGATGAGGCCGATGGAGCCGATGGAGCCGATGAGGCCGATGAGGCCGATGGAGCCGATGAGGCCGATGCAGCCGATGCTTAGATGGGCTGGGGTGTTGCTAACAGGTTAACAAAATTAACATAATTAGCTAACAGTTACTAACTAGTTATAACTAATTACTTTACTTCGTGTGATTCCCACCATGACATTTATACATTTTCTTACTGGCAAATCTTCTGGCATTCTATCTGACATATCTTCTGACATTTTATTTGGCATTCTATCTGGCATATCTTCTGGCATATGATCTGGCATATCTTCTGGCATATCTTCTGGCATTCTATCTGGCAAATCTTCTGGCATTCTATCTGGCATATCTTCTGGCATTCTATCTGACATATCTTCTGGCATTCAATCTGGCATTCTATCTGGCATATCTTCTGGCATATTATCTGGCATTCTATCTGACATATCTTCTGGCATATATTCTGACATATCTTCTGGTATATCTTCTGGCATATCTTCTGGCATATCTTCTGGCATATCTATCTGGCATATCTTCTGGCATATTTTCTGGCATTCTATCTGGCAAATCTTCTGGCATTCTATCTGGCATATCTTCTGGCATATTATCGGGCATTCTATCTGGCATATCTTCTGGCATATATTCTGACATATCTTCTGGCATTCTATCTGGCATTCTATTTGGCATTCTATCTGGCATATCTTCTGGCATATCTTCTGACATTCTTTCTGACATTCTTTCTAACTTTCTTCTGCACATTCTTTGTTCCATATCTTCCTACATGAGGTCCGGCAGGGAACACTTGGCGTGGATACTCGCGGTTGAGGTCCGGCAGGGAACACTGGGCGTGGATGGTCGTGGTTGAGGTCCGGCAGGGAACACTGGGCGGGGATACTCGCGGTTGAGGTCCGGCAGGGAACACTGGGCGTGGATGGTCACTGGGCGGGGATGGTCGTGGTTGAGGTCCGGGTGGGAACACTGGGCGTGGATGGTCGTGGTGGAGGTCCGGCAGAGAACACTGTGGATCGCGAGTCGCAGTTGAGCAGGAGGACGAGGAGGACAACGAGAGGAGGAGGAGGAGAAGGAGGAGGACGAGGAGGAGAGGAGGAGGAGGAGGAGGAGGACGAGGCAGGAGGCAGGAGGAGGCAGGAGGAGGCAACTGACATAAAATCTAACAACCCTCACCTGGCAGGTGGGGAATTAAAAAAGTTACCTTTTTAACATACTTACCATGAAATTTTCAATCAAAAAATCAAAAATAAAAAATATATTCCATGAAAGCTGACAGCCCAATGTATGGCTCAAAGACAAAAATGAAAGCCCTGCAAGGCTAACAATGTAAAAGAATTTATTTGGCACAAACAGGCACCAAGTAGAAGCTCAACACAAACACTCTTGAAAGGAACCCTAAGACATCTTCATGGCACATATTGCCACAAGTGATTTTTTTTCATTGAGTGGCCAACAAATATGGTGGGGTGAGACAAGTGACATTGCCTTTGGCACTTGAATATGTCACTGAGCAAAGAATTTCTTCCAAAGATACAAATGCCAACTGTCTTGGGGTGGGCACATTCCACTTGGACACCAATGTGGATAATGCCTTGTCTCCAGCAATGTACTTCTCCACAAGGGCGACCTCCCCAAAGGAAAATTGCAAGAAGCAATGGACTTGGCCAGCACAGAAAGGCAAGGTGGGTGCTGATTGTAAATACACCACATCCCCATTTGTGATGGTAGCTCCAGAAGACACTCTGCATGAGGAAGCACACATGCAGTTGCTACCAACAAATAGCAAGCCACTGCTTTGAAGAGTGTTCATCATCTTCTTGGTTGGCTTTCTGACATTTCCCAAGAAATACCCATCTCTGAAACATTCCATATGTGTTTCCAATGAATGGATGTGCTCAGCAATCACTGAAGCAAGCAAAGAATTTTCATAGGCTGATGTGTTGCAAAGTAAATTTGCATGTTTCCTGATGTCCTTGTGTTTCCTTTCCAAAGACCAAACCCCAGGAAGTTGACCATGGAGCTTCAAAGCATCACAGAAATGCAGAGCCCAATGCATCTTTGGCCTGAACTCCTGTGACCAACCTGCATTGATGGTAGAAGCCAATGCTTGTTCAACCAATTGAAGCAAGTGTTTGTGGCAAGGCCTTTGCAATGAAGGAATTGCCACACAATAGTTCACAATAGTTCAGCACTTTGCACCAAGCCAAGAAACATTGACAAGCTGAACATAGTCCATGGGGAAGGCAGCATAATTCCACATAATACGCCAAAATTTCACAAACACCCAGCATTTCACTTGCTGAGCACTTGAATTTTCCAGCTTTCTTGTGAGATTCAGAAGCTTTGGTGTCAAAGAGCCTGTGCACAGCAACCTTGCCTTTCTTTGAGTGCACCCACAATGTCACAAATCCATGAAGCTGCTTCCAGGTGTCCACCTCACCAGAATCAGATAATGCCTGGACCAAAAGAAAGGTAATCCAGGTCAGCACACCATTGGGAGCCAGCCCATGCATAAAATCATGCATGTATTGGCTGGTGGGCTGCAAAAGGTGTTGCTTCCTAAGTGTGGGGCTGGCCAAAAGTGCTTTCTCAGACCAATCAATGCCAGCTGCTTGGCTCCAAGTCTTGAGCTGTGCCTTGTTGCATGAACTGGCTCTGCTTTCCATTCTTGACCATGAGTCAAGAATCTCTTGGTCAGTGGCAATCTCAAGCTGGCTGTGTTTGATGTATTTTGAAATCTCCTTGTGGCCTTGATCATCATCTTTGGATGGCAGCCTGAAAATATTTATTACAAGCCATGCGCACTCTGAATCTGTACTATATTAAACATAGTAAGCAATATAAATTTGAATTTGGAATTGAAACCAAAATTGTTTTCAATTCAATCTGAATTTCAATTTGAAATCCAAATGTATTAATTTCAATTTGAACTTTAAATTGAAACCCAAACAATTTGGATTTCAATTTGAATTTCCAATTGAAATCCAAAATGTTTTCATTTCAATTTGAATTTCAAATTGAAATCCAAAATGTTTTCATTTCAATTTGAATTTCAAATTGAAATCCAAAATGTTTTCATTTCAATTTGAATTTCAAATTGAAATCCAGCTTGCAAAATGTCATGCCCTTTCCTGTGAGCATTGTAGGCATTGACCATGCTGGATCCTCTGTTTTGAGGATGGCACAGGAAAGCAGCAGGTGCAAGCTTGCTACTGTAGATCAGACCAACACTCTCCAAGGTGGAAATGACATTTTGGAGCCTGATGTTTATCCCCAAGGAGCAACTTGGGCTGAGCAGCTCAGTGACAGACTTCAAGATCTCTGGAGGAACTGCCATGGCACAGGCAGGAACAAGTGAAAAAAAACTGTGTTGTGTTGTACTGGCTGGTCCTTTACACATGCGACCCCGTGTTGTGTTGGCTGCTTCTTACACACGTGGTCCCATAACTAGTTTTTTTAAAAACCATTCCTTGTCAAGTTTCATTCCTTGCCAAGCTTCATGCTTGAGCTGCTAAATCATGCCCAGCAAACAGAATCAATGCTAAGACAAATGGGAGGAAAAAATGTCTTTGCAGTTGCAAAACAAAGCAAAAGCCCTCAAAGGCAAACAGCATCCCAACCATGCCCAGCAACAAGCTGCTGAAACATTGGGGCAAATTATAAGCCCATTGAGGCAAATCCAAACATGCATGCTTCAATGCTTGAAGCTGCTGATTTGTATTATGCACCATGCACCCCAAAGAATCATTCACACCAGCACCAATTCCCATGTTTTTCTTGGGCCCGGCAGGTGATGCTCCAGCTTCAAAATTGCACCTAGTCTGCTTCTTCATCTTTTTGGGGCTTGTTGCCACCCTTTTTGTAAGACCTTTTGGCTTTGCCATTGTCCTTGCAATCAGTCTTCAAAAAGTCAAAGACACAACTCAGCTGATCCTGGTCCATCAAGACCAAAAGATCTGCTGATGCAGATCTCTTCCCAGGGCACAGGATGGAAACATTGGTGGAGCCAATGGTGATTTCAACCGCCTGTTCAGTCTTGAGCTTCTTCTGGCCATTGCTCATGAGCTTATGGTTCCTCTTCTGCTTCAACTCATTGAATTGGAGAAGGAATGGCTTTTCATAGTGCATCCGCAAATCAACCTAGAAATCAAAGGGGAGCTGCCCTGGATCTTCAAGTAGTTCTGGTCATTGATGTCCTGCAATGTTTAAGCTATCCAATCAACAGCAATGCCATTAATCAACAAGGAAAAATTGTGTTGGCTTGATGAAAGCATTTGGCCAGCAACAAACAAACCAGTCCTTCACAATAAAGCTGGGAGGGATGGCAACAGGCTTTGAACCATTGAAGGACAAAGCAAAAGTAGGGGTGATCTCCACCACTGCAAGTGGAACTTCTGCCATGCTGCTGAAATCTACTTTTGGGCAACAATTCGTAAGTCCCAAAGAGCCAATAGATCATTCAATTGGCAAAACCGTTCACCAAATGCTTCAGTCTAAAGAAATTGCAGCACCAAGTGCTTTTCACAAAAGAAATTGCAGCACCAAGTGCTTTTCACACACAAAACTGACAGCAACATTTTTGCAATAACAAAAAGAATGTCACCAATCAAATAAAACTTCTTTGATGGCAGTTTCACACTTGCTATGGCCATGGCAGCCTCTGATCTGCACATGGCATGGCCTCCTGACCTTTCTTCATGAACATTTTGCTTCTTTCATGAAAACAAAATGTTACAAGTCATTAAAATTCATGTGTGCAAAACATTGGTCAAAAATTAGCTAACAGTTAGTAACTTTGCTAACTCTTTAACTAAATTAACATAATTAGCTAATTTTTCATAACAGTTAACAAATGTTATAATTTTCATAATACATTATAACTAGTTAACATATGGTTACAAAGGTTTTAACATATATTTAGTAATGAATTGTGAAGTAGCTTAAAATATGTAACTTGTTAGCATCACCCCAGCCCATCTAAGTGAGGCCGATGAGGCCGATGAGGCCGATGAGGCCGATGGAGCCGATGAGGCCGATGAGGCCGATGATGCGGCCGACGATGAGGCCGATGAGGCCGATGGAGCCGATGAGGCCGATGAGGCCGATGAGGCTTCACCAATATCCAGACACTTTGACCGCAGTGGTGAGGCCAATCAAGTTTCTTTGAAGCTTGGTTCCAAGTCTGGAAAGCAGCAACTCCCAGAGTCTAGTAGCACAAGCAAGTCATGCAACCTTGTTTGTTTCGTAGACGAGACTAGTAACACCGTTTTTGCTCTTTTGACTTTGTTTGCATCATTGTCTTTTGAGCCAGTTGTGCAAATCACCAGAATGCTTCGCCTTCACTGTTGGAATATCCTTCTGGGTATTTGTGTTGGGTTGACTGTCTTGACCAGTTGTTTTTGCGGATTTGACTTGACTTGCTTTTTGCTGCTGCCTTTCCGTGATGGTAGCCTTTGTTTGCTTGAGTCCTTGCTGATTGTCCTTCTCAATCTTGCGGCGCAGTGGGTTTGTCTACTGGCCCTGGTGTGCGTGGCAGTCATGCATGTGCCTTCTAAGCTGACAGTGTGTCGTCGCTCTCACGTTGTTGTTGTCCGGAAGTCTTTGTGGCCGGATCTTCTTGGGGGCACTGGTTTGGAGGAAATTGGTTCCAAGCCATGGTTGGACAACATCTTGCAGGGCTTGAATGCCCGACAATTGAAGCCACCCATGCAGCAAGTTCGGATGCTCGCGCAAGATGAAGCCACTTTGCGGCGACTACAAAAAAGTGAATCGCTGAAACATCAGCTTGACATTATTTGTGGCGCTGCTTATAAGGCCAAGTTGTCGTGGAAGAAAATTGATCAAATTGACCCTGTTTCTTCTTCTCTCTCAACTGCTGCCCCGCCGGCTCCTCCTCCTTTGCCTGAAGTGCAAACATGGAGGTTGCGTGCTCGTGACTGGAAAGTTGTGAAACCAGCAGCTACCGATGGTGACGCTGTGAGTGGAGAAAGGCATGATGCATTTCGCGATGTGGCTGATGGGGACCCTTTGTCGCACTTGTGGTCTCGCAAGTTAGGTGCCTATTTTGTGTCTGCGGTTGAGGCTACTCGCATTGTTCGGTCCGTTCCTGCCCATGCCCCTCCAGTTGGTGTTTTCACTCTTGTCACTCTTGAAGCAACTGCGCGTTCTGAGGTGCAACCGGTCGAGACTATTGTTGTCTTTCCTGACAATAGTCATCACATTTACAAGGTTTTTCTCACGCACCTCGGCACTGACAAGTTGAGAACTACTGCTTGGACTACGGTATCGCTTGCTTCGGTTGATTCTGTTGAAGTGTTGCTTGAATGGTGGAAAGATTTGTCTGATGGAGCTGTTTTGGCTGCCTTTGATAAATTTGTGAAACTTGCTTCTTCGCCTGTTGATTCTGATAAGGACTCCTTGGCCAACAAGGGCAAGTCCAAAGTCAAAGGCAAGACCAAACATGGTAAACTGCCTCACCGTTTGTCTGACACTTTGGTCGCGAATTTGAATTCACACGTGAGTCATATGCTTGGCGATGCCACTGGCCAAAAGCTGGCTGGCGCATGGACCGCCTCCGGCCACAATGTCAGGGCTGATATCATTCGCGTTTCTGTTCGCCTCCCAAAAGCGGATGCCCTTACCTGTTTGAAATCGGGAACGCAGCACAGTGCCGTTTTGGTTCGGGATATTCACACCATTCCTGAGGCGAAAGACTTGTGTTGCGTCTGGATTTCTCCTGGCTGTCCTGTCCTTGAAGGTTCTGCGGCTCACACTCGCCAAAGTTTGCAGTTGTATTTGGCTAGCTTTGCTCACCCTTGGTCTGTTGTGCGTACTCCTTTTCGTTGGGGGATCAGGATCCACAAAGATCATGAGAGAGAAGTTAAAGCCATTGTGCAGCCGCATGCTGTGTTTGTGCCTGCTGATCACTTCAAGTATCGTATTGCGCATGTTCCCAGATCCCTTGATCCTGCTGTTCTGGTTGCCACTCTGACCTCTGACTCGTTCAAGCCCTACTTGGTTTCGTCTTTCAAGGGAGTTGTGACCATAGCTGCGCCCTGTCCACCTGCGGACATTGTGTTTACAATTGCTGAGCTTGGTTGTACTCTGTTACTTCAGCATCTTCCTGGTCCTGCCAGTGGTGGTCCTCCTCTTGTCCCGTCCCGCCATGTTGAAGGTGCGAGCCCAAAGCGAAAGAGTCGGCGAGCTGACTCTGAAAATGCTTCTGTTGGTCCTGGCAATGGCCATGGTGCTGACACTCGGGGTGGAGCTAAGGGAGGGGTTCTTTCTACTAATCCGTTTGGTCCTTTGGATGATGCCTATCAAGTTGCTTTTCCGCCTTTGCCCAACGCTGGTGTTGCTCGGGAGCTCGCTTCGACCGAACCTGAGTTTGAGCTTGGAACCCTGCCTAATCTCGGGAACACATGTTTTGCGGCTGTGGCTGTCCGTTGTTTGGCTCACATTGTCAAAAAGTCGGATTTGCGCTCGTCTGTCCTTCAAGATGTTTCCTTGAGGCGTTTGTTGGATGACTTGTCGCCGGCCCAGTGGACGCGCTTCATCAAACATCATCACCTCGAGCATGGTCAGCAGCAAGATGCTGCTTTGTGGTTGCAGAAGTGGTTGGACTCTGAGTCGGTTTTGTGTTCGCATCTTTCTGTCACTGAACATGTTGCTCTTGAATGTGTTGGGTGCAGTGAGCCCAAGACAGCTGAATCAAGTTTTTCTCTTTGGCGCGTTCCCGCTCCCAGTGGCGGCTCTACTTCGTTGCAGAAGCTGCTTGATGATGATCAATGCTGTTCGGCCAACCCTGAGGTTGAAGTCTCGTGCTCATGTTGTTTTGCTGAACACGCGGAAGCTGTGTCTAAGCGTCTTTCTTTGAATGACTGGCTTCTCATTCAGACTCTGAGGGCTGATGTCAATGATAAGAAAAAACACACGGCTATTTCACTCCCCGACATGGTTGTTGTTGCTGATGCGTCTTGGGATATGCACCTTGCCGTGTGTCACTTGGGTGAGTCTGCGTCTTCCGGGCATTATGTTTTGCTTGTTCGCTCAGGTCACGATTGGCTGTTGTATGACGATGGAACTTGTCGTGTTGCCTCTGCTGAAGACATCTTGGATATGCCTTCTTCCTGGTCGTTTGTGTTGTATCGTCGGCGTTGTGAAGGATCGTCGCCGCAGTCTCCTGCTGTTGTTGTTAACATCGCTGCCTTGCCTGCATCATGTGCTGATGCCGTTCCTTCGTCAAACCCTCCTGTTGCCCACCCCACGGTTGGTCTTTGCAGGGATGACCGCCCTGACATGCCGTCTGCTGACAAGCGTGCTGACAGTGTCAATGATTCCAGCGGCCCTCTCCATGCTGATTTGCGCAGCTTGCTTGCGGTTTTGTCTCAGCGGGTTGATGCGCTTGAGGTTGAAGTGCAATGTCTTCGGGGAGCTGGTTCCCTTCATGAGAAGCTTGTGTCCTTGGCTTGTCCGGGTTCTGGCCCGTCCGTGCCTGTGCGCTCAACTCCTGGCGATGCTTGTTCTCCCGGTGGTGATCGTCTAGGAGACACGGTTGCGAGCAACCCTGGCTGTGATGCGGATAAGCTTGTTGTTGCCTCTTGTCAGGGTCAGACCGGGATGCAGGCCCAATCCTTCCCCTGTGGCCCTCCTCCCCCGGTCGTTGTCGAACCTGTTCCTTCGGACGCTTTACCAAAACGGAAAAAGCCAGTCGAAAAACAAAGCAGCAATCTGTCATCAATTCCTGTGGGCTCTTTTCCCCGTTCCACCAATCCGGCAATTGTGGCTGAAATCCTTCGCTTGCAAACTGCTGGCTTTGCTGAAGTTGCTTGGATTTTTGAGCGCTTGCACGCTGACTCCATTTTGCTTCCTTTGGCCCAACAGGCGCAAGACGTTGGTGGTTGGAAAAATCTGGGTGAAGCTTTGACTTATAACAGTCGTGAAGCTCAAACTCAACTCCAGAATGATGGCATCCATAGCCCAAGCGTCCGCTGGCTTGTGTTTCGCATGCTCCAGCGTGGGAGGTATAATCGGTTTGCTTCTGTCCTGGCGGCTGGTCATTGGGACCTCTTGCGTCAGAGTTTGGCTGTGTGCGACGTTCCTGACTGGTGGTCGCCTCCTTGGTGTCGTCCTGTCCATCGTCCGCATGCTGCGCAAGCTCGTGGTCGTCGCCCGTTGCTTCCTCATGAATGGCATCGCGCCCAAAGTTCCAAACGCAGTCGCCCCCCTGTTCCTGCTGCTCCTTGTGTTGGTGGCCCTGTCCGTTCGCGCAGTCGTTCCCGTTTTTGCGATCAAACCTTGCCTGTGCCGGTTGCTCAACCTGCTGTTGTTGGAGCTCGTAAGGTCTCTGTGGCTGTTCCCACCTCTTCTGTGAAGAACAAGAAGAAGCGCAAGGCGAAAGGCCAAGCTGATGTCAAAGGGGGTGAAACTGAATCTGGTTCAACTCCTTCCTTGTTTCGGGTTGCTGCTATGAATGTGACTTCCCTTTTTTCCCGTGTTGCTGCGGTCTGTGCTCTTACGTTTGGTCTGGCGTGTGTCTCGGAGACTGCTCTCACCGGTACCGGGCAAGCCAGTGTTACTATGCGACTGCAGCAGTCAGGGCGTTGTGTAGTTTGGGGCGCTCCTGTGCATGGTCCTGGCGTTTCGTCGTCTCGAGGTGTTGCCTTGATTGGTGGTCCTGGCGTTCGTCTTTCGCCGCTTGATCTCCCGGATTGTCTGTTGGATTATTGGGCAGATGGTCGTATTGTTGCTGGCAAAGTGTCTCAGCAGTTTGGCAAAGCGGATATTACTTGTGTTGCGTGCTACGGTCACACACATGATGTTCAACGGCGAGAAGACATGCTGAGCCAGATTGTTGGTTGGGTGCTGTCGTTGCCCGGTCATGTCCTTGTCGCTGGGGATCTCAATTCCTCTCTTCAGGATTCACTTGCTTTACACCAGCTCGTGCGGCAGGGTTATCGAACGGCCAATCCTCAGGAAGTTGTGACATGCTGTGCTCATAACTCTCACACGGGTTCCGTTATCGACCATGTCCTTTTTTCTCCTTCATTGTTGCAGTCCTTTGTGTGTGGGGAGGTTCTCTCTGCTGCTCCCTTCCCCACCCACCGACCCGTTTGCGCTCATTTGATTTCAATCCTGCTAATGACTCTTGGAGTGTTTTGCAACCTCCTCGGTCTTTCCCTCTTTCCGAGTGTGTCTCCCGTTCTGTTAAGTCCCAGGATTGGTCTGCTGACTTTATTCATGTCTCTAATCTCCTTGAAGATGAACGCCCTGATGATGCGTATGCTCTATGGACCCAACTCGCTGAATGTGAACTTGCGCGGCAGTGCCGACTTGGTGGAAAAACTGTGTGCTCCTCCCATTTCGGTCGCGCTGTTGTTCCTGCTCTTAGGGTTTGTGATCCGCAGTCTCTTCGGCTCCAAGGTGATGTTGACTTTCGTCGACTTGAACGCGCTCGTGCTGGCTTAGCTGAACTGTGCTCCTGTTGGGATTCTTGTGTTGCTAACAATCACAGCCAAGCCATTTGGACCAATGCTCGTCGTCGCATCCTCCTTGTGTTTCGCTCCCATCCTCTCCCGAGCCAACTCCCTGGCAAGGTTGAAGTCCAAACTCAACTTGATTGGTTGCGGCGCACGATTGATCGGCGCAATAAACAAGGTCGCGATGAAGTTTTGTCGGCCTGGCGCACTCGCATGCAAATGTCGCAGGCTGAAAGATTCAAATGGGCTAAGGCCAAATACACCTCCTGGCAAAACATTCACGATACCGCTGCTTGCTTTCGAAAGGTTGAAGAGATCTGGCAACCGATCTTGGCTCGACGCCCGGATGCAGCCCCTTCTTGCCCATCAAACTTCACCGAAAATGGTTTTGCTGAGCCTGCCTTGTCTAGCTCTCTCAAAAGTACGTTGCACCAGCTTGATATGCTTCGCATGTCTGGTTCTGATCTTCGGTCTGCTGTTGACAAAATTGCGGCTCACTCCGCTTGTGGTGCTGATGGTTGGCGTCGGTGTGAGTTGCTTGCCTTGCCCGCCTGTTTTTGGGATCTCTTGGCTCAGGTTTTGTATGGCATGGCTGCTTCTGGCACTTGGCATCCTTGTTTGCGCACGGTTGTGACTACTTTGATTCCCAAGAAAGCTTCTGTTGACTTTCTGACTGATCCTGCTGGTTTGCGTCCGATCTCTGTGGCTTCTGTGGTTTACCGTGCTTGGTCTGGTGTCGTTGCGCAACGTCTGCATGCTGTTTTGGAGTGTTCTCTGCCATCGTGCTCTCATGGCTTTCGCACTGGTGAGTCTGCCCAAGCTGCTATGGCCTCCACGTATCTTCGTTGTCAAAATGCTTCCTTGTCTGGTTGTCATGTTTATTTGGTTTCCTATGACATGCACAAGTGTTTCGACTCGCTTCCTTGGCGCAAAGTGCGTGACAGCTTGGTTGAATGCGGCGTGCAACCTGCGTGTGCTAGTGCTCTTCACAGTCTGTGGTCTGGTCTTCGTCGTATTTGGAAACTCCAAGGTCGTTTCTCTGACGCGTCCTTCTCCAGTACTAACGGCCTGTTTCAAGGGGACCCTAGCGCTCCGGCGTGTTTGTCTGCGTTTCTCTGCTGTCCTATTCGTGAGTTGGCTCGTCGTTTTCCTGAGGTTTCTATCTCGCTTTATGCTGATGATGTCCTGTTGTCTTCGCATCATCTGTCTCAGCTTCACGCTGCGCATGATTTCTTTGTTAGTTGGCTTCAGGACCAGCATGTCACCTTGAACATCGGTACGTGCAAGTGGGCCAGTACTTGTCCAGGCAATGATGCCGTGAGCGCGGCTCATTTTCAAATTGGAGGCGTCAACTTGGGGCGTCTCACTATTTTGGAAATATTGGGTGGGCATTTTGATCTCGGCGCTCTCTGCGTTGGCTCTTCTGCTCACTGGACTGCGTTGTTGGACAAGTTCTTAACCATTGCCAAACGGTTCAAGTGTTTGTCAGTCGGGTATGAACCTCGATCTAGAGATATTGGGGCTTTGATGAATATGCTCACTTACTCTGCTATCGCTTGGGATCCTCTGAATGCGGTTGATGCTCGCACACAGCGCATCCTTGTCAATGTGCTCTCTGGTGGTCGTACCAATACCCGTAGGTGCTTAGAAGTTAGTCTTGCTCTTCTCAGTCCTATTCATCGGTCCTCTATTCCTCATGCGCTGCTTCATGAACAGGTTGCGTTGTTGTTTCGGCTGGCAAATACCGATTTGGAATATCAACAGCTTTTGCAGTCCCATTTCCATTTATGTTCTGAAATGACTTGTCCTCCTGCTGATTCCTTTTATGTTCGGCTACAACAGGCCCTTCAGGCTTTTGGGTGGAGGTGGGTTGCTTGGAATCAACTGGCGTCTCAAAGCGGACAAATGTTTCATCTAGTCTGCAAGACCATGGACTGTCGCCGCAGAGTTATGTGTCAATCCTTCGCCCAGGCCTCTGATATGGCTGATGTGATGAAAACTTTTGCAAGCACACGTTTGCTTCATAAGAGGGAACTGCATCAACATAGCCTTTCATGCTTGCATGCTTTGCGAGATGCCATGCGCCATGTGTGTTTTCAGACTGCTAGTCGGCGCAGACGTGACATGCGCAATTTGGAACATGTTGATCGGGCCCTGTTGCGTCGTGTTCTGGGTTCCGATGAGGTTGCATGCAGTATTCGTTGTATTATGCAAGGTGCCACTCTCACTGCTGATCGTCTGAACCGGTCTTCTCGCGGTACTGTGTCTGCTACTTGCCCGTTTTGTCGCCTTGGTGTTGAAACCGAGATTCATCGTTGGTGGCAATGTCCGTGTTGGGATTATGTCAGGTCTTCCTGCTTGGGTGAGCATGCCCCTGTGATTTGCGCCCAGCTTGCTGCAAGCGACTCTGTCGCATCAATTTGTGGCATCCCCACTCTGGGTTTGTCAGCTTTTCTACAGTCAAAGTGGGTAGACATTTGTGCTTGCATGGCGGCTGTTTTGGGGGCTGCCAATGAACATGATCAGTAATTTTTCGTTAGCTCTCAGTTTTGGCGTGCATCGGCACTGTGTCCGTTTTGTGGATGCTTTGTCCTTGGCTGTGCGCTTTCTTCTCGAATTTGATCCTTGTGATTCTTTTGTATAGCTTGTCTGGCTTGGATCTTTTGTTGAATCCGGGGCAGATTGCATTCATGCGCTTTTCCAGCATGATCTTTTGGCAACAATTTTGTGGGCCTGTGGCCCTTCACCTGGGGTAACAGATTCAAGTTCTTTTCTTGGGTCCGAGATCCCTCATCTGCATTTTGTAGGTGAAAATTGGATCAAGATGAGTCCGATGAGGCCGATGAAGCCGATGGAGCCGCTGGAGCCGATGGAGCCGCTGGACCCGCTGGAGCCGATGAGGCCGATGGAGCCGAAGGAGCCG
>CAMXCT020001952.1:0-122638 GCA_947184155.2 Cladocopium goreaui
AGATGCAGATCGTCATAGGAATTTGTAGGAAAGGAGTAGATCCTAATTGAAAACTCCTCTCCCAAAGAGTAGGCAGATGCAGATCGTCATAGGAATTTATAGGAAAAGAGTAGATCCTAATTGAAAACTCCTCTTCGACAGAATAGGCAGGTGCAGATCGTCATAGGAATTTATAGGAAGAGAGTAGATCCTAATTGAAAACTCCTCTCCCAAAGAATAGGCAGGTGCAGATCGTCATAGGAATCTGTAGGAAAGGAGTAGATCCTAATTGAAAACTCCTCTCCCAAAGAATAGGCAGATGCAGATCGTCATAGGAATTTATAGGAAGGGAGTAGATCCTAATTGAAAACTCCTCTTCTAAAGAGTAGGCAGATGCAGATCGTCATAGGAATTTATAGGAAAGGAGTGGATCCTAATTGAAGACTCCTCTCCCAAAGAATAGGCAGATGCAGATCGTCATAGGAATTTGTAGGAAAGGAGTAGATCCTAATTGAAAACTCATCTTCTAAAGAGAAAGGTGATGCAGATCGTCATAGGAATTTGTAGGAAAGGGGTAGATCCCAATTGAAAACTCCTTTCCCAAAGAGTAGGCAGATGCAGATCGTCATAGGAATTTATAGGAAAGGAGTAGACTCATCCTCCAAAGAGTAGGCAGATGCAGATCATCGTAGGAATTTGTAGGACTGGAGCAGATCCTAATTAAAAACTCCTCTCCCAAAGAGTAGACAGATGCAGGTCGTCATAGGAATTTCTAGCAAGGGAGTAGATCCTAATTGAAAACTCCTCTCCCAAAGAGTAGGCAGATGCAGATCGTCATAGGAATTTGTAGGAAAAGAGTAGATCCTAATTGAAAACTCCTCTTTGACAGAATAGGAAGGTGCAGATCGTCATAGGAATTTATAGGAAGGGAGTAGATCCTAATTGAAAACTCCTCTCTCCCGAAGAATAGGCAGATGCAGATCGTCATAGGAATCTGTAGGAAAGGAGTGGATCCTAATTGAAGACTCCTCTCCCAAAGAATAGGCAGATGCAGATCGTCATAGGAATTTGTAGGAAAAGAATAGATCCCAATTGAAAACTCCTTTCCTAAAGAGTAGGCAGATGCAGATCGTCATAGGAATTTATAGCAAGGGAGTAGATCCTAATTGAAAACTCCTCTCCCAAAGAGTAGGCAGATGCAGATCGTCATAGGAATTTATAGGAAAAGAGTAGATCCTAATTGAAAACTCCTCTTCGACAGAATAGGCAGGTGCAGATCGTCATAGGAATTTATAGGAAGAGAGTAGATCCTAATTGAAAACTCCTCTTACAAAGAGTAGGCAGATGCAGATCGTCATAGGAATTTGTAGGAAAGGAGTAGATCCCAATTGAAAACTACTTTCCCAAAGTGTAGGCAGATGCAGATCGTCATAGGAATTTATAGGAAAGGAGTAGATCCTAATTGAAAACTCCTCTCCCAAAGAGTAGCCAGGTGCAGAGCGGCATAGGAATTCGTGGGGATAGAGGATATCCTAATTGCAAACTCCTCTTCCAAAAAGTAGCCAGGTGCAGATCGTCATAGGAATCCGTGGGGCAAGACGAAATCCCTGTTCGATGCAGATCGTCATAGGAATGTGCAGGAAACAGTGAGAATTCATGCGAATTCACGTCATGTGTTTTGGCTCATTACTGGTAGTGGTGCATTGTTGCCCCTCGGGCACTGTCCGACGCGTCGTTTCCCAACTGCCGCTGGTCCTGCGAGCACGGGAATCACATTCTGGTTTACACTACCGCAGAATGAATGCAGGCAAAGAAGGAGTGCCACCAAGGATTGATATTTCCTTTGCGAATCCCTCAATGCCATCAAACTTCAACCTTGCTATTGTAGGTGACGGCACAGAAGCTAGCCCAAGCAGTCCCGTCCAAGACAGTGAATTGATTGAGATCGAATCCTCCCAGGACAGCGTGCGTCAGCATGAGTCTGGCTTGCCAAGCGCGTCTGCAGACGTAGATTGTGAGCGCTCGCGCTCGCGTGGACAGTTGCGGGATCTCTGTCGCGCGGGCCTACGGGCTGCAACGGATCAGAGCGAATCAGGCGCCTTGGTTCCCATGGGCGAACCAGATGCAGATGCGGATGGTGCATTGTCGTCAACATTCCATTCGTTGGCTGCAAGTTTGCGTTCCGTCACAGCTGCAATGGAAGATCACCAACAAATGGCAGAACTTCAGGCAGCGCAGCTGAAAGAAGCGAAGGATAGAGAAACCATGCGCATTGCACAGCTGATGGAAAAGGACAAGACAATAGCAAATCAACAACTCGATCTGCTCCGTGCGAACGAGACAGCTAGGGAATTGGAGACAAGGCTCCATCAAGCCGAGAAGACTTCCAGAACGGCAGTCAATCAGTTGTGGGAGAGACATATTGAAGCGGCTACGGAGGAATTGCGAGAAGAAATGCGAAACATTTTGTCTCCCACATTACGTGATACGGATCAGAGGCTCTCTGTTGAGGCTTCAGCCACCATATCTCAAATTTCGCTGGATGACAAAGGCCAATTCCATGATATATGGAAATGTTTCGTTGTTTTATATCACATTATATTCCAAAAAGAAAACATCTATATGCATTTCAAGGAAGAACTTACTCCCTGGCGACTGACGAAAAGTCTCCACAGAAAAGGCATCCAGTTGAGTGTACAAGGTAAACAGAAAATGGAGAAGTACGACAAGGAAATGCAGCATGTCATTGACAATCGGAAAAGAAGTGAGAGAGATACACATGCAGAGTGGCAAAATCTTGTGAGGGTGTATAAAAAGTTGTGGCCTTTCAAAGGCCCCGCGCCAGAAGCATTGGATTGGTGGAGTTTATCTACCCAAGAACTATTACAGGCAGTGCCTCGGACTAATTCGGAATAATCTTTATTCTATTTGCATGTAACAATATTGTTATCAAAATGCATAAAAATATGAATGCATATCATATATAGACATACTTTAACCCAATGACAGGTACTGAACTGTGATCGTCGCCTGGCACCGTCACATCCAGAGCCATTCATACCACCGATTGCTCGCAGAGCAGACTCGTTGAGATCGAGCCTCTACAATGCCATCCTTCATTCTGAAGATCACTTCCAACTGCCTTGGGCAATCCAGGTCCTAAGATTCAAAATTGACGAAGAACTGACAACACACAACTTTGGTAAATCTGATGGTGTTTGTGGTGTAGTTCATGTCTTGCATTTGAAATCCAGAACAGCAGCAGTGTTAAAGGTCGGATGCAGCTCGTACCCCGGGCTTTTCGGTACAAGGGGTACATTGAACAGATACAAAAAAAACTTTGCGCCAATGTCTCTGAAAAAGGTTGAGGCAATTTCTCTGTATCAGACCCCACGGCGAGCACTGGAGGTGGAGACAGAACTTCATAAACAATTACGAGCAAAGTTTGGAAATGTGAACCCACATAATGTCACAAGCAGCGAATTATACAAAGTCGAGCACTTGGAAGCAATCTTGGGACTTCTACATGAAATTGAACAGAAACCTTCCGAACCTTCCTGCCAGGAAATGACCAGCCGACAGACATATCGCGGCATATGACAATATACGCAAGCGTCTTCCTCGCAAGTAACTATGGTGTCGAGAATGAAGCGAATAGATTCTCACTGTAGGATCTTAATAGTCAATCTGCCGTCGTACTCTCTCTCGGAGAAGAATGTTGCCGGAAAAAAAAATGTGCTGCTACCATTCTACCTAGCACCTCAGCACCTCTTTGATGTTTGGCTCTTGATGTATCCTGATGTAGTCCTAAAACATCTAACATGTGGTCCACACCATAAATTTCCTTCTGAAGTATCATCGACAAATGGAAATCCAGGGTGGCATTTACGATCTTGCAAGCGGACATGTCGAATTTTTGGGTTGTTCGCCTGATCAAGAGGAGCTTCTCAGCTCAAAGATGCCGCTTCCCTTGTCAGTGACTGCACGCAGTTCCAATGTGACGATCATGCAATGGAAAGTGGTATCGCTGAAGATTGTTGCGGAGGAAAGGCGTCATATGACACCCGAACTCAGGGTTGCTGCAATGATGAACAGGTCTTCGACTTGGGTCAGGAATATTTGGTCTTTGGATTGCAATGCTTGGCGCCGGTGGAACCACAAGAAGACAAGATCCCGTGGAATTGCACCAAGGAGTGGCCACCCAGCAACTACGCCAGCGTCTGGAAGCGCTATTGCGCGACCAAGTCCGAAGACAGCCACATGGCTTGGGCAATGACCCCTTCATGCCAGGTGGGTTGGCTTTCAGTCAAACAGACTTCCAAGAGTGCTGCAGAGCAGAATGCTTTGGAGCAATGTCAGTCAAGAGCAACTGCTTACAACCAGGAAACATGTCACATATTTGACTTGGATGGAAAGCTATGTGCTCGGCAACGCTGCGGCTCCAAACTCCATGACGCTACGATGATTGGGTGCTGCAACGGCCAAGTCTTTGACAGTCGAACACAAGATTGCTGTTCGGGTCGAATCTACAACACAGAAACCACTGGCTGCTGCAAAGGCCGCCTGTTTAAGAAGGAGCCCCGGAGGTGTTGTGGCGACAAAATCCTGTTCAATAGCAACACACATGGATGCTGTTTGGAGGATGGGCCACAGATTTTTCGTTTCGGGTCACAGAACTGCTGTGCGTCCCCAAAAGGAACGTGTCGAATTCCTGCTGGAATAACAACATGCTGCAGGAAGGAAGGAAACTGGAGGCTTCCCTGAAGCACAGCAAGTCAGCTGTTTCACTGAATCTGTAGAGGCATGATTCGGCCACCTCTAGCTACAAATTTGTGGGACAAAAAATTGTTCCAGGTTCACATCCTTTGCTGTGTGACAAGACATCACTTGTGACGATGGCTGCACAGAATCTGACATAGTTGTTCGAATGATGCCTGCGCAGCTTTTTGCCAAGCAAAATGCATGAAATGCAGCTGGCTGAACATTTACCATGGCTTTAGGCTTTACCAGTGAACTCACAGATAGATTATTAATCTTTTTCAGCTACGATAGATTGCCAGCTTTTATGTAATTCGACTAAGAGAGTTGCACCAGAAATTTCGGAGAGTGGACTTTTGAATCAAAGCGTTCCGTGGGGCAAAGTTTCAGGGCGGCTTGACCCTCAGACGGGCCTGGCAAGGTACAGCATGTATCTTTGCAGAGTTCCTGCCTATCCACTCCATTTGCAGCCGGAGTTTCAGAGCCACATCATCTACACTTCCCATGAGCGCTGTGCTTCAAATAAGCTTCTTCTTGCGGGAGGGTTATGTTTTTATTTGGGTGCTGGTTCGGCTTCGCCCACAAACAACACAAACATTCCAATGGATCTTGTGTGTCCCAGCATGGAGTCTAACAGTCTAACACTTGCCGAGTTTCTTTTGGTGGGGCGCTGCACTCTCGACCATGATTCATCAAAACCATTGCTTAATCAGTGCTAACGCAACAATAGTTGGGAGGTGGTTTATCCATCAGTTTGCATTGTCTATTACTCAACCATGTCCTGCAGGACTTGTTTGCTAACTTCGGATTTTGTGCATGGAAGGCCCATTGCTATTGAATCTATTGCATTTCTTCATAGCTTTGTCGCATTTTTGGGGATGGCTAATCTTGCACAGGTGACCCATCTGAAGCAAACCTCTGCAATCGTCAAAGTGCCCACAACATCCCAGCACTTCCAGGTATGATTGGTACCTGAGTGCTCCGCAATTCTTGCAACTTGGAGATGTGTTTCAGATGACTTCCCTGTGTTGCCAGATGTTGGGCACACCTCACTTTACGATTGGTGGAAGGTCCCTGACGCATTTTAGAGGTAGATCCCTGTCGGTTCTCTCAGGTGGCAATGACCAGCATAGAGCTCTGCAACTGGGGATGGCATGGTTTCAGCATGCTTCAAACATCCATGGTCAACGACGTTTCCAGGAAGATTGCCATGCCTAGCCCATTTTCATGGTCATTCCCGTGGCAAAATAGGGGGGTTAGCGAACCCACAAGCAATCCGGCAGACTTGAGGCAGATGAGAGCAGTGAACGCTTCAATGTTCTTCTTGCCTCTTGGTGAAGATAAAGGGCCTCGGAGAGATTTGAAACCAATCTGCATGGTGTTGAAATCTCATGATGTATTGCAACACATGAGATCCCTCTGAGAGTTTGTGAACCACCAACCGGTCTTTGTACCCTTGATGCTTCTGATTTTCCCTGCTTGCCTGGTAGATGAGTTGGTTTGCCAATGGAAAAAAAAGTCCCCAACCCGCAGGCAGTGCTTCTTTGCCACCTCAGCAGCGCTGCTGCTGCTGGTGCCATTGGCATTGATGCTGTGCAAGCCACAGGCAGGTTACTGGGACTGTTCCAATTGCGTCACGTCGGGCGCCTGAGGCGATTCGTACTTGGCAAAACCTGGAGATGTTTCCGACTTTCAGTGGACAATCTGATGGCCGAAAAAAGTCATCAGTTGACAGGCCTTCGGCAGTCGCGTTGGATGCTGCAGAACACCACGGTGGATGCGGTGCACTGTAATGCTGCAGGTCCAAGGGCAGATTGGTTTTTGCTGCGCCAAAAGGCTAAAACCTGGAACTGGAGGAACTGGACGGTTGTTGAACTTGAAGTTTTTTCGAACTTTACGGAATGGCTTAATTCGTGGGTCGGGGTTTAAATCTCATCAGTTTCAACGCCTTATGTAACTTATGTACTTTTTTTTGCACCTTGTATGGTGGGATGAAACATGATGAAACATAGTGCCCAAGCGCTTGGATTCTTATGCTGAATGCTTCTGTGGGTCCCATGTTCTCAAAGCCTTGACCGCCAGGTGTTGGTGGCTGTGGTGTGGGTGGCACTTTTCCATTCGTTGCTGTTCCTCCTTGGTCGAGTGGTGGCTGATCCCTGTGGCAAGGCCTGGTCAGATTTCCAATACCCTGGGGTACATAGAACACATTATAGAAAACATTAGAAAACTGGGGTGGAGATTGGCCGATTCTTGGCTTCGGTTGAGGGTAACTTCCCAGTTGAAACTCTCGGCAGACCGACTTCGCGGCGAGCATCATCTTCGGTCTCTTGCGGCTTGGCATGGTGTGGGTACCAGTGCCGTTTTTGTTGTCAGGTCGTGTGCGTTTGATTGGCGTCACCAGACATGATTTTCGAATTGGTTGTAAAGTCATGATCCGAGGCACCCTGAGGTATGAAGAGAAGCTTGAATGGAGCAGCGGGATTACAGTACCGCACCAATTCAAACCATGGGATGTGGTATATGTGGTTCTGCAACAAGAATTTTATGCTCTGAGAACTAGGAATGAACAGGTCCATTTGAGCATTTAGCAGTTTAGCAGTTTGATTAATGATTAACGTTTCATTACCAGTTTGGCGGTCAAACCGCCTTTTAAATTTCAACCTCTAAACGATACCATACAGTACCTTCTTTGGGGGTGTTCCCCTCATTTTCCGACGCAATGAAAGCTCAGGTGGCTCCCTGGATTCTGCTTGTCCCTGCGACTGCCGTGGCTGCTACTCTTACAGCTCTTGCCGCTCTGCCATTAAGTCCGACGAAACCTGAAGAAACCTATCCAGCCCAATAGCCAGAACCGGGCATAACAACAATTAACAACATCATCTTCAAATGATTGCATGTTGACTTTTGTGTTAACTTTTTGGCTTGGCACTTCCTACACGCAAGACCTTGGGGTGAATGATCCCTTGATGTGGTCCAATCCAAGCACCCAGTGGGGTGTCACAGTATGATAGTAGCACAGGGAAGACCCTCAAACTGGTTAGTAGGTGAAATGTTCAAGACATTTCAAGATAATTTAGTTGTTTTGTTTCACCCATAGACATACATTGGCTTTTGTGCCCCGTGAAACAAGTGGGCCGCAAAAAAAAATCACTACACATCTAACCGCCTCCAAGTCACTGCAATGCAATTCCACAATCAAATGCGTCTTTCTGTAAAGTTATCATGGAATCATGGAACTCCAAAATCGCAAGATTCAAACAGAAGCGTCATTTCCAACTCATTTTTTGGGGTTTCGCTGATGAAATTTCAGAGGGGCTGATATCCCACTTGCATCCATTATCAATGCAACTTGCATCAATCCCATCCCTCAAACAAAATGAGATATCCTGTATATATGATTATATATGTATCATCTACAACTGAAAGCATTTGACCATATGAGACCCTATTTGGATGATTATGATGATTTTGGATGTGCATCCCGTGAACCCATATTCATACCATGGCTTGCAACATCTTCTTTTTCCTGATTCGCTTGGGAGAAACGCATCAAATCTCATGGTTTCGTTTAGTTGTTAATCATCGGGGATGTGTCAAAACCATTCAAAACCATTCAAAACCGCATTTGGGGGGCTAGGTGGCATCCATTTGCTAACCATTTTTTTGGGCTTCTTCATGCCATTCGAAGCCACGGCATCCCTTAGGCCCCCGGCCGTCGCGGCCGACGCGCCGTCCCAAGCCACGGCACCGCCCACGCCGTCGACGGCGCCGGACAGCTGCACAGCTGAAGGTCGACATGCCGTCGCTTGGGTGCAGATCCTCAGAATGCGCATATAGGATTTGAAATGAACACCCAATGGGTTTATATTATATATATAATATAATATAATGCAATGTAATGTAATATAATATAATGTAATGTAATATACATACTGTAATATATATATAATATATGTATAATATTTTAGATATGTATATAGATAATATAATTTCATGTAATCAAATATGATAGATATAGTCAGTTGAGGATGGTCTATTTTTGGGCTTACCATATTAGTATGACCATTCGCAATTTTATGATTTCGCACTTTTTGTGGGCAACCTCCTGACGAATCAATGCAGGATTTTTGGGTAAAGGTGTGACAATACACTTTGTGGTTTCAAAGACAAAGATTGTTTTTTTTTTTTTTTCCGTGTTTCCTGCCTTCGAAGCCTGCGCTCAAGTTAGTCGATTCAGTTCGTAAAGTCAGGTGGTTGAACAATGTTGAACACATGGTAATTCGCGGTGGGTTCAGATCTGCAGAATACACCTGCTTCTTATTTTTTGAGCATCACAAGCTATGGTCTAAACTCGCTGGAGCTGTTTTTGTTCAAAACTTGACGACGTCGGCGGAAAAGATGATATGGTTGCTTTCACTAGTGGTTTCGGCGGTGGTGTTGATGATGACAATATGATAACAATGTATGATGACAATAGTATTCATTCATGCTTCTCCTGTGCAGTAACCGAAGCCACTGTAACTTCGTAGCATCGGATTTTGTTGGTCCCCAATTTGACACCGATGGACATCCCTTTGCTCCAATCCCATGAGGCTGTGCTGGGATGTGACGACGCAGAGACTCGACACCATGTTTTGCTCCTACGGTCTGTGGTAGCAAAATGATTCAAACACGGGTGTGAAGATGGCTTAATGATGTTTAATGTGGGAATGTTCCAAGGTTGCACACATGTTCCATTTTCCTGAAGTGCTGGGTGACAAGGGACGGTACATGACCACACCTCAGCGAAACGAAGCCCTGTAGATTCCAGTCAACTAGTCATCGCGTGGAACTAGCTCCTTAGTTTCAAGAAATACGGTTGGCTGTGACCGAAATAAACGAAAAATGGAGGCTCCAGCCGGAGCCCTGGCAGCCAGTGAAATATAGTGAAATGATAGTATGAAATTTCAGGGTCACCTGCTGGTTTGACTAAGCGTGGGGTTCTTCGCCTGGTCGAGGAAATGGCGGAACTGAATGAGTCAGGCGACGACGCTGGCGTGTGGTGGATAGGATTTTATTGTCCTTTATTGTTGGCTTCATTTGATCTTCCTATCCTCGAAGCGTCTGAATGATGGTGAATGGACATAGAATTTCCATCAATTTCCGGCAAATCCTTCTGTTTGGGGGAAGATTTAGATGGGAAGGGACCTGGTTTCCATTGGTTTCCCACAACATTTGACCGGGACCACCGGGACCACCGGCTGGGCAACCTGCAGGTTGCCCAGAAAGGAACTCTTCCTGCGCGGAAGGCGCAATCCCCACGTTGGGGGGTTACAACCCTTTGGTAGTTAATATATGTTAATATCGTGGTTAAAGCCCCTTTAAGGTGATCTTTGCGGGGGAAATGCTTTTCGAAGCCTGTTTCTGGGATGTGAAGCAGCAGTTTCCTCTCAAGCTAGATTTGGAATCATCGATAGTGAGGGGGATATAAACTAGGAACTTCTTTAAATTGGTAAATGGATATAAATGATGACAAGTGAATTTTTCTTCTCAAACACAGCAGGGATATATTTTGGATCTAGCGACTACCGCTTGCCACCGAGGGGGATCATAGCATCACTGGGATGTCCTCCACTTTCGCCTTGCTGAAAGAATGAGTGGAAGCAAAATGTCCATCACGAAAGCCAGCCGCTAGGCTAGGCGAAGTTCTATATGCGAACAAAGTGAGTTAAGGGGGTCTGGGGGCAGAGCGCCCGAAATCGGATAAAAATGAGGAAAATAGGTGGTAAAAAAGGTGGACGCAGGTAAACTTTTTTAGGGTTATGTACCAGGTGGCAATTGGGTGACGTTGGGGTATCGATTCCCCCCTGGTCCGCCCTCCGAGGTGGATCTGGGCAGATTGCAATGGAGGGGAAAATGATGAGACAAATAATAGAAAAAATGAGGGAATATGACATAAAACAATGGGAAAAAAATGGGAAAGGAGGGGAAAATGATGAGAAAAACAATGGAAAAAAAGGAGGGACTTTGACATAAAACAATGGAAAAAAATGGGAAAGCAATGGAAAATTTGAGTAGAACGCTTGGAAAATTGATTAAAACGCGAGGAGAAACGGTGGAAAGAATAGGGAGATGGTAAAATGGCTCCGATGTGGGACCATTATCGCGTAAAGCACGCGTGAAACAATGGAAAAGCAATGGAAAAATTGCGGTTTCGATGTGTGACCACTATGGAGTAGAAGCACAGAAAAAAAACCATGGAAGAAACGAGCAAAACCGTTTATACGGTGCAACTGTAGGGATTGTGGAAGGTGCATTTGGGCAAGCGTTAGACACACTGGAGAAATCGAGTAACACCATGGCAAAACACTGGAAAAATTGATGAAATGGAAGGATAAATTGATCGCACAAAAACGCGAGGAAGAACGGTGGAAAGAATAGGGAGAGGGTAAAATGATGCCAAGTAAAATTGAGGCTCCGATGTGGGACCATTATCGCGTAAAGCACGCGTGAAACAATGGAAAAGCAATGGAAAAATTGCAGTTTTGATGTGTGACCACTATGGAGTAGAAGCACGGAAAGAAAACCATGGAAGAAACGAGCAAAACCGTTTATACGGTGCAACTGTAGGGATTGTGGAAGGTGCACTTGGGTAAGCGTTAGACACACTGGGGTAACATAAGGGTAATGATGGAGAAATCGAGTAACACCATGGCAAAACACTGGAAAATTGATGAAATGGAAGAATAGATTGATAGCATATAAAACAATGGGAAAATAATGGAAAATTTGAGTAGAACGCTTGGAAAATGATTCCAAGTAAAATAAAAGTAAAAGGATGGAAATTGATGGGGTGGAAAAACAATGGAAAAATTGAGGCTCCGATGTGGGACCATTATCGCGTAAAGCACGCGTGAAACAACGGAAAAGCAATGGAAAAAATGCGGTTTCGATGTGTGACCACTATGGAGTAGAAGCACGGAAATAAAACCATGGAAGAAACGAGCAAAACCGTTTATACGGTGCAACGGTAGGTAGGGATTGTGGGAGGTGCATTTGTGTAAGCGTTAGACACACTGAGATAATAGAAGGGTAATGATGGAGAAATCGAGTAACACCATGGCAAAACACTGGAAACATTGATGAAATGGAAGGATAAATTGATAGCCTAGCGTAAACTATGGGACGATTGAGTAAAACTGAAGGAAAAACTGTGAAAAAAACACTGGGGAGACTGGAATGGAGGGGAAAATGATGTCGAGTAAAACTATGGAAAAGCAATGGAAAAAAATGAAAAAAATGTGGCTTCGATGTGAGACCATTAGCGATGGAAAAGCAATGGAAAAATCGAGGGACTATGATGAAGAAGTGGAGAAAAACAATGGAAAACATATTGGAAAAATTGCGGCTCTGATGTGGGACCAAAATGATGCCAAGTAAAATAAGAGTAAAATGACGGAAATTGATGGGATGGAAACACAATGGAAAAATTGAGGCTCCGATGTGGGACCATTATATGTGCAAGAAGAGTTTCTGGGTGAAGAGTCTCTGGGTGAAAAGTCTGTGCAAGAAGAGTTTCTGGGTGAAGAGTCTCTGGGTGAAAAGATGTGAACAGTATATTATTGGTGAAAAGTATGTGCAAGAAGAGTTTCTGGGTGAAGAGTCTCTGGGTGAAAAGTATATGGGTGAAAAGTATGTGCAAGAAGAGTCTCTGGGTGAAGAGTCTATGGGTGAAAAGTATGTGCAAGAAGAGTTTCTGGGTGAAGAGTCTCTGGGTGAAAAGTATATGGGTGAAAAGTATGTGCAAGAAGAGTTTCTGGGTGAAGAGTCTCTGGGTGAAAAGTATATGGGTGAAAAGTATGTGCAAGAAGAGTTTCTGGGTGAAGAGTCTCTGGGTGAAAAGTATATGGGTGAAAAGTATGTGCAAGAAGAGTTTCTGGGTGAAAGTATATGGGTGAAAAGTATATGGGTGAAAAGTATGTGGAAGAAAAGTTTCTGGGTGAAGAGTCTCTGGGTGAAAAGTATATGGGCGAAAAGCATGTGCAAGAAGAGTTTCTGGGTGAAGAGTAAAAAGTATATGGGCGAAAAGTATGTGCAAGAAGAGTTTCTGGGTGAAGAGTCTCTGGGTGAAAAGTATATGGGTGAAAAGTATGTGCAAGAAGAGTTTCTGGGTGAAGAGTCTCTGGGTGAAAAGTATATGGGTGAAATGTATGTGCAAGAAAAGTCTCTGGGTGAAAGTATGTGCAAGAAGAGTTTCTGGGTGAAGAGTCTCTGGGTGAAAAGTATATGGGTGAAAAGTATGTGCAAGAAGAGTTTCTGGGTGAAGAGATGGGTGAAAAGTCTGTGCAAGAAGAGTTTCTGGGTGAAGAATCTCTGGGTGAAAAGTATATGGGTGAAAAGTATGTGCAAGAAGAGTTTCTGGGTGAAGAGTCTCTGGGTGAAAAGTATATGGGTGAAAAGTATGTGCAAGAAGAGTTTCTGGGTGAAGAGTCTCTGGGTGAAAAGTATATGGGTGAAAAGTATGTGCAAGAAGAGTCTCTGGGTGAAAAGTATATGGGTGAAAAGTATGTGCAAGAAGAGTTTCTGGTGAAGAGTCTCTGGGTGGTCTGTGCAAGAAGAATTTCTGGGTGAAGAATCTCTGGGTGAAAAGTATATGGGTGAAAAGTATGTGCAAGAAGAGTTTCTGGGTGAAGAGTCTCTGGGTGAAAAGTATGGGTGAAAAGTATGTGCAAGAAGAGTTTCTGGGTGAAGTCTCTTGGTAAAAAGTATATGGGTGAAAAGTATGTGCAAGAAGAGTTTCTGGGTGAAGAGTCTCTGGGTGAAAAGTATATGGGTGAAAAGTATGTGCAAGAAGAGTTTCTGGGTGAAGAGTCTCTGGGTGAAAAGTATGTGCAAGAAGAGTTTCTGGGTGAAGAGTCTCTGGGTGAAAAGTATATTGGTGAAAAGTAATGTGAAGAGTCTCTGGGTGAAAAGTCTGTGCAAGAAGAGTTTCTGGGTGAAGAGTCTCTGGGTGAAAAGATGTGAACAGTATATTGGTGAAAAGTATGTGCAAGAAGAGGTTCTGGGTGAAGAGTCTCTGGGTGAAAAGTATATGGGTGAAAAGTAGGTGCAAGAAGAGTCTCTGGGTGAAAGTATATGGGTGAAAAATATGTGCAAGAAAAGTTTCTAGGTGAAGAGTCTCCGGGTGAAAAGTATATTGGTGAAAAGTATGTGCAAGAAGAGTTTCTGGGTGAAGAGTCTCTGGGTGAAAAGTATATGGGTGAAACGTATGTGCAAGAAGAGTCTCTGGGTGAAAAGTATATTGGTGAAAAGTATGTGCAAGAAGAGTTTCTGGGTGAAGAGTCTCTGGGTGAAAAATATATGGGTGAAAAGTATGCGCAAGAAGAGTTTCTGGGTGAAGAGTTCTGGTGAAAAGTATATGGGTGAAATGTATGTGCAAGAAGAGTTTCTAGGTGAAGAGTCTCTGGGTGAAAAGTATATGGGTGAAAAGTATGTGCAAGAAGAGTTTCTGGGTGAAAGTATATGGGTGAAAAGTCTGTGCAAGAAGAGTTTCTGGGTGAAGAATCTCTGGGTGAAAAGTATATGGGTGAAATGTATGTGCAAGAAGAGTTTCTAGGTGAAGAGTCTCTGGGTGAAAAGTATATTGGTGAAAAGTATGTGCAAGAAGAGTTTCTGGGTGAAGAGTCTCTGGGTGAAAAGTATATGGGTGAAAAGTATGTGCAAGAAGAGTCTCTGGGTGAAAAGTATATGGGCGAAAAGTATGTGCAAGAAGAGTTTCTAGGTGAAGAGTCTCTGGGTGAAAAGTCTGTGCAAGAAGAATTTCTGGGTGAAGAATCTCTGGGTGAAAAGTATATGGGTGACATGTATGTGCAAGAAGAGTTTCTGGGTCAAGAGTCTCTGGGTGAAAAGTATCTGGGTGAAAAGTATGTGCAAGAAGAGTTTCTGGGTGAAGTCTCTTGGTAAAAAGTATGTATGGGTGAAAAGTATGTGCAAGAAGAGTTTCTGGGTGAAGAGTCTCTGGGTGAAAAGTATGTGCAAGAAGAGTTTCTGGGTGAAGAGTCTCTGGGTGAAAAGTATATGGGTGAAAAAGTATGTGCAAGAAGAGTTTCTGGGTGAAGAGCCTCTGGGTGAAAAGTGTGTGGGTGACAAGTATGTGCAAGAAGAGTTTCTGGGTGAAGAGTCTCTGGGTGAAAAGTATATTGGTGAAAAGTATGTGCAAGAAAAGTTTCTGGGTAAAGAGTTCCTGGGTGAAAAGTATATGGTTGAAAAGTATGTGCAAGAAGAGTTTCTGGGTGAAGAGTCTCTGGGTGAAAAGTATATGGGTGAAAAGTATGTGCAAGAAGAGTTTCTGGGTGAAGAGTCTCTGGGTGAAAAGTATATGGTTGAAAAGTATGTGCCAGAAGAGTCTCTGGGTGAAAAGTATATGGGTGAAAAGTATGTGCAAGAAGAGTTTCTGGGTGAAGAGTCTCTGGGTGAAAAGTATATGGGTGAAAAGTATAGGTGGGTGAAAAGTAAATTGAGGCTCGATGTGGGACGCATTATTGTTGCAAGAAAAGTTTCCTGTGTGAAGGATCCTAGGTGAAAAGTATAGGGTGAAAATTAGGTGTCAAGAAGAGTCCTCTGGGTGAAAGTATATGGGTGAAAAGTCTGTGCAATAAGAGTTTCTGGGCGAAGAGTCTCTGGGTGCAAAGTATATGGGTGAAAAGTATGTGCAAGAAGAGTTTCTGGGTGAAGAGTCTCTGGGTGAAAAGTATATGGGTGAAAAGTATGTGCAAGAAGAGTTTCTGGGTGAAGGGTCTCTGGGTGAAAAGTATGTGCAAGAAGAGTTTCTGGGTGGAAGAGTCTTCGGTGAAAGTATATTGGTGAAAGTATGTGCAAGAAGGAGTTTCTTCTGGTGAAGAGTCTCTGGGTGAAAATTATCTTGGGTGAACGTATGTGCAAGAAGAGTCTCTGGGTGAAAAGTATATGGGTGAAAAGTATGTGCAAGAAGAGTTTCTGGGTGAAGAGTCTCTGGGTGAAAAGTATATGGGTGAAATGTATGTGCAAGAAGAGTTTCTGGGTGAAGAGTCTGTGGGTGAAAAGTATATGGGTGAAAAGTATGTGCAAGAAGAGTTTCTGGGTGAAGAGTTTCTGGGTAAAAAGTATATGTGCGAAAAGTATGTGCAAGAAGAGTTTCTGGGTGAAGAGTCTCTGGGTGAAAAGTCTGTGCAAGGAGAGTTTCTGGGTGAAGAATCTCTGGGTGAAAAGTATATGGGTGAAAAGTATGTTCAAGAAGAGTTTCTGGGTGAAGAGTTCTGGGTAAAAAGTATATGGGCGAAAAGTATGTGCAAGAAGAGTCTCTGGGTGAAAAGTCTGTGCAAGGAGAGTTTCTAGGTGAAGAGTCTCTGGGTGAAAAGTATATGGGTGAAAAGTATGTGCAAGAAGAGTTTCTAGGTGAAGAGTCTCTGGGTGAAAAGTATATGGGTGAAAAGTATGTGCAAGAAGAGTTTCTAGGTGAAGAGTCTCTGGGTGAAACGTATATAGGTAAAAAGTATATGGGTGAACAGTATGTGCACGAAAAGTTTCTGGGTGAAGAGTCTCTGGGTGAAAAGTCTGTGCAAGAAGAATTTCTGGGTGAAGAATCTCTGGGTGAAAAGTATATGGGTGACATGTATGTGCAAGAAGAGTTTCTGGGTGAAGAGTCTCTGGGTGAAAAGTATATGGGTGAAAAGTATGTGCAAGAAAAGTTTCTGGGTGAAAGTATATGGGTGAAAAATATGTGCAAGAAAAGTTTCTAGGTGAAGAGTCTCTGGGTGAAAAGTATATTGGTGAAAAGTATGTGCAAGAAGAGTTTCTGGGTGAAGAGTCTCTGGGTGAAAAGTATCTGGGTGAAAAATATGTGCAAGAAGAGTTTCTGGGTGAAGAGTCTCTGGGTAGAAAGTATATGGGTGAAAAGTATGTGCAAGAAGAGTTTCTGGGTGAAGAGTCTCTGGGTGAAAAGTCTGTGCAAGGAGAGTTTCTGGGTGAAGAATCTCTGGGTGAAAAGTATATGGGTGAAATGTATGTGCAAGAAGAGTTTCTAGGTGAAGAGTCTCTGGGTGAAAAGTATATGGGTGAAAAGTATGTGCAAGAAGAGTTTCTGGGTGAAGAGTCTCTGGGTGAAAAGTATATGGGTGAAAAGTATATGCAAGAAGAGTTTCTGGGTGAAGAGTCTCTGGGTGAAAAGTATATGGGTGAAAAGTATGTGCAAGAAGAGTTTCTGGGTGAAAAGTATATGGGTTAAACGTATGTGCAAGAAGGGTTTCTGGGTGAAGAGTCTGTGGGTGAAGAGTATATGGGTGAAATGTTTGTGCAAGAAGAGTTTCTGGGTGAAAAGTATATGGGTTAAAAGTATGTGCAAGAAGAGTTTCTGGGTGAAGAGTCTCTGGGTGAAAAGTATATGGGTAAAAAGTATATGGGTGAAAAGTATGTGCACGAAGAGTTTCTGGGTGAAGAGTCTCTGGGTGAAAAGTCTGTGCAAGAAGAGTTTCGGGGTGAAGAATCTCTGGGTGAAAAGTATATGGGTGACATGTATGTGCAAGAAGAGTTTCTGGGTGAAGAGTCTCTGGGTGAAAAGTATCTGGGTGAAAAGTATGTGCAAGAAGAGTTTCTGGGTGAAGTCTCTTGGTAAGAAGTATATATGGGTGAAAAGTATGTGCAAGAAGAGTTTCTGGGTGAAGAGTCTCTGGGTGAAAAGTCTGTGCAAGAAGAGTTTCTGGGTGAAGAATCTCTGGGTCAAAAGTATATGGGTGAAATGTATGTGCAAGAAAAAAAAATGGGTGAAGAGTCTCTTTGTGAAAAGTATATGGGTGAAAAGTCTGTGCAAGAAGAGTTTCTGGGTGAAAAATCTCTGGGTGAAAAGTATATGGGTGAAATGTATTGAAGAGTCTCTGGGTGAAAAGTTTGGTGGAAAATAGGGGTAGATGGGATGCTGGCTTTCGTTCCCCCCTTCTCAGGTTTTTTTTTGGTTGACAGCCCCAGTCTCGTCAGTGCAAAGACAAGTTTTATCACTTGAACCCCCAAATCCCCAGTCATCTCGGTTCAAATCCCGACTCTGTATCACCACATTGGTTTTTATTCAAACTTTCATTGGTTCTTCAGCACCTCCAACAGACTGTCTGACCACCACTTATCGGAGGCGATGGAATTGGAATGCCTGTGGAAGTGGATGAACTGCAGCCTGCGGTGGATGCAGGAGAGAAAGTATTTACTGGCGGTGCCATTGGCACTCGGAGTTGTTATGGTGACTATTTTTGGGGACTCCCTCTATTCATCAACTCGGGTTTGTAATCAGATGGCTTTGCACACTGTATCACCTGCAATTTGTAGGGATTATTTTGAGCCAGACTATACCTATGTTGATCACTTTCCCGCTGCTTCCAGCTGCTTGCTTCGCCTTCGGGCCTTCGGGACAGGAGAAAAGAGTCGCCGTCAGGTGAATCGACGAAAAGACGCTTGGCGCCTGGATGATCCCAGGATCCCAGGATGTGGGAAGAAGCTTCACCAATCTTCGGGGATTCGTCAATATGTCAACTGTCAACAATTGTCATAAACAAATTGTCAACATATATCAACTCTCCATAAACTCTCCATAAACATCCAGGAATGGTCCCCGTAGCATTTTTTTTAGGTCTTCATGCTGTGCCTGGGCATGCTCTTCGTGTCTTCCATCAATGGATCCACGCTCCTTTACCTCGAGTCCTATGAGGCCAGGGCCCACCACAGTCTCCTAGGATGATTTAGGAGTAGCGATCTAGAGCAGAACATAGCAGAACTATACTTTATAACTTTTGGTAATCCCAGTCACCAAGCCAGGATTTACATCGAAACTTTTGGCATCTTTTGGCTGCTGACAGGCATGGAGTCAGCACTTGGACGATCGCTGGGGATTTTTGCTTCAAGAGTTTCCCGGCGCAATTGGCACTTTGCACTGGCCCTGGGTCCCTGGGGCGGTGGCCAAGGTCCAGAGATGAGAGCCGAGTGGCTGCGGTGTGGCTGGGTGAATTTGGAACAGCAACTTGGTGCACAAAAAATGGGTAGAACACATCTCACTCAATAACAGTTGGGTGGGTAGGTGGGTAGAGCATGGTAGAAAAATGGAACACAGAAATCTGAGGCCACAATGGCCTGCGACTTGAGACCGAAGCATAGGGCTACGGCTTGGGGAATAATAGCACGACAGTTACAATGTGGCTTCACTACAAGGTTCCATTGATCATGACTATGACTCATGACTGTAACCCAGCAAAAAAAGCAAAATCTCAAAGGAACCAAACCACAATGATGTGAAACTGAGTGTGATCAGCTGTTAAGCCGAATGGATTTCTCCAAGGGGTACAAACCGTCATTGCCGTGAGATTACCACGTGGGTTCCATACCTATCACCACGTTCCTTTTTGCTCTGTATCTATTGGCATGGATCAGTTTATCACTTCTAGCCACTTCTAGATTCTCCCTACTTTGGCTTTCCATTTTTTTGGTTTCCCCAACTTTGCAATCCGCAGGTTCAAGTTATCTTTTCTGATTACCAGTTTCTCATTTGTTCGCGTTTTCTTGGGGCCATCTAGCTACACAAATCAGGAGATAACCCCATTCTTCGGCGCATTTCGGCGCTGAGGCATCAGACAACCTGTGGTGGAACCACATGATGCACCCTGGCGGCATTTGTTTGGCTGGCGCTGCTTAGCTGTTTGGACTTGGTGGATTTCCATGGATTTCCCGCGTCAACTGTGTCAAGCCATGTTTTGGATGGCGATGCAGTCGTGGTTGCAGCTGCACAAACCCAGTCTGTGTGGATATGTGTGGATAGTGTGGTGTCTGAACACAGCCCTGTTGTAGGTTGAAACGGTTGAAACAGCTCTCTTTATCCAGGGCTGTTTTGGTGTCCAGCCATGTCCAGCCCACAATTTGATGCCGGAGCGGATGGACCTATCAGACCAAAAGATGGCTGCCCGAAAGTCTATTTCACCAAAGATGCAGATGTCAAGGGGAATCAAACTAGCCTCGGCACAACTTCTTACCATCCCCAACAAGAAAGGTTCTCTGAAGGGTTCTCTATATATCCGAATAATTCAGGCTATATATAAATATATATATATATAAATAAATTATATATGTATATATAATTAATAATATCATATATACGATGTTCGGCAGCTTCTGACTCACCGAAGCCATCTCGCCCACGACACGAACATGCTTGAAACATCTTAAAACCTTGACATGTACCACCAACATCCACCAATATCCACCAACTACCTACAAATTGCTGCAGATGTAGAACAGATGTCGAACAGTCGATCCTCGCTCATTTCCACTTCTTTTCGTCAGTTTCAAAATGGCCTGCTTTTTTGTTTAATCCCCCCAACCAGGAAGTCAGTGGTTCGGGTCAGAAGCTCCCGCCGAGGCGTTACATGTCGGAGCGGCCCCTGGCGGGATGGGCATATTGGCCCCTGAATGGTGCCCTGGCTGCAGTTGTCGCCATCGGAGTTTCGCCGTATTTTGGCCGATGAACATATGGGGATTTCATCCAAAACATCCAAAACAAGGGGGGTTCAACATGGTTCAACGGTTCAACCAGACCAAGCACAGTGCCTGGAAACTGGGGAGATGGACATGACATTATCCCATGGACCAAAGTTGGAATCTAAACAGAATCATGAGGAGACAGATATGCCATTATAATCAACCATCATGGGGCTTTGGGGGAGGGTTCGGACAGTTAGGATTTAAGATGGGACCCCAAATGGTGAGGAATTCGTTGGGTTCAATCTTGTTTTTCAGATATGACTCAAGAAAAAAACAAGACCAGCTGAACAAACACATGCAAGTATATGACCGTCCCGATAAAGTCGGTGAAGCGAGAACAAGTCCGGATACCGCAGAGGAACTTGAAGGGTGAGATCTGATCATGGGATGAAGATGGATGAAGCAAAAGCGAACAAATGAGGCTGATGTGACCCTTAAGCCAGCATTGAAATGTCATTTTGTGTGTGTCAAACCATCTTTTGTTTTGGGTCAACTCCCCTCATGATGGCTTTACCCCCCAAACATAGCCGCTGCAAGTCCGCTTGGCAGGTGAAAAACGGCCCGGCGAGCTGCTTGGCCGAAGAGTGCGATGTATCACAATTCCGGTCATGGATCATAGGCCTCATGGGTATCCCAGTATCTCATGGTCTTTGTTCCATGTAGACTACACGGGTGTGTGGTTGTGTACACATGATTCACAGCAAATGAGTTGAACGACTAGAAGTGATGATCAGAAAAACGATATAAAGTATAGAAATCTTGTCGCCGGTGGTTCTTTTTACTAGCCCCAGTTGGAAAGATCACTTCCGGATGTACACTGATGGGTTGAAACCACCAATACAACAAGGTGGATATTGGCAAGGACCACCACTTGAAAGATCTTGAAACTTTTCAGACCGACACCCATTTGACGACCAAATTCAACGCTTTTCAGAAGGTAAAAACGACCATAAAATAACGAGCTAAATTATGCTAAATTGCCGTTTTAAAGATTTTCAAGATCCTTCAAACCAATTTCCACCGCCAGATTCCTTCAAGATCCTTCAAGATCCTTCAAGATCCGGTGGGACCTCCACACCGAGGCAAGAAGACTTCGGGATTTTGGAGGATGACATGCGCACTGTGAGGCCTGCGGATCGGACAGGGCCCAGGGGCAAGTTGAAGGAGCCTTTCCCTGGACTCTCCCGATGTTTGCTGCTTCAAATGTGGAACATTGTACAACTATGTACAACTCCAATCTTGATGCTCGTACATCTACAATCATCTACAGAATTCTACAGATACATAATGATACATACACATTCATTGACATCACATCATTTCTGCCTATCTTGCAACAGGGTGAGCATGGAAACCTTGACTCACCTCAAAACGACAGCACAAGGAACAAGATGGAACAAGGCAGAAATCATCTTGGATTCCATTGTTTTCCGGGTGACGTGAGGCATCCCTGGAAACTCCAGGATCTCCAGCGGCTGGCGAAGCCGTGAGATGTCCGGGCCTTGAGATGTTCGCCGAAATGGCCAAGTCTTCAGGTGAAACGTGATGAAACGTGGCAAACATGGAGAATTTCATGGACATATATTGAAATATATATTGAAATATATATTGAAATATATATTGAAATATATATTGAAATCTATTGAACTATACCCACAAAATCACAGAAAACATCAGAATTCCAGATTCCATACATATTTTCGACGATTTTACCGTGTGTTGGCCACTGAAAATGGAAAAATGATGAAAAATGGGGACACCACCAAGTCATGCTCTGTTTACAGGGCAGGTCGGTTCGCAGGCTTAGAAAGTCTGCCGATCACTCCATGGCCACACTCAGGGGGCGAGATCGAGGCAGGGACGTCCCTGCGCTGTCCTGAAGTTGGATGAACTTTTTGAAAGAAATGGCTGCCAGGGTCAGGGTGAGTTTTTCGAATTCCAAATGGCAACTGAAAAACCGGCAAAATCGGGATTCCAGGGCTGGGGGTGCTATGGGCCATAGCTAAAACTATGACCCAGCTAAGTGCGAGAAGAAAGTCAAGTGGACTCAACTGACTCAGTCCTACTGTAGTCCTACTTGATAGATCGGATAGCTTTCAGCCCTTGTTTTAGTGGGGTAATGAGCCTCTTATCGACCTACGATATCCTACAATTGCATGGGCATCCCAGTGTTGATCCTTCTGATCACCGCACGGTTCACAGTGGTTACAGCAACACGTAATCGCATGATTA
Source organism: Cladocopium goreaui (assembly GCA_947184155.2). Taxonomy (NCBI): domain Eukaryota; class Dinophyceae; order Suessiales; family Symbiodiniaceae; genus Cladocopium; species Cladocopium goreaui. The sequence continues at coordinate 22,495 of CAMXCT020001952.1, forward strand.
TCGCATGTAATGCTGATGCTCGGACCATGAAAACTGAAAACTCTCCAAAACCAGTGGCCTTGCGGCCTTGCGGCTCTGCATGCTCTGCTTCGCTGGGTCGAACACCGGCTCGGCAATGGGTGTGGACCAGGGCGAGTGCATCAGTGCATCGATGGCAGTCCTGAATCGGGGAAGAATTCTGAAGCGATTTCCAGAGATGGACTGGGTCATGACTGGTCAGTTTCTGCCGCCACAAATGAAGATTGGGTACATTGATCCATATTGTAGACAGAGTTTTGGGGAGTGAACTCCGAAAAAAGAGGCGCCCAACATCCGTTTAGAAGGCCGTAGGGCTAGAGCAGCAGGTCCTTGCTAAGTCTCGAGCAGTCACGTCAATGTCAAATCAACTCTGCCAGTGACCACTCACAACTGCTGCGGGAAAGATTTCCAGGAAACCACCACATTTAATGGTACATGTAAAACTAATTGCCTCAAACCAATTCGTGTCAGATTTTCATCTTCCAATTTTCCATTCATCACTATCTGTCACCATATAATATGGCATCCACAAGCGCTGCCCGTTGCTCCAAACCCCTATATAGATCCATCGGGTCACCGATGGTCCGCAGAGCAACACGGAGACGTGTTCGCCAAGTCGTGTCTCAAAAACGGCCATGAGTGGCTTGAACATTTACATGTTTGAACATGTTTGAACCATGTAAAGGGCACCCAAAAGCTCAACCATCCTTGGCTTCTTAAGTCTTAATCATTTGCCAATGTTTCAGCTACAAATATTCGACAGATGCGAACCCATCCCCACGACCATTCAATCAAGGTAAGGTTTCACCACGTTAAGGATGTCCTGTTTGAGTTCTTACACATGGATCAACGACGGTTGATATTTCCCAGCGTAGCTGAAAAAATATCAGGATTACCTGAGAGACCCCTTCAGCGAGATACGTTTTCCTTGTGGCCTTGATTTCTTTTGAGACAACGCCACATCTTAGGGTGGGCCTAAGGTCAATGAACCTTTTGCCCAACGCGTCGCATCACGCTGCGAAAAAGGTGTACAACTGCCTGAGACCCTCAGACACTCGTGATCCCTCGTGATCCCTCTTGATCCCTCGTGTATGCTGCTTGGGCCTCCAATGACAACAGTTTTTTTTTAGTGACAAGGACGGCACACACACACACAGGCTTGGAGAGCCACCGCCTTTGGGAGACGTTCACTTGGGTCTACCATGCCTTGCCCAACTGTGACCGGGGTTGATGTAAAACTCCAAGCGATTCCACGAATTAAATGGACGAGCAGAGACATCTCTATCGTTTTCCAAGAATTCCAGAGAAATAGCATCGTTTGTATTGATAAGCATGTTTTGCAGCATATCATCCATCATCATCCATCATCATCCATCATCATCTATCATCATCTATCATCATCTATCATCATCCATCATCATCTATCATCATCTATCATTATCATTCATTATATCTATCATAATCTGCTATAACCATCTATCATAACTTTTCATCATCCCTTTTCATCCTTTTCCTGGGTTTATCCCTGCACATTGCACCTTCGACAGGTTGGACTGCCCCGCGGTGAACCTGCGACGTGGATCGTCGTAGGCAGTAAAAGATTCTAGATTCTAGATTTAGAAATGATTTAGATGGAAGTTTCACCACCACTTCTGCGAAGCTCATGTTTTCGGATATCACTTCAAAAAGACACCGTGTTGAATCTTGGAACACCTAATGCTGAGTTGAGCTGGCACTATCACACTGAGATCAATCTTTTCCAGCCAATTAGTTTCGAGAGGTCAATTTTGCGAGCCGAAAGCACAGGAGATTTTCGCAAACAATGACCATGGTTTCACCTCGATTCCTCCAGAGGCATCTGTTGAAGGCCTATGGCGACTCAACCGGTGGTCCAGTGGAGACTTTGAGCACTTAGTGACCGGCAAAGTCATTTGGGTGTGGGTCAAAACGTCAATGGCGTCAATGGGAATCACACATGGATTGAATAACCGGAATAATTATGAACGATTCTGAACGATTCTGGCTGGTGTTTCTTATTTCTTAGTGAACTGCAATCTTTGCGGGATCAATTTTTGTCCCATACCCATTTGAGTCTGGAAGAAAGTCATGCGGAACCCAAAACTACTACAATCGTTCTACAGTGAGTGAAAGTGAGCTATATGCGAAGCAGACCGGTCTGAGCTCAATCTTCACTTGAGCAGTACTCAATCACTGGTGAAGTTCTCAAAATTCAAGCCAACTAGACGAGACATGATGAAACCAGGAATTTGGCAAATAATAAAATAAGCCTTGTCATTCTTTACTCATTCTTTACTCATTCTTTACTCCATAGTAGCATGCCCGAACTCGAGGAACCACGAACGGGGAATACTCTCGGTGACAGATGTTAGAGCCTCCAGCAGTCAGCTCCAAAGCAGCCTGCTGAGGCCAAATCACACTGTAATTTTCTTTTCCAAATTGTTGCTCCAAAGAACTAGATGCTTTAACTTTAATCATCTTTAATCCAAACAAGTTGGATCAAGCTTGGCAATGGTCCCTTGCCATTGCCATACCATTTTGAAGCCATCAACAAATAGCTGCTGAAAGTTGCTGAAAGTGTCAATGTTATCCTCCATTGAATGCTGCTCATTGGAAATTTCTGCCGGCAAAGTTGCCATTTGCCTTCCAGACCCTGCCAACGCGTCGGATAAAAGGTATAGGACCAGTGGTGACAGGTAAACGGTGAAGTGTTTGTTTGCATCTCTCTATCTTGCTCTGTAATCATTTATAATATACATTTGTATACATTTGTATAGTTCTAGATTATAGGTGCAGATATGATATGATATGATATGATATGAACTTTTAGATGGACACATAAACAATCATAAACAATCATAAACAATCATAAACAATCATAAACAATCATAAACAATCATAAACAATCATAAACAATCATAAACAATCATAAACAATCATAAACAATCATAAACAATCATAAACAATCATAAACAATCATAAACAATCATACGCATATGCCTCATATGCCCCAACTTTCCCGCGTGCGGGAAGGGTTTGAGTTCCCCAGCTTGGGATGATCACTTCGGATTTCTGCGGCTTTGAGAATTTGAGAAGCGAATTTTGAGACAGGTTTAGCTGAACGTTACGAACCATGTGAATGTCAATTAGCTGTCAAGATGTGCGGTGTAGATGGAGCCTAGATTAACATTTTATGGGAATCATATGGAATCATGTTCTTGAAATTTTGAACCTTTGAATTTCGTACTTCGTTTCACCATGTTTCACCATGTTTCACCTTGACTCGGAGCTGTTGCTCAAGGTAGAAACCATGGTACCAAGTGCATGGCGCATCCGTGGATCATTTTGGATGATCCCAGTTGACTACACATTGGTTGACAGATGTTGAAACATGTTGAAACCACCATTTCTCCCAAGAGCTCTTTCATGTATTTTCATCAGCCATGTTTTCTCCCTTCAAAAGAACCCACTAAAAAGGCTCCCCTAGGCTCCCCATGGCTCCCCAAGCGTCCAAGTAGGGCACAAGCACCGTAGCAGACCTCAGCACATCGCAGCTGCACCATGGAGAAAGCGGAGGAAGACCCATGGAGTCAGAAGACTCAGATGGCACCAAGGATGGTGATCCTCTGAACATGGTGAGCCAACAAAGATCAGCATTAAGCTCATGATTGACTCATGATTCATAAAGCCAAAAAGCACACACTCATATACAGTAACTAGATGTAACTAGGATTCCTGCAAACTGTGCAATTTTTCAAAAGACCCCCATTGCAGTGAGAGATTGCAGTGAGATCTTCCACGGGCCATCAGGTGACCGAGCAGGGGTCAGGGAGGTGTTGCACCGAACGCCAGGCTGGGAGCCCTTGGGTAGCAGCTGGTTCATCGAGGTAAGAACAGTAAGAACTGCTACCAAAATGGGATTAACATGGGATTATACCAACATCCAACCCACAGGGAGATGTCACCAACAGTACTGGTGATAAAATGTGCTGTCTCTCAAATTTTGGGACCCAAATCCACCAGTTGGATCTGCGCCTGGAAGTGCCATATCCAAACATATGCCTGAATCCGTTGTCACCTTTATCACTGACATCAAGATATGTGATATATCTAGATCCTGTTAGATTTCTTGAGATAGAGTCGATAGAGACAATAGAATCAGATATTAATAACTTATTAATAGAATTAATATGAATTAATAGGATCATCATGATCATCTTGTCATTTCCTGGGTTCATTGGACATCATGGATTCACCATGGATTCAGCAAACACGTCTCAGGCCATGCAGCACAGGAAGCTGTGCGCTATATGGAGCCAGGGAGGCTCAGAAACCACAGTGATCGTCGAAATCCACTGAGCTTCTGAACATTTCAACATGATTAAAGAATATTAAAGACTTGCATCATTGCATCTCTTCTTTTGTTCGGTGTGTATTGTCATATGAGTCATATATACTTGATTTTCCAAGTTTGGTTGACTGTAGTCCGCAGATATCCCTAGTTATTTGTTGCCCCAAACAAGGGGAGTGATCATCGACTCCTTGTGTTCATGTATCATCATGCATCCTGGCCTGGACCCAATAGCTGAGCGGCATGGACTGACCAATACATTGTTGGTATGGCTTTGGCCACACCATTATTCTTGAGGGTAACAACTAATGAAAGGTAATGAAACGTATCTCCCAAATCTTGTCATTTTTTGTTTCATCCAATATTGATGGTTTCAACAGTTTCAACCATCTATTGAACCATCGCCAAGTTGATGTGCCTCAAATGCCTAGTTTATTCCCACCCAGCCGCGACAAGGGGCGACTCATTAGCGCACCCAGGTACGTGCCACTGCAGGAGTTTGAAGAAATCAAAGCTACGGTGAAGCAGGAGGCCGGGTGTCGATAGATCGGTCCCTGTTGATGGATGGTTCAATGCATGGGGTGTCCGAAATCCGAAATGGGTTATAATTTATAATTGGGTTATAACAATTGGGGATGATCACAATCCATCATGATATGGGATTCTTAAGCAACGCAAGCAGATATTATACCAGTGAAATCGTTATTTTGTCACTATCAACATGGCAAAATGGGTGCTTGTACCACGGAAAATACAGAGCTTGACAAGAAAAATGTGGTTTGCGGTCTGGTCATCAAGCCTGACTGGCCAGATTTTTCCCTGAAATATAGATGGGGAAGTTTCAGTTGCTAGGTTTGTTTACTCAAGTCTTAGAAACCTTTGTATAGGTCATCATTTGATGCCTTCTTTGGCCTTGTCAAGGGAGGGGCCTGTTGTGTGCGATAGAAAATTGAGATACATGTTTTTTTTTGGCAACTACTAAATAAAATCAATCCAGATATGAGCAGGTTGCACTTTTTAGCACATACTTTTCACCCAACTATGTGGTCATATTTCCATACATCAATAAGATTAGGTTTTTGTTCAGAAGTTCTTGGGTATATTCTAGTTCCGTGCAATTCCCATGTAAACTCATATTTATATTGCTTGCTTAAGAGTTACCTTGTGAATTATGTTGTTCTTATTGAATGCAATTAAGTAAATACATCAGAGTCAGAAGGCAAAGAATCATACATGCAAGTACACACAATTCAGGAATAATATTGAAACATATGTGCACCTTAATGTTGCATGAACCCTTCCACTACTCCTTGCAAAATATAGCGTTTTGTCCAAATATGCAGGGTGTACTTAAGAAAAAGTACAGCCTTCCCTTGAACGGGAAGCATGTTTCTAGTGTAGCATGAGTTTAGCATTCCTGTTCTAAAGTGTAATATTAAATGCAATGATATAGTATCCCGAGCTTGTAAAGAAGCATTTTTCATTCATTTGCAATTTTCCTTTCAGAATGTCTAATGCATACTGTTTTTCCAACAAGCAACACTCCTACAAATTATGGAGGAATCTTCTAAAAGATGCAGCACTCGTTTCGAAAAAGCGCAATCTTCTTCCACATGATATGGTATCCCTTCAAGTAGGCAATATTCCTGTGCCATATGTAGCGTGCTTTTCAATTCACAGCCATGTTTTTAATATGCAGAATCCAATGCATCAACGGAATATTCCTTGAACATCCTGTAAATATGACTATGTTGCTTGCACATCGCAAGAATCCCACCATAAGACACTATAGTCAGTATTCTTTTCAAGAAGCCATGTTCCTGCCAAAATAGAAGATGATTTTCCTGACACATGTAGTATCCTTGTTGAAAAGGTTCAGTCTTCCTTGTTTGTTGTTTCTTAAGAACCAGTTGATTTTGGCATGCGGCTGATACGCCGCCCTTGGAAGGGTTGCTTATTTTGAGACGTGCCATTTACGATCCCGTGGAAGGGTTGCAAATTAAAAAAATGAAGTTTGCAAAAATGGGGGTTCAGGATTTGAATTTTGGCTTTGTTCAAGATGTTGCACATGCTCTCTTATGGTCATCGGGGGGTGGGGTGGTGGGGGGTGTGATAACGTTCTTGACGAGTATTATACATGGCCCATGGAACTTGTTGCTGTTGTCAACATGTTGCACATGCTCGCTTATGGTCATCAGGGGGTGTGTGATAACGTTCTTGACGAGTATCTTTGCGTTGGGATCATGGCTTTGCACTATTCACTTCTTCAGATTCTTCAATTTGCTTTGATAGCCGCTCGCATGCGACTTGTAACATTTTTCGGAGGCGTTGCCGGCCTCAGTGCACGGGGCAGACCTCTTTGGTGTGATGCTTCTGACTCAAACGGAACACCCAGCAGCACCGCAACCAACCGCTCAGGCTCTTTAAATCGCAGTTTGCCACCTGCGAGTCCTGCGCGCGATAAAGACAGACCTTTGCTGCCAATCTCGTTGTTCATCGCACTTGGCGATTCGTTTGCGAACCAGGACGCTGACACCGCCCAGATCGCCCGGTGGACAGCTTTTTTTCTTGCAGGTCTGCATCCTTCTTCCGAGCACTGCAGCATTTACGTGCCATTGAAACACACGTCCTCGCGGAGATTTCTGCCCGACTGGCATGGAGTTCGCACGCTTGGGCCAGTTTCTTTTCCAATGCTGCGTACAGGTCGTCGGACTGAACTTGTGCAACACATTCAGTCTTTGGGTGGTCCACCCATTCTCTTGTGGATTCTTCCAGCTCAAGACCGTCTTCTGCTCTCAGACGAGACTTGCGCTCTGTCCGATGACGTGTTGGCTTTTCCATGCATAACTTACAACGCGCTGAATGGTTTTTATTTCCCCCTCCGCGTTGTGCTCCAGCCTGTCCTTGTCCCGGCGTTGCCTGACACTGCAGCCCAAGAGCATCTTCAACTGCTACTCTTCGGACTTGCTCAGCTCCATCTACCAGCCACACGAAACATTTTCTTTTGTTTCAAGAATGTCTTCACTTTCTGGACATGTTGCACGAAACTGTGTGCCTGCCACTATGTCGTTGTCTGAAACGCGTTGGCGACCGTCTCTGTGGCCGCGGTCTGTCGCAGCTTTGCCTGGTTTTGTCGCCTGCATGTGTGGTCGATTTGATCATTTTCGACAGCTACAGTTGCTTGTTTCACGTGTTGCTTGATTTGGATTTTATCATTGTTAGAATAGAAGGAATAGGTTTTTGCTCCATGTTCTTCTTGCTTGCTGCTGGTAATTTGAATATTTGTTTGCATGAGGCCAGGTATTTGCTTTTGCAACCGAATACAGATTGAGATTTGAAGTTTTGCTTTTTATATGTTCCTTTTGCCTTTGCTTTTGTTTTTTTGTTTTTTTTGGGCATTTTTTGCATTTTTTTTTTAAACTTTTAGATTTGCTTTTTTTTATGGTTGCTTTTTTGGGTTCCCTTTTCCACATTTTTTGAGGAAAAAATATTCCATTGTTTTATAGGATCTGGCTGGAAGCGGTGAACATAAGTCTAGCCTAGCTTTCACTCGTTCCAGCACCTCTCCTGGCAAGCGGCGATTGACAAACTTTGTTCGCACAACTGCTTCTGGTTCGTTTTTGTTCATTCCACTGGCCATTTCGTGCAAGCAATGCTGCATGTACCATCTTCGTCTTCAGGTCCTGAGATTTGGCTGGGGCAGCCTCAACCCACCGCGCGCGCAGCTTGCGTGGCTCGAATTCCTATCAATGTCGCGGACCCGCCCTTGACGGCGCGTCATAGCAGGCACGCCATGAGGCGCTTTGCGACTTGCACAGGTGGTGCATCATCTGCGGCTGCTACTGTTTCATCGTTCAGCCCGATCCCGCTGTGTGCGCGCACCGTGATGAATTCAGGGGCCTCTTGTGCTGCAGCCCGGACGTCTTCGATCGAGCATTTCAACGCATTTACAAACGCTCCCCTGAGCGAGCACAGGTCGTAGCAAGATATTTGTTGGCAGACTTGGTACGATTTCCTGTCGACTTGATCGAAGCCAAGCTCCCGGAGATTTTTTCAATCACTTCTTTGCTTGCAAAGAAAGCAGGGTGTCCGTTCGAATGGGCATTTCTTTTATTCCTGCCGCTTTTGGGCACTGCGTGCGCCCAAGCTCGTTTATATACCAGTAGTACCGCACAAGGCGGTGGCGGAAGTTTCAAAAATAGGAAACCTATAGGAGAGATTGGTTGTTGTGAATCAGGGATGGCAGAGCGAATCCACTGATGGACCGAAAGGTGTTTGAGGTCTCCTCTCTTTCTCTCTCTTTCTCTGACTATCTACCTACCTACCTATCTTCTATGTATCTATGTATCTATCTATCTATCTATCGATCTATCTATCTCTCTCTCTCTCTTTCTTTCATCTAATTACCTATCTATCGATCGATCTATCTATCTATCTATCTCTCTCTCTCTCTCTTTCATCTGTCTATCTGTCTAGTCTAGCTGTCTACCTGTCTACCTGTCTATCTATCTATCTATCTATCTGTCTATCTATCTGTCTATCTGTCTACCTGTCTATCTGTGGTGCAGTGTCATTCAGTGTAATGTAGTGTAGTGTGATATAGTGTAGTGGAGTGTAGTGGAATGTAGTGTAGTGTAATGTAGTGTAGTGTAATTTAGTGTAGTGGAGTGTAGTTGTGTAGTCGTAGTTGTAGTTGTACCAGTTGTAGTGTAGTGGAGTGTAGTGTAATGTAGTGAAGTGTAGTGGAAGGTAGTGTAGTGTAGTGTAATGTAGTGTAGTGGAGTGTAGCGCAATGTAGTGTAGTGTAGTGTAATTTAGTGTAGTGGAGTGTAGTGTAATGTAGTGAAGTGTAGTGGAAGGTAGTGTAGTGTAGTGTAATGTAGTGTAGTGGAGTGTAGTGTAGTGTAACGTAGTGTAGTGAAGTGTAATTTAGTGTAGTGGAGTGTAGTGGTGTCTATTGTAGTGGAATGTAGTTGTGTATTTGTAGTTGTAGTTGTCGTGTAGTGGAGTGTAGTGTAATGTAGTGAAGTGCAGTGGAAGGTAGTGTAGTGTAGTGTAATGTAGTGTAGTGTAGTGGAGTGTAGTGTACTGTAATGTAGTGTAATGTAGTGTAGTGTAATTTAGTGTAGTGGAGTGTAGTGGTGTCTATTGTAGTGGAATGTAGTTGTGTATTTGTAGTTGTAGTTGTCGTGTAGTGGAGTGTAGTGTACTGAAATGTAGCGTAGTGTAGTGTAATTTAGTGTAGTGGAGTGTAGTGGAGTATAGTGGAGTGTAGTTGTGTATTTGTAGTTGTAGTTGTCGTGTAGTGGAGTGTAGTGTAATGTAGTGAAGTGCAGTGGAAGGTAGTGTAGTGTAGTGTAATGTAGTGTAGTGTAGTGGAGTGTAGTGTACTGTAATGTAGTGTAATGTAGTGTAGTGTAATTTAGTGTAGTGGAGTGTAGTGGTGTCTATTGTAGTGGAATGTAGTTGTGTATTTGTATTTGTAGTTGTAGTGTTGTGTAATGTAGTGTAGTGTTGTGGAGTGTATTGTAGTGTACTGAAGCGAAGCGAAGCGACATCTGAACCTCCAAAAGTGGTCCGAACCCATAGTGTTTCTATTTTTTTTCGAAATGTGCTTCGCGCCACAACGGCGTGCACGTTTTCGACATCTCAACTTCCAAAAGTGGTCCGACAATGGTGTGTTTTGTACATTTTGACTTCGAAATGTGCTTCGCGCCACAACGGCGTGCACTTTTTCGACATCGCAACTTCCAAAAGTGGTCCGACACTGAGGTGTTTTGTACCTTTTCACTTCAAAATCTGCTTCGCGCCACAACGGCGTGCAACTTTTCATTTCTCATCTCCCCAGATGTCTCCGCACCCGCCGCTTTAGCGAACCTACTTTTCGACCCTCTGGAGCCACAAAACATCGAAGAAACACAGTGTTTCGCGACTTTCCTACCTTTTCGCGCATCTGCATCTTCTTTCTTCTGACTCTTCTCTTCTCTGATCTTCTCTCTTCTAATCTTTCTCTTCTCTCTGCCTCTGCCCTGCTCTGCTTTTCATCTGTCCATATTGTCGGAAGTTTGACTTCTAAACTTCCTTCGATCAACGAATTCTTTCTGGTTCCACCTCTGCTTTGGATAGGGCTCTGTTTGGATAGCGGCGCGAACAAACGCGGCATCATGACGGCCCTGTGCGATATTGTCTCTGGATTCGAAAAAATATTGCTTGATGATGCGTTGAAGAAAGTTAGAGAGGAGCACCCAGACGAAGCACGTGAAGATGAGGACCTTGGAGTTGACGCGCATGGCGACGGCACTAAGAAACGCAAAGCATCTGTAGCCCAAGTGCTTGCGCGTATCCAGCAAAATAAGCCCGTGCTCTTTTCTGACGAAGGCTCCCTTCCAGCCATTGGACTTCAAATGTCCCAGAACGGCCATCGTGCCATTGGAATGTACGACGAAGGCCGTTTTCTGTTGCACACTTTGGCCAATGGTGAAGGATCTGGTTTTAATGCGTCCACCATGTCCAAGCTTTTCAATGGCTTTGTCTGGCAACGGACGGTGGTCAAAGATCACAACCGTTTCTCCATGCACCATACTTGCCTCTGCCTGTGCATGACCTTCCACATTGAAGAGTGGCGTGAATTTTTGCCCAAGGATGGCGCCTTGGGAATGCAGAGCCGGTTCCTCACTTTCCATAGCTCTCCTCGTTTAGACAAAGCGAACGCCGTGCTCGATGCGGACGTGTATCGCGCCGACGAAGACATGGATGGGTGAATGTTTGCATGGGATCATTGAAAACCGTAAAATTCTAATGTTTTTTTGGGCCCTCGGAGAACAAAATCGATTCACCGCGTAGGCGAGACACAAATTTTGACACTTGAGTCACACGCCTGCCAATCGAAATGAATGTCTATGTTGCAAACATGTTTTGACAAGTCCCACAAACACTCTTAGCCTCGAACATCTCAAGTTCAAATTTGTCACCCTTACAAGGGCGGCGAGTCAACCGGTTGCCTTGTTATTCTAACGAATCTGTTTCATTTATTCAATATGAAAGAGTTGTGCACTCTTCTTGATCAATTGTTTCCATCATTTTTGCAAAGGGTACTTCCCAAAATAATGCCTTGTACTCCAAGCGAGCCCCATATTACTTCAGAAAGAGTGCTGCACGCACACACACACAGATATATATATATATATACACATATGCGTGGTGTGTGTGTGTGTAAAAAAAATACATTCTGGAATAAACTTCATTGTCTAAAGAGAATATTGCACGTCTCTCAAGGAGGTCATCGTTTCTAGAGAAAACACAACTTTCCACACATTTTTCAAGGATCTTCAAAGAATACCATACTCTTTTGATAAAAAAACCACCATATACACAAAACAAATCCATCTTGAAATTTCGAATGATGCTTTAATGTCCGAGGGAATCTCGCACCCTTTTCGAAGAGATGATGCACTTTTTGAAGGAAAAAAAAACATAGTTAAAACCATTCACTTCAAAAAATGCCATGATCACTGAATAAATAAACACATAAATAAATATAAACATACATTTGTGTTTGGATCTTAATTTGAAATGGTGTTGGAATCTGTTAGCAGAAGGCTCCATACTTGTATGGAATTGTATACGTATTGAATGTTTTTTCCGAACTATTACTGCATTTTTTTCAAATAAATATTGCAATCTTTCAACGGAAATGCACAAAGTCAGGCCACACTTCCTTTACGGAATATCACGTTTGTTGCAAAATACGACTTGGGATCACAGATATTGGAGGATTGTATGTGAAAAAATGCCGAACCTATGTCCTAAGTGCACTTTGTCTACTCTATCAGGTTTCAATTTTTTCGGCATTTTGAAAAGTGCCAAATCCTTCAGAAAACTAGATGAAATACACAATTGCCTTCAACCCATGAGCAAGTCTCTGAGCCTCTGATTTTCCCTTATTGGGGGACAGGAAGGCCGGAACCAGCCGGAGTCATGTTATAGGACGTTATGAACTGGATTAATCAGGATTAATCATGATTAATCCATTAATCAGGATCAGACCAAAACCTCGAGAAAACCAAACAAAAACACAAAAAACAAAAGAACCAAAACAAAAACAAAGATTTGGCAACTAGTCCAGAGATCAGAGTAGTTGTGGATTTTTTTTGGTGTGGATTAATCATGATCAATCAGGATTAATCTTGATGGAAGTAAGACAGACCAGAGCGTTGAGGTGCCAGACACATGCTTGTGAAGAGACGTGCTATAGGCTATAGGATAGTTTACATTCGGAACGAACTACTGTTGTGAGCGTGGAATTCTTCTTAGAGGTCTTCCCCAAAAACTTGAAATCCACCGCTCACAACAGGCCTTTCCCTTACTGAAGGGTATCCTGAATAAGCGGAACGAATCTGTTTTTTTTTTGATTTTAGGTCCACTTTGGTATAGCCATAGCTGGAAGCATCGGGAGTCGAGCCAAATTTGGTGCACTTTCACCCAGCCGTTCCAAGGGCTGAGCCTTGAGCCTTGAGCCTTGAGCCTTGACCAGGTCCTCCCCATGCGACGATACCTCATGAGCGACTACAAGATGGAGGCTGACCAGCCCTTGCCACAGTTTGCGGCGGCTTGTGGCCTGTCGAACTTGTCAGTGTAATATTAGATATATTATATTAGTATATATTAGAAATATACAGTCATTACTTATCCAACCAACATTGAACAGGTGGATTTCTCGGTAGATCTTGGACTTTATGTACTCATCATACTCGTAAAAAGGATTATAGATGAGATACGGAGCTGATGTCAAGGCATGCCACAGGTCTATCTTTCCCAAAAAAAACAAAGTCTCTACTTGCTGGATTTTCCAGTTATGAAATCTTGGATCACCACGGGCTTGAGATGATCCGATCCCAAAGAATTACTGGTGTGTATCTCATGTCAGCAAACACATTGTGACAGTTGCAAGGCACAGAGGTCTCACATAACAGCCGCAAGTCGTGACTATGCTTCGGGAAGTCTCTCAACTAGGGTATGTGTGTGTGTGTGTGCAGTTGTAAATCTCTATAGAGAACGATGGTTTACTACACCCACCACGTGTTGTTGCTTAGATCGTTTAGTGTTTTCATTCCCAAGCCCCATTTGACTTCAAACAAAATCATCCATTTGCCATACTTTGTCCGAAAATAGGCTACCCCCATGAAACATCCATTGGTTTTTGGATTTTCCCGATATTTTCCCGATATTTTCCTTATCTGATGACCATCAATAGGTCCATAGGTGGTATCCATTGTTCCACCTCCAGGGCGCGACCGTGGAGGAAACGCTCGGCACGGAGATGCCCAAAGCGCAGTTGGAGGAAGCGAAAAGGGACATGGTGACAGCCAAAGCTATAGCCTGGTTGATGGGATAATATGTTGGGACTTACCCTCTGGTAATTTAACATAGCTATTGAAAATTGCCATTTATAGTGGATTTTCCCATTAAACATGGTGATTTTCCATAGTTATGTTAGTTTACCAGAGGGTAATATGTTGGGACTTATCATTACTGATGTTAGTTATTGTTGGGACTTATCATTGCTAGACTTAAAATTAAAAGCAAATTTATTCGGGATTATGAACACCAATAGTAACGTAACCTGTCAACCAACTCGTATAATGAGTAGCTCACATGGTGACATGGTGAACTCATCGATTCAACATGGATTCATCTGCAATTTATGCGGTCCCTTTTAAACCATGGGACGGAATTGGGGTACCAGATTTTCGGACAAATCCTTGGTGTAGGGGGGGGTAAAATATGATGAAATTGTGATGCAACATACAACAGCGTTTCCTTGTTGGCATGGCTGGAGGCTTCATCATTAGACGATTGAGGATGATTGAACATGGTGGTCTCCCATCGCCGTTTGATTATCCATTGATCAATGAATTGCGATTACCGTTCCAGGTGAAGCAATGATCCTTGAATCTGGGAAGTTGTGATTTACGCTCCCTTCATGTGTAAATAGTCTCCTAAACCATTGTTTCTTGGGGGTGTTCATTAGGATGGGATGCATTATAGTTATAGTCTATAGTCAAGTTATAGTTAATGAGTTATAGACCATTGTATACTGTATATACCCCTCATATTTCATTAAACATCATTAAACCACCATCATAAATTCATGGTGATTTGCCATTCACCTGGGGTCCCATGTAATTCCAGGCAGTGGTGGCGCCTGATGCTCCTGGTCCTTCGTCCAAACGTGACTCGGTGCAGTGAAACATCCCCAAGACACCAGGCATTTAAAAGGGGACGTTGGTCTCCCCTGAGTCATTGACCAAGCCAATTTGACCCAGTACCATCCAGTACCATCCAGTACCATGTTTTATTTTCCCAAATCACAGCAAGAAACCATGGTAAAACATGGTAAAATATACTGATTATATCTGATTATACTGTAGCTGTGCGTGAAGGATGGAGTGGTGACAGCACGATCTTCGGATGTCACAGAACAACATCTTGCCTGAGCACATTTGCCCAACATGAATGTGTGACTTTTGTTGGCGCCGTGGCTTCCAAACTTGTCGGTTGCGACTGCTTCTAGTTACTTCTAGTCGCTCAAGTAATTCAAGTTGTTTTCGATTTCATGGTTGTGCATCACGGACCGCACCCCGAGCACGGCCATTGCACTTCCTGGGCGCAGCCTTGTTTGTGATGCACATTGGCTCATAAATTGGCAATTTGGCTGGCGTGGGGTGTGAAGATTGACTGCTGACTTTGCCCTCCTTGCGCTTGTTGGTTGCGTGGAACCTGGCCATCTCAAAATCGTTTGCGCCATGAAACATGTTGGGTCTGCTGCTCAAACACATAGCTACCAAAATGAGATATCCGAGCGCCCATTTTGAGAACGAATTGCTCAGATATTTTCTTGCCAAAATTGATTTTTACTTCTGCAAGAGAACCTGCGGACGCACTGATCTACCGTCACCTGCTTGGTTTCCTGGTGGACGCCGAACTCAGGTGGACAGAATGCTGGGAGGCCAGCTGGGTCAGTTTATTCCCAGGTGCTAAGATGGCAGGTGATGGCAGGCCGGTTGATATAAGTAAACATGATTGAACACGTAAACGTAAATTCACACATTTTTCATAGTTTTTCAGTTTAAGAATTCATCATCATGTATGTTTGTAAGAATCGTTTTCAATAGCTGTAGTTTCTGAAGCACAGTAGAGACTTTATGAATTTGCTTGCTTTCACACTCCGAGTTCTCCTTTGCGGGCCCCACGGATTTTGTGTGCTGCATGCAATATCCACGAATTCGCACATGCGGGTGAATACGGCAAATATCCTTATTTTTTGTTTGGTCTGTATGTTATGTGCATGGGTTGAAACCACCAACCAATTCAACGCAGTCAATGATGGGCCTTGGTTTGTTTTTGAATCTGGGAAAACCATGTTGGACATCACAACCCCTTCCAATGCGCAGATCAGCCTCGCCCAAGCCGGATGCGGTGCAA
This sequence comes from Cladocopium goreaui, assembly GCA_947184155.2. Taxonomy (NCBI): domain Eukaryota; class Dinophyceae; order Suessiales; family Symbiodiniaceae; genus Cladocopium; species Cladocopium goreaui. Next base: position 38,366 of record CAMXCT020001952.1, read on the forward strand.
GTATGGCTGGCGGCCAAGGTGGAGTTCCGAAAGCTGCAACTGATGGAGAATGGTCTCTTGTTTTTCTTAACCTCCAAAATCAAGTTTTTCCGGTTCTTGATTTTTTTAAAAAGAACATAGACATTTTTTTCGAAACCAACTGGCCAAATTTTTGAGTATCAGAAGAAGTGGGGCATTCCGCATTCCCGAAACCGCCCCCTACAGTTTTTTTCTGCAGGAGCGAGCCCTGCAATCCCCAAGAAAACCGTTGGTGGCTTGATCGGATGGATGCGGGATGGGAGGATCAATATCAGGGACAATAAACAGAGTGTGGATAGGCCACTGAATAGTCTGGAACAGTTGGTCACGCAACACTTTCGGTGGCTGGTTCATACTCAACGGCAAGAGGAAATCCGACGAGTTTTGCAGATTCTTCTGCTTAGGGACCTAAGAGCCCCGGTTTTTTCCCAACCAAAGAGATGATCAATTGTGATCGAGGGATATACCCATGTTATACCCATGTTAGTCATAACATTTGTGATATAACTGATATAACTAGCTTACAACCAGGTTTTCACCATGTAAAGTTATAACTATAACCATGTTCTAACCTTCCTGAGCTATAAAAAAAACCATTGCGAAACGCAGCTCACCGGTGTGCAAAGCGTGGGCGAGGTGCTCTCGCCACGCGGCGCACGGCTCGCCGTGCGGGTGCGAAAGGGGGTGCGTGAAGATTTTTTTTAAGAATCATCTGGAATCCACAGATCAGGAAACAACAAATATATTGATTATAATATTATATAAGCAATAGGCAATATTGGCAATATACATCATATATAATAATCGTATATAGATTTATATAGTAATAGAATGTAATAGATCATCAATCTATAGATATGACATATGGAATCATACCGGTCCTGCTTTTTTATTCAGAGATCTTCCGTGGCAGACATATGCGCGGCGCAGGCGGCTGGCCGGATGATCACTGAGGATCGGCAGTAAGGGGCACCTAGAAATCTGAGCAGCGGGAAGTTCCTGTGTGTATATATATATATATATTATAATATGTATTACATTACATTACATAGATGGTATTTACCCATCAATACTTAGGCACATATGCATGTGCCATTTTGTCAAAACATAATGGTTATCATTTTCCCATTAAACAAGGGGATGGTCATACACTCATACCCCCATCTGTTTTGGGTTTATGTGCCCATACTTCCAGGAATCCCTAAGGATGGTAGGATGACCATAGCCCCATATCATGACCATGTTTTGAGGCTGATCAAGAGATGTTGCTTGGCGGGTATCCTAAACATGGTCATGATTAGTTATCAACCAGAAAGTGTGGGGAATTGTGGGACTTCACCCGCGAAAATGCTTATATCCATAGAAATGCTGATTATTGGTTGGGGGATGAAATCCAAATTTGATGGGGGAATTTGTCGTGACGTGGATGATTGAAATCGCGGACCCAGCATGTGGGCATTCACAAGAGATGTGACCAGCACAAAACAATGGAATTTTCAAACAGTTGGGTGTTTCATGGTGTTTCAATCTTGAGATCCTTGACTTTTGTCTTTGCAACTCTCCGGACTAGAGGAGATGGCCAGCTCCATGTGCCGAGCTCCAAGGTGTGAGGAGGTCCACTATGAAACCAGCCAAAAGTTGCAGGCAAAGGATTTTTTTGTGCCGTCGGTGGGCGGTTTTTTTCGGTCAGTTTCTGGGACGAGGTGCATCCGCCAGTCGATGATGCGGATGTAGTGCAACAAATGGTAGCCGTCAGCGTGCTTCAGTGGTTGATTTCCTGTTCCAACATGACTGGGATGATCAATCCGGATCCAAACGCGAGGAATGGTTCAAGGGAAACCATCCAATGAAATGCTCATATTTGATGGGAACATATGGGAACAACTATATGGTTTCCCGATGTCAATGATGTGTCAAGCTCATCACCTGATGGTTTCACCCATTTTATCATCCCAGCCAACTCCAGGTCAGTCAGGTGAACCCCATGAGCCTCACCATGCGGCGGTGCGGCGAGTGGAACATGGGATGGTCGACTGAATTAGGGAAGATGTCGTGGCTTCCTAGGTTTGAACTGTTGACACCCCGGGAATGATGCCCTGAAATGTATAGGACTGAGTTTGATTAGTTTGATTTAGGACTTGGATGGAGTTGGCTTCATGAAAATTGACACACAGATGGCCAAGTTGGATGAATGCGACCATGTCTGGTGCGACCACATTTGCTGCACGGGTGTAAACTCATTTTGGGGCCGTTAACTCACGACCTGCCTGTTTACACATACACATGTGTATTGAAACATACACCTGTTTTCTTTTGGACATATGTCTACTGCCCAAATGGTCCAACATTTTGAGACCGGAACGGCCGGAACGATTCAACCGCCACATTGGATGGTTTAACACTAAGACTGAATCAGATCTATTGATGCTTGGGCCATACTGAGAACCCTCAGATATCTAGAGATACCAGAGACATCCCCCCAAAAGATGAAGAGCGACGCTGCAGTGTTTTCCACTCACAGGCGCGAGCCTCCTGGCCGTGGTCCTTTCATCAAAGACAAGGACAGAGGGTGGTCTGATCTTCACAGTGGATTTTAGTTTTATTTTTTGTTCACTCTGATTTCACAAAACTCCTGGAAAGCAACCAACCAGGCAGTACAAAAGATCATAAAAGATCTATAGTCTCATAGTCTATAGAATCAACATGTAACATAATGCAATCGAATCTAACGAATTGAATCTCATATTAGTTGTCCTGTCTGATAAAGACCAATTTTCAGATAAAAATGACACATTGCCAACAGTGTGAACGAGCACAGATTCTTGGGAGAACCACAAAGATGTCGGGAAGTTGCTGGTCCCCAAACTTGCTAACTTGAGTGCCCAAATACAGGCGTAATCGGACACCGCAGATTTAGCTTCACCAAACACAATGACTCTTCATGACTTAGCTATTTCTATATATTTCTATCATTTTCTATCAATTTCACTAGCCATCCCGACCTGTGAATCACACAAATGCAAGGCGGAACTTCGGGGAATCAGTTGTCCCGGTCCCCGCCTTCAGGAGAGAGCGCAATATCCGGCATCAGGTCAGCCAGAGTTGGTCGATGTTGGGCCATTGGGTGAGGGACACATGTAGAGTTTTAGAGCCTCTTAGAGCCTCTTCCCAAAGGACAGACTCATTCTGACTTGTTTTGTATCCCCATTCTTGCTGGCAATATACTACTCATCCCTCCATTGTTTTTGGTGATGTCCCGCTCTCCCATCGCCACCCGCCCAGCTTGTGCAGTCACGGTGTTGCGAGGTCGTGCGATGCGACCCGTGCGAGAGACCAATGAGGAAAGTCTCAAGAAGTCGGGGGGCCTGGGAGGATCAGGAGAGTTACCGTACTGATATGTACTGATGCTGGAAAATCTCCATGTTCAAATATATGTAAATATATCAAATATGCTCAATTAGAAAAGCGTATACACATGGAGAATTGCCCACTGCCTCTGCCTGGCTTTCCAGCAAATAGGCCACTTTGCGTGGGTGAAAATAGGATACCCCAACCCAATGGATTATCATTGTCATGACATATCATGATCATCACATTCCCTTTTTGAAAGTAGCGATTTATGGGTATCCCGGTGTTACGCCGGTCTCCCCCAGTGACCCAGAAAATGGAGGCATCATGAGGCATCCCCTGCCGCATGGGAAGCCCAGGTTGATCGAAAACTTCGGTGGCACTGCCCGGGTGGACGCGGTGCGCTGGGATTCTCTCGGGAACGGAGGGTGGCTAAGGAGCAACTGGGCTGGTTGAAAGAGGAAGTTTTGAACAAACAGAATGAGACAGAAAAGACAATGAGACAAAATGAGGATGCCATAGTTCTAGCCGGGTGGATGGTTTGAAGTGTTGAAAGGTTATTTTTCCACCCTGATGAAGCGCATGAGGTGGCCACCAACCAGCTGGGGCTGCGTTGGTTCATGTTGGTTCATAAGCTGAGTCAAGGAGGTGACTTGATCCATAGAAAGGGCCACAGTGAAGAAATATCAGCAACAACAGTGATGTACCTCCTCCGATGTATTTGGAGCCAGAATGAGCCAGACATACAATAGATGATGCCAGGATATGCCAGGGATATCATCCACCCCTTGTGTTTGCAGACGATTTTTGCCGAACTCAACGGTGACCGAGATGGATTTAATGTGCAGTGGCCACCCATGTGACAAGGGTAAGCACAGGAAATCCCTGCAACCGGACTAGCTGACCCAGATCATCAGCTGGTTAGTGCTTTTGGAATCTTTAAGATTCTTTTCGTATGCGGTGATTCATGTGATTCGTCCAAATTCAAATGACACACAGATACACAGACATTTTTGCGGATGGGTTCGAAACACCAACCAGTGCATGTATGGGTAAGATATCACATAGACCTGCCGTAATTTGACGAATATACTTACTCTTGTGCCTCAGTGATGTACATTTTGTTGTGATTTCATCTGCCCAACTACCCATACACTGTGGTGCAAACATATGATTCAATTTATTTCTGCAGATAAATATTGGGTAAAACCGATCTCCCCACGTTCTCCCCAACGACTCCATGATCTCCACGTGACCATGACTCCACCATCTCGCAGAAAGAGTCTCATCCTTCACGCTCGGTGTTTAACACCATTCCCAAGACCAATCTGAGAGTTCTGTGAAGTTGTGCCAAAGTGCGCCGCTGTTGGGAATCCGAACGACCGGGGAAGAGGGGGAAGAGGAAAATTATGGAAAATGCCCTGGTAAGATCCATCATTTCAGAACTTGAGGATCCAGATTATTCAAATATGAATGTATATGGGTGTAATGGGTGTAATGGGTGTAATGGGTGTAATGGGTGTAATGGGTGTATATGTTATCATACATACTATTTACCAACATTCATCCCAACAAGCATCGAAATGTCGGACAGGAACATACAGTATCTATGTAACTATCCCGGGAACATTTTGATGGTGGGTCACTGGAAGATGTGCTTTCTTTTTTTCTTTCCAGTCATTTGGGTGTCTCTGCTGTGGGATCACCAGCGGCTCTGCTGCTCCGTTTCTGTATCGCTGAATTGATCACAAGTTATCTTAATTGGGCTTTCTGATGAGATGACTATAGATGACTCATTGAAGTGAATGAAGAAACGGCTCAGTGTCGTGTCATCCGCGTGCGCAGCATGACCACACTTTTCCTCAAAGCTTGCCCAGCTGTGAAACAGCTCGGCTGACTCGCAGTTTCACTGGCGAAAAGAGCTGTGCCACAGGACAGGTGAGCTTGGTGACCTAATCATCAAACTCGGGCCGAACAAGGTCAGAACAGTAGCAATATCTTTGGTGACCACATTTTTGTCATTTTTTGTCAGTTTTTCACATCTCTTGTGAAATACATAGTTCTTTTCTCAGGTTGGGATGTTGTTGTTGGATGTCTTTCTTCTGTCATCTACCATTCACACCTGGCCCACCTATAGTAAACACCTTTACATATGTGGCCGGAATTGAGCCAGAAGCCCAACCGATGACGGTCAATGTGAAATCATTCCTGAAGTCATCCTCAAGATCGCTTTTGATATTTTTGATGCCTTTATCACGTTTATTACTTGAGTTTCAACATGTTTCAACTACTTGTTTTCTTCCGAGCAATGTTGTTGCCATCGCCCCGCAGCGTTGCCGGCTCCAACGGCAGCCAGCGGCCATGCTGCTGTCACCCCGAGTGGGCTCTGACACAGAGGGCGAGGGCGGCGAGGGCGACAGAAGGGTCACGCAGCCTTGGTTCTCTCGTGCCACGGCAACATATGGAACTGGGATGAACTAGGAAATTTATGGAATTTTGTATAAATCATTAGACATCGCGTAAATCGTTTTCATTGTTTTATTTGTAGTCTGATGCCTATGCCTGTTTTTGAGGTGTTCCGGTGTGGATTTGGTTTCCAATCCCACGGACATTCTCAGCATCTTGAGGCAATGTGGCATTGCTACTAGGCTGCTGTTGCCTGATGCTGGTAGCCCTCCTGTCACGAGGCCGGCCTCGGACCATCTCGGACCCGTCCGGGCCCGTCCGGACCCCCCATCTTTCGCAGCATCGTCCGCCACGAGCGCAGGTCGCCATGGACTCAGAAGTAGTCCACGGGATCTCGTTGAGTTGGTGGAGGGATGTGACTTGGCCACTGGGAGAGGGAACAAAAGGAGACCTGGGGCCATTTTTGGTGCCAAACCATGTGATTCATATGATTTTGAGATATTTTGATGAAGTATTGGTATGGGTGCTGAATTGTAATCTCAAAGGTATTGGCACTGAACCATCCTTTTTCACAGTTGAACGATTTTATTTGGGAGATATCTGAGATATCTGTATTAAAGTTTGGTCTCAATATGTCTCAATATTCTTGGTAGAGGTACTTGTCCAGGCAATATCCGTGTCCCCAAAAGGATCGGAAAAACAACTTCCCGCAGAAACAGTCGGTAGCATCGGCATAGCTTTCCCATCAACTGGTGGAAACTCGGTAAAATCCCTCAGTTTCCAATGGCATCAGTTCCGACCAAGGCTTTATGCAGGGCATGTACTACGCAGATCCTCACATGACCGGCACCGGGTAGCGCCATGTTGCACAATCATTGACCTACTGCTTAAGATCCTCCGTGAGAACCAACATCTTCAAGCATTATCAATACCAATGTATCAACGAAGTTATATTTGAATATATGTGATATTTTTGGTTTCTTTCTTTGTTTTCCAATGTTTTTTGTTTCTTTCTGCCATGGTACACTGTGGTACCCCGCGCAGGATGCTGAGCACGGATCGAAGTGAGTTCGCCAGTGCGGCAGACTGCCAGAGACACTGTGCCAGCGTCAAGGGCTGCATCCTGTCAACCAACTGTGGATGGTATGATGATACGGGCTATGATGGCTATGATGGCTACGATGGCTATGATGGGTTCAAACCTTCATCTTAGAGGATGCAGTTTTTCATGCTGGTCAGGTTTGATGGCCAATTGTCATAGCCCATTGTTTGAGTATGTTTGAATCCCTCTCAAGCAGCAAAACAACTTCACGGAAAGTCGAATGGTTGAATGCCACAAATTCCAAATTCCAACCCAAGAGACAACCGACAATCCGGGTGATGATATGATCCATATATATAATATAATATATATATATATATGTCATATATCCATATACCTAGACATGGGATGACATGGGGACATTGCCACCTAAACTTTAGATGGGCGCCAACTTCAACGAATGGTTCAGGTGATGAAACCCAGCCCCTTCCAGCGCCATGCTGCAATTTCCATTAGGCAAACATTTCACCTACTGGCCAGATGGAGGATGTGTCTTGGCTCGAATCGACTCGATGCTGGTTTCAGTCAGATTGCAAGAACCTGGTTGTTGAGTTCGAATGATAGGGATGCTGTCACTCCAAATTAGGATTTCAACCTGACGCCATTTTGTTTGGGAAGTGGAGCCAGTTTCAGACCCGGCAACTAAATGGGCGAACACGCTTACATATGGATACATATGGTCATTCTATTCATTTTGGACGCCTATTCCTATTTGATCTATTTGTCATTTGTTCTTGGGTGCAATATAATACATAATATAAACATTATGCAAATTAAACCTGTAAATCAATACCTAGACATACCTAGACATACCTAGACATACCTAGACATACATACATACTTACATTACATTACATTACACTACACTACACTACATTACATTACATCCACATCCACTAATCTAATCTAATCTAATCTAACCTAACCTAACATGATCTAATCTGATCCAATCTAATGTAATCTAATCTAATCTAATCCAACCCGTCTGTTTGATCCTACCTATCTACCTACCTACCTACCTATCTACCTGCCTACCTATCTACCTACCTACCCATCTACCTATATATATATATATATACATATATATATATATATCTCTCTCTCTCTATCTCTATCTCTATCTCTCTCTCTCTCTGCATACAGGAATACTTCTACCTGCACTGCATATCCTGTTGATATTTTCAACCACCTGGCCGCTGGGTACCCGTGAGGCCTGTTGACGGATGAAAGTTCATCTCTCAAGGCGGTGGCCTTCGAGTTCCTGGCCGAATGCCATAGCCATGGGGGTTCCATAGCCATGGGGGTACCCCAATGGCTGGATGGTTTATTTATGTTTATTTCATGGAACATCTGATAAAATGAATGATTTGGGGGTACCCCCATGGATTGGAAAGCTCCATTTGGCATATAGGAAACAGAAGCCGGGCAAACATGTTGTTCTTTTGTCATTCATATAGAGATATATAGAGCTTTCTTGCAAATATTTGATCGAACCAATTTGCGCCACGAAGTTTCCTCACCTTGAAGCTGTCGCTGAGGTTTTCCGGCACCATGGTGGGCCCCCCCAGCTGCCATCGCGAGGGTATTGTGAAAGCCCTACCGGCACTGCACTTGGCAAACCCCAAGGCAGTGGTTCCTGGCATCAACGGCACCTCGGCGACGGCTTCACCAAGGGTCTCTAAATGGGGGGCTTTAAGGAATAACATGTGGGGTTAACTATGGCATCTATGGGTTAAGTATTAGAAAAGGTGGTGAAATTGTTGAACAATGTTGAAGGGTTGGGTTGAAATTTGGAGATGGAATACCAAAGGCACAGATGGAAAGGCTAACCCATTTTGTTTGCAATGTTTTTGCCAGGGAGAAGGGCAATCTTACTTCATGGATGTTGAACGATGCAATATGTTTGGAGTGCCCCATTTTGTCTCGTAGTGTTTTGTCAGGGAGATCGGTCCTCCAAACTACTATGGGTTTTTGTGACCAGAAGGAATCAGCAAGGAAAGTGGGATGACTATCTTTAACTTATAGATGTATGCAAGTATTATTATACACTGTACACACACTACACGCTGAATACATGTATGAATGATATTTGAATAATTACAGTCTTTTGAGATCTTTTGACAATTTCACATGCAGTCTTTTTCGCATGATTTGGAGGCCGGTAGCTCCCCAAAAGTCGAAGTGTGTGCTGGGAAACCCAAGCATAAAGTCAACGGCGCCATGTCATACCTGGATCTCGAAGCTGAACCTTAGCGTATCCACCACTAGGACTACAAGCCGCATCGGCTCTTGAAGTTTCGGTTTCAGGTACAGAGTGCTCCAACTATCCAGCCTGCAAAGCTGCGGGCATTACAGAGGGGCATTGCTGTCCCAATGAAAAGTCGCTGGGATCGAGACCAGGGCGAGTTGAGTCCAAGCATCCAACCATGAGGGGAAGTGGCAACAAGACTTAAGCATGAAGATGAAAATGTTGCATGATGTTGCTAGGCATGCTGGGCATTGTCTGGAACTGTCTAGAATTGTCTAGAATTGTATAGAACTGTTCAATATTGAAATCTATCGAAATCTCTCCACAGCCTGATACGGTGCCCCATTTACAACTGGTCTTACTTGACCATCTGGCTGGGAATCCCCAAACTTTTTGATCATATATCCGGGATATCCATTGGATATCCGGGATATCTGTAGCTCTGGCAGCATCTGTTCACCAACAGCACAACGGTGAGGCAAATTGCCCTGGGCTGCTGCGACGGCTTCCCCTTGTCGCAGCTCTTTTCCGCCTGAGCGTGGCTGAAAAATCCTGCGCGCCGAGGATGAAATCTCGGGTGTCGGACAGCGCGCCGGGACCCAATGGATGAACCAAAAGTCAAGCCATCCATGGATATCCATGGTATGTTGGCGGGAAATACATGGCAATACCATACATGGATGACTTTGGTATGCCGAATGAAATTCATGAAGGTGTCCTACTAATGACAATGTAGATTATTTTCGATTTAGTAGCAATATTGGGAAACATTGACGATCTTGCTCACAATGGAGATACTCAGCACCAAACAAAATCATGTAAAGCAACGATAAATGGGGAGGGAGAGTGAGTACTGTAACGAAAAGCGGGTGGTGGTTGTCAAATCCACCGAAGCCGTCCATGTGATCTATGGGTTGAGTTGATGGTAAAGAATGATCCTCCCCTGCTCGCAAAGTGTTTGAACAATTCGGATCCCGCCAAAAGGATTGGTGTGTGAACCGGTCTGCAGTCTGCACTGTTAAAATGTCAGCTCCGGGGTGGATGAGATGCGCCTAGTTTGGGTTCCATATTTTGATTTTTCGGGTGAGTTTTGAATTGAAACGACGCACAATGAGAGGCACAATGCAAGTGTGATTTGATATTTGTTTCGAGTATACGACATTATTCGACCATGTATCATATGTACAGTACATCACAATATTATAAGATATTATAAGTATACACCAAGTACGTACCATCCGCATGAATTGTATCAACCCATGGCACGACCGCGAAGCTGGGCTCTAAGTCGTGGGGCAACGACTCTGAGTGCTCTGCTTCAACGGCCTGGCCATGGAGGTGAGTTAGACATGCTTAGACTAGAAGACCATGGTGTGTAAATGGTTAGAGCCATCAGTCTTAATGGTGTTAAATGGTGTTAAATGGTGTTAAATCCACACTTGGGGAGTTTAGCATCACGCTGGTCACTTTGAAACACGCATGTACTCGAATGTCATGAAAATGATCATGAATTTCATCCGTTTAACCCCATAACTAGCATGATCCAGCCATATTGTTTTGGATACAACATGACATAGCCAAGTTTGAATCCCTCCCACCAATAGATACCATGCTGTTCCGAAAAACGATCCCAAAGGTGGCACTGCTGGTGGCTGGTGTCTCCACTGGCGCCTTTCTGGGTGCCCTGGGTGCCTTGATTATGGGCCGCTCGAGCTCAAGGAGTGGCATCGGCGCTATGAAATACATTGAGTTACATTGATAGCTGCTATGAGTGGCTGATGTTGGGAATGTTATGTTTCAAAGCCAGAACTGAGATGTGGCTGGTCTAAACTCCATTAAAAAAAACGCAGAAGTGCTGAAGCCTACCAGCAACTGCTCGCAGGAAACTTGCCATCTCTGACCAGATTGGATGTGAGCCGTGGCGGGCTGCTGGACTCTTGGCCCACAAAATGTGGGGATGGGTCCACAATGGTCTACACGGAATGTGGAGACTAAATCGATGAACATTCCAACATCGATTCTCTTCGTTTCATCTGGGACTGGAAATGGATGCTATATGAGCAACCGTAAAAACCCCGGCAATACTAAATATGTATTCGACGGACATTGGTTTATGGAAATTGGTGGAAATTGTTAAAAACACGAGGTAAGCGATGGGACCTTCCCAAATTAGCGATACCCCTTTTCAAGGTTATGTCATCATATTTCTCTAATATCCACATTCGCGATACCCAAATATCACATATTATTCATGGTTCATCACATATATATATATATAAATGCAGCAGCTTCCTGCAAGCGATACCCCCCAAGTTTACCATATATCATTATTGTACAAACGTGTGGTAAGCGATGGGACCTTCCCAAATTTGTGGATGTCTTTTCCGTGAACCTAGGGTTTTCACAATCGCTCATATATAATATATATATACATACACAGTATATGACATTATCAACTGTGTGAGTCCTCACACCCTCATTGGTGGGAGAATCTGTTGTGAAGCACATCATTGGAAGGGGTTGATTTCTGAATGGTGGATGATATCGGCTGACGTGCAAACCATTACAAACATTTACAAACTCAACTGCTTCGTGGTTTCACAATGCTTCACACATGATACACATGCCTTTTCCAAGTCTAGTGATCCTTTGATCATCGATGATTTTCATGGGTTTTTTCAGCAAGCTGTCACACCAAGGACCCTCATTTCCTGCCGTTTGAACCTCAGTGCCCCCCTGGGATCATCGGATTTCGACGGCTGGGCATCTTTCCAATTTTCCAATATAGAGAGAACAGCTATGCAGCACTATGCATTGCAATGCAAGAACTTAATTTGCTTGTCTTACACATCTTATACATCTTATACAATAGTACTGCCTTGATCTTGATTATATAATGTTTTTTCTTGAGACGTTTATTGTTTGTATTTTATCTTATCGTTTTACATATCCTATGTCCATGATGACGAATCCCTCGATAAAGGCAGCTGCCATCAGGTAACGCAGACAGCTCTGGTTCCCTGCGGCCGGCCACCGAAGGCTGGAAGACTCCGGGAGGGGTGGCCACTATGAAGCTATGGGGGGCTATGGGGGGTGGAACATGTGGAACACCTGATGTTTTGATGATGTCTTGGTTGGTACTGAGATGTTTTAAATGTTCGATGTTTTCGATCGCATCTTATGGGCGAAGTTGGGGTAACTTTTTCTGCCTGGGGACGTAGTTCCATGCAGGACCGTTGACTGCAATGTTCAGGTAACTTTGCTGGTTCTGTGTAGACATACATAGTTTGTGCACATAGGAAACTTGACCAACGAATTTACTGAGACCTCCCAGAGGCCATCAATGAGGCTCAATTGGATGCAAAGCAAACGAGCCAATTTTGAGAGAATGAAGCATATGAAACGGACAACAACACAGATCCAGGATTTCTATGGATTTCTTCGATTTATGATGGCGTTTGTTTTGCTCGAGAATGCGGTGGTGTACTTTGAGGCACGCCGCCTCAATCCTGATGCACAGGCCAGGGATTGGGGAAGATAGCATCAGGACGTGCTGAAAGATTCAATCCCTTCCCACTGGCCCCTAATTCATTCCCAATTCACTTCAATTCACCATAATTTGCCATCTCTACACTTCATTTTTTTTGCGATCCCAGCACGCGTGCGGACCCAATGACAAACAGTACATTTTTTTTTGAGGAAACCCGCTGAGTGAGTACACACACAATATCTATATATATAATATTTATTTTTACACACATAGTGTATACATGTATAATCATGTATAGATATGACACCCAAAACCCAACATCGAGGCAGCGCGAGATCGCTTCAATCAGGAGGTCATCGCGCTGCGCCAGGCGCCAGAATAACCCGTCAAAACGCACAGAGAAGGGGGTTTCTCTATGTTTATTCCAATTCTTCCAGCTAGAAATGACTTATACTTATTCATAATTGACCTAGATAAACTTATATGATTTATATAAACATGAGTCTGACATACATACATACATACATACATACATACATACATACATACATACATACATACATACATACATACATACATACATACATACATACATACATACATACATACATACATACATACATACATACATACATACATACATACATACATACATACATACATACATACATACATACATACATACATACATACATACATACATACATGTGTATAGATAGGTATCGGGGTGACCATCCCATTTATACGCTGATCCCACGGTTGTTCTTGTTTTTAGCCAGTTGCCAACTTGGGTGCCACAATCCCCAAGAAAGCCAAAGCTCACATAGCATCACCCAGTGGGAATCCATGTATTGGGAGTCCATTGGATCGGACATTTCTTCTTGGAAGTATCATTCACTCTATTGGTTGAAGGGAAAATCTTAGCCGGAAACAATGGTTTTTATCATCAAATATAGGGCATTGTCTGTAATCTTTCGCTTCAACCAATCCATTGATTTTGTGAAGTCACATTAACAGCCTATTATATATATATATATATAACTTTGTACAACATTATATGTATAATTATGTATAATTATGTATATAATGTATGATTGTGTATAATTATGTATAATTATGTATATAATATATGATTGTGTATACATATATATATATATATTACATTCCATTACTAATATAGTGAATCCCCATGAAATCCTCACCAGATCCATCTGCTCCATCTCCATCTCCAGGATTTGGAACTGTGCCGTGCTGCCGAAGCTCAAAGTTGCGCTCAGCTACGGGATGGCCAACTCAGCCACTGCGAGGCAGCGCTGGCAGCGCTCGTCGGGATGATTTTGGGTATGCATCAAGACTTAGGCCCAGAAAAAGCCACAGATTTTGGCACTCTCTAAAGACTCTAATCATCTCTAATCTCGTGGTAAACCCTCCAATTTTCGGCCCGGCTCCATACCCAAATTCACCATATAATTTTTGGCCGGTTGAACCCGAGTTTTGGGCACAAAAGCCTGATCGCCTGATCTTAATTGGGATGTTAGAGTCTTAGAGAGCCCACAAACCATCCCAGTTTGGGGGCACCCAATTCTGCCCCATGCGTTTCGTTCTTAAGCCTTGGCAGATGCAGCAGCATGTGACCATGCTTTCATTGCTTGGACAGAGGTGCAGCCGCTTTTGACAGGGAATATGGGGTGGATTTTGGAGCAACTTAAGCTAGAAATTAATGGGCTATCATCTTGCTGGAAACTCGCTCGCATTTTCACGAATTTTCTTGTTTCTGACTATTTGTGATGGAATTTGGATGCCATGTGGATAGAACCAAGAATGAAAGGTTGGACTTTCGATGGTTTTAGTTGTGGCTATAGCAACGCCTGGTGGGAGAATGATTTCAGGGAATCCAAGTCGTACGTTATCTGGGACATTCATGGGATGGCTCAGGTTGGGCTTGGACTCGTCCCTGCTGGGCTCTCAGTTTGCTCCACAAAACCCTTACTGGTAGCTACTGGTATCTACTGGTAGGGTTGCCCGGCAAACATTGGGATTTCAGCTGTGGGAAATTCCAACAAGCAGTGAGGATTGCAGCCTTGCCGGACATGGCCTCTGGGGTGAGGCGAGCGCGCACCGGTAATGATGAGTGGTGCAACCCAAATCTCAGGGTCAGGGGTAAAAAATGGGGGTCTCCATTTTGAGATGTGTCCATACCCTCAGCTTCTATCTCTGTTTCATTTTCGATGCTACAATAGTTGAGAAATGTTGAGAATCTTCAGCCCATGTTTCCTGGAGGGATTACTATGAAACCAGGTGTCGGTCTCCGGCAGCTATGAATGCTGGGATGCCTAGAAGGATCGGGACGAGAATGCTGAACATGACGCTAAGTGAGTAACCTGGGTCCCAGTGCATTTGACTTCTTTCAAGTAAATAACTATATATATGTTATATTATATTATATATGATAATCATGATATGATAATTTAAATCAAGATACCAATGATATGAGGAATCCATCGGCAAGTCGGGCCACCCGAGCGTGTCCAGACCGCTAGGAAGTGCCTTGGTTTCTAGGCTATGCCATGATTGCAGAAAAACCCTAGAACACCAGGGATGTTTCGGTCTGTTGAACAGCACAATTTTGGCCATGGCACTTGACGGCTCAGTTGCTTTGACCCGCAGCGGCTTAACATTCACGTAGAAGTTGCCAGCCTGGAAGATTTAGGGTACCTGTTGACACCAACCAATCACCAGCTTTAAACTACCTGTTTGACTTTCTGTATCTTGTACTTTGTTGCGGACTCCAGGATTTTGCGTCATGGTGTTGTCCTTTGGCCATTCAACACATCATGTTCCAATTTGTTGGTCAAGACATGTCAAGACAGGTTCAGCAGGTTCACAACATGTCGCATGTCGCATGTCGGGGCGAGGAGATTTCCAGGTGCTGATGGGAATCGGAGTCCGATTTACCATTGGACCATGGTTCTGCCTTTAGCAAAGCTTTTTAAGGTGGCTCCAGTGGTTCCATCAGCATGGTGCATCATGGTGCCATCATGTTCCATCTGAAAGCCTCTCGAAAGTCGTTGGAATCTTCCAGAGTTACTTAGTACACCCTCCGTGCAGTAGCATGAACCATATAAACTGCCAACTGTCAGTTGTCCTCCACTATCTTCATCTATATCTATCTCCTCCGTTCTGATAGTTGATGTGCAGTTGATATCAGTTGATCATGCGATACTTGGGGTTGATCAGTGAGAACGGAGGGTGGGGACCAATCGCCCCAGGTGGCTCCGATGTCTCACGATGTCTCACGATGTCTCAGTGACTTGGGTCATGGGCCACACGTTGGCACAGCATGGCACAGCATGGCACAGCCTGGCTCGGGAAAAATCACCTTTTGGATCCTTTTGGGATGGCTTTGGGACTCGCCGCGTCAAGACAGGAGCCATTTTTGGCCCCCCATAGGGCCTGGTGAGGTTGCAAGTGCTATGCAAATGCTATGCAAATGCTATGCAAATGCTAAACATCAGGATGTCATTCATCACATTCTCTCACCTCACTGATTTTGGATTGGGCTGTTTCACTTTGGCGCCGACCTTTCAACGGGGGACACACCGTCCGTCGGTATGGAGACAGTCTACCGCGATGACATCAAATGTCTCGACACTGTGCAACTTGGCATAACTTTGGCCATCGAAAACCCACTCACCAAGCGTCGAGGACTCAGTCAAATCGCTCATCAATCGTTGCAGGACGCACCCAAATCTCGACAGATCCCAATCTTTTCAAATCATTGGGCCCGTCAAGCTGCTGGATCCGAATCGATGGGATTCATGGCTATGACATACGGGATTTCTAGGGGGATTTCTATATGGGATTTATATGGGATTTATATAATTCGATGGGATTATGACATTGATTGAAATTATGAAATTTCAGTACTTCATGGATTTCTATGTATTTCTATGTATTTCTGAGATAACTTGAGATACACCTTGATACAACCGTCACCACATTTTTGTCGAGGCAACCACACCTGGCCGACTATGGCCGCCTCCTTTTGGCCTCACTGCAGGCGAGATGAGCATGGCTCATTCTTGTTGGAACGTGGGATATTTCTGGATATTCCACATGGAAAGATGGAGGTAATCAATGTTTATATCAAGTTATAACGCTAGAAGTTAGAAATTTAGAACTATGTACAACTTGCAAGTAACCTATAACTATAACCCTGATTAACCCTAGTTCAGGTGGTTATAGCCACAGTTATTTACATACACATTGACATGACTGGTAAGGGCGCATCATTGCAAGCGACATTTGGAGCTGTAAACTTGCACAAATTCCAAGCATCCCTGGCTTGGTGGAATTCCCGTATTTTCAACGGGAAAATCATTGCACATGTGCTGTTCCTTTTTGTTGTTTGAAGCAGGGCAGACAGAAAGTTTGGAAAGCCCTTTACCCAGGTATTCAAACCGGACATGGGTACTTTACCTGGAAGCTCCATGGGTTCATCTCAAATGCTGCCCCATAAAATTGCAACTTTACAGTGATGGGAAAGCCGATGATTAACATTGATCAACCATGTTAAACATCACTCAATTTCGTTGGATTTCGGGGTTCCAACATGTTAAACGACCAACCCCATCAGCAATTTTTGTCAAGATTCCTTGCTGCAGGGAGAACGCTTGCTTGCTCCACCAGGGATTAGCAAGGCGAATTCTGCAGCATCTTGGCAGAGGAGCGTCGTCCCTGGGTCCTTTGCTATGGGGGAAATGTATAGAAATGTGATGTCACCTGTCATTGCTCGCTAATCGTTATCAGATATATCATTGTTATGCCATGTTGCAATGCCAAATACATCTCCACCGATGGTTTGTCGGTTCCGTCGCTGTCACTGGTACAAGTGCACACCCCCTGGATGAACGGAACACCAATAATGATCCCAATCATTCAGTCATTGTCCCAATGAATGTTCAGATTACCAACTATCCTAAGAATCCATTCATTATCTCAATTACGAATGGTCCACACATTCCCCAATTACTATACGGTAGCTATTAATCCTATTTAATCCTCATCATCGCCCATGATGTTTGGTCCGAAGGTCTTCCCAATGTTCGCCAGGTCCCCAGGTCCCATATTGGGATGGTGTTAGCATCCAGCTCCAAGGTGACCATCTTTGACTGGGACGACACGAAGCTTTGTGAAAAAAGCCCAAAACCGTGGACGGAAAACGATGGAAAACGCATATTGATCGTTGGACATATATGGAAAACTGGTTTCATATTGGAAAACGATGGATAGCATCCACTATCATCATATCATGTCATTATGAAATCAATGGTATTGTTGGATTTGGGATGATTTTGGCAAGTATCCCGATAGGCCATATCAACACACGAGCCAGGCATTGAAAATGAAGAAGAAACTCAAAATCAGAACTGATCCAACGGGAGGGAAACATATTTTCTTGGTGACCGGCCCCAGCGATCGAAACTTTTCATGCTATATGTAGACCTCAAAATCACTGCTGCCCAATTTTCTTTTGGCGCGGATGGATCCTTCATGTTTTCTTGGAGTTTGTTGAAAACATCCACGTGGCGTGCGACATTTCTGGTCAGATCCAAAGATGTTTGGCCCATGAGTGTCGCAACTGAACCGTAAACTTCACCACCTGAGGACGCCGTCTTGGTGCCGCTTAACATGGCTTAACCATATGCAGAATTTCTTTGCAAGCACAAACTCATTTGCTTGGAATGGTATCCTAGGTGTTGCAATCACAAGAATTCCTTCTTTTTTTTTGCTTACTTTGATCCCATCTTGGGAATTCCGCCTTTGTGAGCCATCTATAACCATCAACTGGCGCCCAGGATTCTTTGTACATCTTTTTTGTCATCGCTCGACTTTCCTGCGGAAATGCCAGTAAATGTCAAGCCACTGATGCAAGTGATTGATCCTTGGCAAAATGTTGAGTACCCTCCGGTAATCAGACGTGGTAAGGGAAATCACCAATTCATGGTTGATTTTCCCATTTCAGCCTCCATTTATAGGGCATTTTCAATTGCTATGTTTGATTATCAAAGAGTACGTAGATCCTCAGAGATTTTCAAAGAATAGCCTACGGAGTTGTCCCCAGTATCAACCAACCATTTGAAGAGAGGACTCCTGCCTAAATTGGTGTGGTCCAACATGGCGCTTCGTGTTGGGTGGCGATTCCATGCGCCCACATCAGCACCATTAGCCATTAGCCGGTATTTACATATGGAATCATATGGATATGTATATTTCTAGTGAGGGTAGTAGGTGGTAGGCCAATTTGGCCTTGATGGGTATTTTATGTGAGGATTTTGCATTCTTGGAATCGCAATCTTGGCACAGCTTCCAACAGAGTGTTAAACAAGAAACCATGATTGCTTTGTGAAAGTGGAGCAATTACCTGATCCATCGAGACACGTATAGATAAACATTACTCAAAAGAAAAAATCCCTGCAGTTGTCCTTTACGTATACAGGGGGTAATATATGCCCCGGCGCTTATTGCTCTACTCAGTATATACCCGGTATATACCTATCACATCTTGATCACCCACGTTTAGCAGCAATATATACCAGGTATCTGCCTGGTATATATTGCTCAGGACAGTATCAGGACAGTATACGCCGGGGTCTACATTGCTCCGGGTACCAGTAGCAATACGTGGGGGCAAGGCGGCGTTTTTTTTTTTAAATGGTGTTTGTGTTTGGAGGAGGCTGGCTTTTCGGCATTCGTTTAGATTTCTTCCCGGTTTTGCGGCTCCGATAAAAATGTGCTCCTGTTCTTGAGGGAACTTGCGGAAATCAGTAAAAAGTAGTTACAGGCAAACCTCTGTATATATGGCCGGTATATGCTCAACCCAAACTGAGGGGTATGTACCAGGTATATATTGCCACCCCCCTGGGTATATAAGCCCTACCACCTGGGACAGGAACCAGAAAATTTCCCTGATATATATATATATATATGTCAATGTATTACACTAATGTTTTTAGGGAAACACAGGAAACATGTTATATATATATTATAATATTATTAGATTTTGATCAAAACTACTCTTGACATTCAAATGGGTAGTTACCAGGTAGTTCAACTTCCCAATTAGTCTGGTGCTTTCAGATGTTTTCTTTCCAGGCCGGGATATGCCATAGCCATAACTAGGCCTAGAGATTGTTGGTTGAGGGGTTGCTCAACCAGTCAAGTCGGCTCAGGAGGATCAGGCGTCAAGTCTGCTCTTGGAGGCATTGGCCTTGGGGCCAGTCTACATTGTGCCTCAGCTTAGCGGCTTAGCGGCCCTGCTTTGGAAAGGACCCATGGGAGAATTGGTTCGGTTTCTTTCGCTACGAAAAGCTGCCAAGTTTGGGGATGTGCTAAGCGATTTGAAGGTGAACTTTAAGCATTTCAAAGTTGGGTTCACATCGCATGTCAACTAGACGTTGGTCATTTGTGTTCACCAAGGCATTTGCCAGGATCGGCCCTGAGATTTCCCAGCTGGGATTATGATTGTAAGTCGGGGTTCATTGGGGGATTTTGAGGGTCCATTTCGTTGCAGAAGTGAGGCCCATCATTTTTCATCCTTGGTTGGGTTCATGGTTTCAAAATGTTTCAAACACTATTCAGTCCATTTCAGTCCTATTTGGATGATCATCCATGATAACCATGATAATCCTAATCATTGCCGGGTTCTTTCAATGGGCTAACCATGGTAACCATATGGTAACCATTGGTCGGTTTCTCACGTTTCTCACGTTTCTCACGTGCAGGTGACCAATGCGGTCGATGGTTGGGTCATGGACAGCGCAGCCCAACATTTACCTGGATTGCTGTGGCCTGGACGGCCGTCTGGGTGGGTGTTGTTTTTCTGTAAGCTTTTGAGGATCAATAGATGTACAGTATAGTAACTGTAATGACTGTAACAATCAAAAGATGATCAGTATATAGATTCATAGATGATTCATAGATGATCAATATATATATATATAGTAACAATCTAAGATCATGTATATTCTGTAACTGTCTGGTTGGTGGTTTGGAACATTTTTTCTTTTCCCATTCAGTTGGGAATTTCATCATCCCAACTAACGAACTCCATCATTTTTCAGAGGGGTAGGGCTCAACCACCAACCAGCTGTCAGCTGTCGAAAAAACACCCCGATTCCTGGCATGAATCCCACTGAGATCCGAAGCCTGGGTGGTAGCACCTTTCTGAGTTCAGGCCCATTGCACAATGTGCATCAATGTGCATCAATGTGCCAAAGGTGCTTTCGATCCATTCTGACTTGGAATTTATGATGGTTCTACAACTCCCCTATGATGGTTATACTTCCGATTCAGAGATCACGTTGAATTGTTATGGCAAACCACATCATAATCGAAACTTTTCTTGCCCTTCTGGAGGCATGGGTTTCCTTTGGATTTACCACACCATTTCTGTTGAAAACCTATGAAAAATCATGACAAAACCTATGAAAAACGGATGGTCAGCAGTGATCCCCGACCCCCCGAGGCCTCTGTTGAGCAGGGTCACCGCAACTCGTCGTTGAAAAAGGGCGCACATTTCCATCGCTCCAATGATCCCATGAATAGATGGATATATTATCATAATATATCATAATATATATATAAGTGTATTATATATATTATATATGACTATATATGAATATATATATACATACATACAGTTATATGTACCAGCATTGACAGTCTTGGCTCTTTGGATTTGAGCCATTGCCCCGGATCATTCATAGTTGTATATACTCGTGGGGCACCTCAAATTGCGCATGATGCATCATTTCTCTGGTTGTCTGAAAACAGCTTGTCCATGGGTATCCCTAAATCCACTGCTTAATCATCCTAAATCATCAATTATCTCTGTTAATCATCAATTATCCGCATTGAGAGAACCATTTTTGAGCAGGGTAGTAATACCATGGCATACCCCACTTTCAGACACACGCCAATGCGGGTGTTTTCCACTTGCAAGGTGATATCGGCAAGGGGAGCTCATGCGCATCTGCAACTCTCTGCATCAATTGGTAAGCGCTGGGGGAGAAATGGAAGGTTGTTGAACATGAAGAATATGATAAACCCAAGGATAAACCATACTTAAGATTGTTTCAGCAATTTCACCATTTAGGTTTATCAAAACCTTCGTACATTGGGTCAGTTGACTGACTAATTATGTGTGCAGTTTTCATGGAGAAAACTTGCCTTTGGAAACTTGGATCAAGAAACAATATCATCGCAGAGTATACCTGTGGAGTTGTTGTGCATTTCGGGTTCTGTGAAACCTGGAAGGGAAGTGAATATGAAACTCATGAAGATGTAGGTCGTGATGGTCTTGCTAAATTTCAGATCATGGCATTGATTTCAAGAATTACAAGAGGTGAGACCTCACCACAGACTTTTTCCAACATTGATATATTTGCTCTTCCAATTCCATGCCCTTCAATTTCTCGAAGGCATTCAATTCGATCCCTTAGGATTTTAGTTGGGGCCTGATCTGAAGTGTAAATTTATGATGCTCGACACTTGACACTTTATGCTGAGCATGGTGTATATCAATGGTGCTAATTTGAATGTGGACAGTTCAGGCTTTGCCGGACTTTGCCGTCAGACTGAGCTGTTTTTTGGTTCCAAAGTCTCAAAGAAGGACACCATTCACTCAGAGAATTAAGAATGGCTAGATGGTATATATAATATAATAATTTGCTTCAATCACAACTCAGACATTAAGAATGGCTGGGTATGATAGGCAGAATTGATCTCAAAAACGGGGATTCTCCGAAAACGCCATTCTGAGGTATCCCGATTCTCCAGGTGCAAAGAACCGGGGCTGTGGCTACCAGAGTTGTCCATGTTGTCCCCCAAAAAAGAGCCATTTCTCTTTGCCAATATCATTTCCCCAAGGCCCCAAGATGATATTTCCCTAAAGGATAGCCATTCTTCTAGGATTCTAGGTGAGTCACCGCTGCAAAAAAAAGATGCGCTGAGGCTGTTGAGCTTCGTGTGGCTGTCAAAATCAGAGAATTTCACCTCAAATTCTAGATTTTTCATAGCATTCTCATCTTCATGAACAAATGAAAACATATTATATATAAAAATATAAGTATATAAACGATGCCATAAGGTTATATGTATAGTAGTATGAGCGTTGGTGTTGTTCATGTGCTTTGCGCGTGCGCGCATTCATACCGCAGCTTGTAACCATCTTACCACACATCTTTTTGTCGCATTGTTGTGCTTGTTCTTCTTGTTCTCCTAGTTAGTCCTAGTTCTTCTCGTTCTTCTCGTTCTTCTTGTTTTTCTTGTACCTTTTGTTGTTGCTCTTATTCTTCTTGTTTGTTGTTGTTGGTTGTTTGTTGTTGTTTGTTGTTGTTTGTTGTTGTTTGCTGTTGTTTGCTGTTGTTTCTTGTTGTTTGTTGCTGTTTGTTGTTGTTTGTTGTTGTTTGTTGTTGTTTGTTGTTGTTGTTGTTGGTGGTGGTGGTGGTGGGTGGTGGTGGTGGTGGTTGGTGGTTGGTGGTTGGTGGTTGGTGGTTGGGGGTTGGTGGTTGGTGGTTGGTGGTTGGTTGTTGTTGTTGTTGTCGTTGTTGCTGGTGGTTGTTGTTGTTGTTGGTGGTGGTGCTGTTGTTGTTGTTGTTGGTGGTGGTGGTGGTGTTGTTGTTGTTGTGGTTGTGGCGTGCGCCTAGGTGCAGACAACAGTATGATGTTCTTTTCATATCTCAGCTAGTACCCAGCTTACCGCGCATCTTTTTGTCGCATTTTTGTCGCATTTTTGTGTTTCTTGTTGTTGTTGTCGTCGTCGTCGTCGTCGTCGCCGCCGCGGTCGTTGTTGTTACCCCTGCAGCTTTTTTTCTCAATCTCGTGGTGGCCAAAAATCGTCAAAAAGGTGGTGTTTTCTCGTTTGTCTGTTGACATTCTCGAAGAAAAAAGCACCGATGTTTTTTGCGCCTCGGAAGCCCAAAAGCACGGTATTTACGATGTTTTTTGCCTTTGGTAGCAAAATCAAGGCATTTACAATGTCTGTGTGCCAGTGCCTAGCAAAAACACTGGTATTGACGCAGTTTTCACCATGTTGCAAGATTTAGTTCTATATGCTTTTGGAAGTCGATTTTGGGCCGTTTTGAGCTATTTGTTTGTCAATTTTTTGCTGCGCCAGGGAAGCAAAAACATCGTAAAATATAGTGTTTTTGTCCTTTTCGCATATAGAAACTGCATCTTGCAACATGGTGAAAACTGCATCAATACCAGTGTTTTTGCTAGGCACTGGCACACAAAAATGTAAATACCGTGATTTTGCTACCAGAGGCAAAAACATCGTAAATACCGTGCTTTCGGGCTTCTGGGGCGCAAAAAACATCAATATTTACGGTGATTTTTGCTCTGAGAGTGTCAAAACACCACCTAGGTGACGACTTTTACCGGCCCACACAAATGCGAAAATAAGATGTGTTCCAAGAACACAAAGAAGAACAAGAACAACAGGAGCAACAAGAACAACAAGAACAACAAGAACAACAAGAACAATAAGAACAATAACAACAACAATAACAATAAGAACAACAAGAACAACAAGAACAGTAAGAACAATAAGAACAACAAGAAGAACAAGAAGAACAAGAAGAACAAGAAGAACAAGAAGAACAAGAAGAACAAGAAGAACAAGAACAACAAGAACAACAAGAACAACAAAAACAACAAAAACAACAAGAAGAACAAAGCAAACAAGAAGAACAAGAAGAACAAGAAGAACAAGAAGAACACGAACAATAGCAAGAAGAAGAAGAAGAAGAAGAACAACAACAACAAGGACAAGAACAAGAACAAGAACAAGAAGCACAAAAATGCGACAAACAAATGTGTTACAAGCTGCGGCATGAAAAGCACATCATACTATGCTCTGCACCTGCGCGCACGCGCCGAGCACATGAACAACACCAACGCTCACACTACTATACATAACCCTTATGGCATCGCCGGTGTGCGAAGCTCTACAATAAAGGGCTACGCCCCCTGCCGCCGACCCCTGGCCAGGAAACTTGGGGGTGCGGTGGGGGCCACAATTGAGTTTGAAATGGTTGGGTAAAGTTCTGCGTGATGGGGATAAATCATTGCAATGAACATTGCATTTTTAAGCATGTAAAACGTTGGGCATGCCACACCGAAACACAGTGCCACTGAGAAGGACGGACCAGGCCTTCGGCCTGCGGCTGCCTCTGCCTAACGTCGTTTTTTGAACCGACAAGAAATTAGCTACGAATTCCAGCCTTCCCGCAATTGCGCCAAGCCTTTGGCCTGCGGCTGCCTGTGCCCAACGTTGCTTTTTCTGAACCGACAGAAGCTAGGTCCAAAATTGCAGCCTTCAAGCCTCCAAAACAAAGTGCCACTGAAAGACGGACCAGGGCTTCGGCCGTCGGCTTCCTGTGCCTAACATTGCTTGATGAACCGACAAGAAGCTAGCTCGCCTCCAAAACGCTGGTTTGGCCACGCCGAAACACTGTGCCACTGAAGGACGGACCAGGCTCTGCCGGCGGCTGCCTGTTAAGTGCTCTCTGAACCGATAAGGAGTTAGCTCCAAATTCCAGCCTTCAAGCCTCCAAAACGTTGGCTTCGCTACACCGAAACACCGTGGACGGACCAGGCAGGCTGCCTGTGCCTAATGTTGTTCTGTGAAAACCGACAAAAAGCTCCAAATTCCAGGCTGCAAGCCTCCAAAACGTTGGCTTCGCCACGCCGAAACAGGACGGGCCATGCCTTCGGCCTGCGGCTGCCTGTGCCTCACGTTGCTTTTACTTCACCGACAAGAAACTATTGAAACCTTCAAGCCTCGAAAACATTGGCTTCGCCACGCCGAACCATCGTGCTGCCTAACGTTCGTTGCTTTCTGAACCGACACCAAATGCCGTCAAGCCTTCAAAACGTTGGCTTCGCCACACCAAAACACTGTGCCACTGAAGGACTGACTTTGGCCTGCGGCTGCCTGTGCCTAATGTTGCTTTCTGACCCGGCGCTATAGCTCCAAATTGCAGCCTTCAAGCCTCCAAAACGTAGGCTTTGCCACACCGAAACATCGTGCCACTGAGGGATGGACCAGGCCTTCAGCCTTGCCTGCTGTTTTTTGTTCCCTTTCCTGCTTTCCTACCCTTTTGCTCCATCTCGTGTCATCCTGCCTCTTGCTTTCTAGCTTCTTGCCCCTTCGCTTCTTGCTTCCTGCTATTGCTTGCTCTTGCATCTTGCCTCTTGCTTCTTGTTCCTTTTCCTGCTTTCTAGCGTCTTGCTCCATCTTTTGTCATCTTGCCTCTTGCTTTCTAGCTTCTTGCTCCTTTGCTTGTCCCTTTTCTCTGACGCGCTGCCCCTGCTATCGGCAGGGGTCGGCGGATATTTCAACCATATAATATACATATACACTGTAAATATGTTCGGTCGATTTAAAGCGACCTTTTTCTTGACCCATCATTTGGCGGCCAGGACTTTGGAAGATCTGTGCCTTTTTCGACCTCCTGAACGACATTGACTTCCATGCGTTGCTTGGCAGCAGGGACTGGGGATATGCACTTCCAGTGACCGCGGTTCAACAAGAAAAAACGAAACATGGGGTGAAGAGCTGACGAGAAACAGTTGGCCAATGTTGTCCTTCTCCATACATATGGATGATCGGATGATCAATCACAAATGGCAGCGGCTCAGCGGCTCATTTTTTATTGGACACCACATTTTTGGTCGACAACAGATGATCAGATAATAGATGATAATAGTTGTAGCCGAGGTTCCAGGACATCATCGTGATTGGCGACAGCTTCTACGCAGCTGGGCCTGTGGCAGTGGCAGTAAGTGGCATCTGTCTGGGTCAAGTCATTGGGTCCCAGGATTTCGGTGCCATGGGATGATGGGATGTGCGGGATGTTGATGGGATCCAGCATTTCAATGCACCTCCGAAAGACCGAAACGCATCCTGAGGAGATGGTTGCCGGGGAGGCAGTGCGCAACGTTTTCGCCGACGTACGTGTGAAACTGGTCAAGTTGAAGGACTGCAAGGGCTCCCCAAAGGCTTCCCCATCAAAACCACGGATTTTGCAACGGTTTCCCGGTGACTGTAAGTTTCAAATGGTGGTGAAATTCTGGTTACCCGCCTGATTTCAGTGATGTTTCTAAGGTAAGCACACAAAATGGAGCAGCCAGGATTTAAATGAGCGCCAAATGGGGTCACTTTTCTGTGTTTCTCTATTGTTGGGGGTTGATCATTCAGAGTCAATCCCACATGATCCACAGACAGGTGGCATGGTTGGACATCATTCAAGGCGTAGGCGTAGCCAAATTTCTCGACCCTTATATCACAGTGGAAGGAACCGTGAAAATCCTTTGGGATTGCTCTGTAATATTCTATAATCTCTTCCTTCCATTCAGAAACAGCCCCCAGAAACAATGGTTTGGACAAGGTTGGATCTGTTAAGTAATTTGGGGATCCCCAGTTTGTGGGGTTGATGTGGCTATGGGACTATGGTGATCTCCTTGGAAGACCAGCACCACCGGCGATGCGCAGCACAGGAGAATCCATCCGCGGAGGTTCTGTCACAACAATTGACCTCTCTGCTGCTTTGTGCCTCGGAAACCAATGGACTGGTGATAAGGGGTGAATGATGTGAACTGATGTAAACTGCCAACTTCGTAGTCCGGCCCCATGTGATCCACAGGAAGCCTGGATCAGACGTGTTTTCCATAGAAAAGTCCGGGGAGTCCAGTTGGAGTTGCCTGGATCGTCTTCCCGAGGTTTCAAAGAACTGGCCAGCACTCCAATTCATAACCTTTTTTGGAGGCGAGACAGTCAAAGCAGCCGGGACCCACACCTCAAACAGATGACCAAGATGTGGTGAGTAGCAGCCTACGTATACTCTTATATTCTTCATGAAACAAGTTGTGGATGATTTCAGAGATGTTTCAGTTTTCCAGTTCCTACAAATGGATACAAATGGAAGGATTGGGTCCCCAGAAGCAGGTCTCATTGCGTTTCCCAATTATCGGCAGGTTGATTGGCCCTTAAGTTGCGGTTAGGCTTCTGCAAAAGGTGATGTTTACAGAGTTGTCGGAAACTGTTGCGGAAAGATGA
This sequence comes from Cladocopium goreaui, assembly GCA_947184155.2. Classification (NCBI taxonomy): domain Eukaryota; class Dinophyceae; order Suessiales; family Symbiodiniaceae; genus Cladocopium; species Cladocopium goreaui. The sequence continues at coordinate 66,102 of CAMXCT020001952.1, forward strand.
TCGCAAAATCCCTCAACCAGTTTATCTCCCATGTGCAATGTGCAGCAAGAAGGTCTTCTTTTTTTATATATGTTTACATATTTCTTACGAACATTTGCTCACAAGTTAGTCACATATTAGGCCTATCATGTATATAATCGACTATAATTGTGCATGTTTTAATATTTCTATATATTTCTATGTATTTACATATTTATATATATATATATTATATTTCTTTATATGACTATATATTTCTTTATATTTCTATGTATATATATATTTCTATTCTTTCTATGTCCCATACATGGCACATCTGTGGTGCCAGGTTCGATGAAGGCTCCAACTTAGAGTTGCACCTCTGAGTGCCTTGGAATCCCGAAAAGTGGCCTCGAAAAGTGGCAACAAATGGTTTTCCATTTGAATCTAGGTGGAATATGTTGGAATAGAATTTCAAGATGGTCGGATGTCGGATGTCTCACCCGGGATCGGAGTCTGAGAGAGGAAAGTCACAGTCTGTACGAAGTGTCGCCTGGCAACAGATCCACTGTGATAACGACCCCGTGCAGATTCAGTGTACTCTCCCTGTTGCTTGTTGCAGCCCAACGTTTTTGGTTATATCAGTTGCATCAGCTATATCACTACATACATATATCTACACATATATATATATATGTATACACATCCTGATTTTTGCATGTGAAATTTCCAGAACTTCCCTTGTGGAGGTTCTTTTTGACCGACCACAGCGTGGTCAAGTGTAACTTGGCATCGAGGATATCTGCCAACCTGAGGAGCCCACAAAACCGGGGAGAATCCGGGAGAATGGGACCTGACAGAATAGTCATATGATGTCATGTCAACATAATATGTATACACATGATATGTATACATATATAATGTATATGTGTATATATATATAGACATACACACACACACATATATATTTTTTTCCTCCCGTTCCCTGAAGCGGTACACGCTGCGACGGAGCTGTCTGAATTCGAACAAACGCCATGTGGAACTTAGCCGTCATGGCCGATCCGCCCATCAAAGGAGATATCGCGCATGGCTTCGCATCTGCGGATAAATTCCGTTGGGGGATCAGTTTGTGAACCAAAATCACTGCAATCCATGCGAGTGAGATCTGTACACATGCTAGCTGCGACCGCATGACAAAGAGCTGGCGGGTACTCTTTAAGCGGCGCAGTACGATAGTTGCCGCAGTCATCCTTCCCAATCGACGTAGCAGTTGGCAACTGCCCAGTGAGCAGATGCTGGTGCAGTTCAGATTCCAGGGTTCTCAAGCCTAAAACCAGAAACGAAGTCGGCTTTGGTGAAGGAGCTCCGAACAGTCCTTGTGACACGGATACAAGGCGCATGTTCGGCAGAGTCAGCAACATCCTTAAGATGGCAAGACGCCAAATGCTCACGTAGTCTGGGTGATCTGGGTCCTTGGGATGTTCAAGGAGCCCTGCCCCTTCTCTGGTGGCTAATGCTGCCATGCACTCAAATGCAAAACCAAGCAGCAAATTGCCAAGCATGACCTGACATAGCTCGCCCAATCTAAGTGATGGGAGGCCCCAAGGCGCATCAGGACTTCTAACAACCCTTGGGCCGTGGCATCCACTAAGCTTGATGTGCCGTGCCTTGCTCCATGTGTTGCATGGGGGCCCACCAATAAAGGCAACGACATGACCATTCATGATGTGCATCAACCAGTAGTCACGTGTTTCTACCTTGGCAATGTCTCCCAGATTGGAATCAATGACAATGTCAACAGACGCCGTCAAAATGATGTGTTCAGGATACCTTTTGGCAAGCGCCGTCATGTACCATTCAATGTCCCCTCGTCTGCGCCGCCCCGCATATGCATGGAGCACAATCTTGTATCCGCATCGGTTGCGGGGGATGGCAGTGAGGTGGCTCCACGTGCTAGATGGCTGATCGACCAGATCTGCAAACCAGTTTTCCCATTCATCAATGCGCACCTTGGAAAATGAGTCAGGTTTGATGGAGAGCTCTCCTAGAAATGGCCATGTCTCAACCTTCATGAGCAACTGGATGCAAGACACAACTTCAGTGAATGATACTTGTAAAGGCTCAGCATCTGCTTCTGCAAAATCTTCCAAAAACTGATGCAGGGTGCGTTGGCACTTCGTCCATGAGATCGGCTGTTGTCTGATGACGTCACGCAGCGCCAAGTTGATATCACTGTCTGTTTCTAAATCTGCAAGGCAAAGATAGAGAGCTTCAAGCAAATCCACATCATACTCAATGAAATCAATCAAGGCACCATTCGGGAGTTGCGGTCCTTGTCCCTGTAGGAAAGGGATGGCTCCATCAGTGCTCTCATGAAGCACTCTGTCCACCGTTGAGCCCGTGCCCGGTGTTGGCGCACATTGTAATCGGCGACCCAGCAAACTTCGACGACAATGATGTGCATGTCTCAAATGGGCCAAAACTTTCGCTCGTGTATGATATTCCCTGAGACAATGTGGGCACGATGTGTCCTCAAAAAGTTGTCTGGCTGACGCTCGGAAACCATGGCGTTTGAACATGTGTGCGCTCTCGCCTGCTTTGGTTGCCTGTGTCGATTGGCAAGACATGCATCCATACACTTGCGGTTTCTCTGATCTTGAGACCTCAGGATGGGGTAAATCAGTAACCCATCCCTGCTGATGCAGGATGTTGGCAATCCGATGGTGAAATTGCACTGCAATCGCCTCGTTCTCTCTTTGCAAACAGGCATGAGTCAAACCCTTTTTGATGAGTTTCTTCCAGTATCCTCCATGATGAATGAGGATATCCTTCCATACAGGGAAATGAAGCTGCGGATCTGGGAGGCTCGTGCTGTGGTGTAGTTGTTGCCATAACCAAGTCAAGTCATCTTCCAACATGGCAACCCATTGGGTGTCCTCCATCAGCAAACCCCAGTGAGCGGCTCGTCCGCAGCGGTATAATGTGCCAAAATAACGCAAGCGACAGCCACGCAGCAATTCTGTGGGAGAAGGCAGACCAGCAGCGATGATGACCTCATCATCAGTCATGTGCACAGCATGATTACTGCCTAACAGGCGTTTGTAAAGCTTGATGATGCCCGAATGAAGTTGATCTCGACTTTTCTGTGTTTCAAATGTCCAAGACTCGAATCCATACACAAGTTTACTGAGTACAAGTGTGGAAAAGATTTCTTGTCGTTTTTTCCAAGCAATGTTGGGATTCCTGTATAAAATTCGCCTATGTTGAGTAAAGGCCTGGTGGGCGATGCCGAGTCGTCTCGTGATCTCAGCGCTTGTCACCGTACGGTGGTGCAGAGTTCCTCCAAGATGAAGATATCTACTCACAACCGAAATGCGGTGCGTTGCATGTTCGCACACTACAGGAAACTCACATGTCTCAGAGTAAAATTTTCTCCTCAGAGCTCTTGATCCAGCACCCTGGAAATGGAACATCACTTCGGTTTTTCCTTTCTTAAGGTTTGGTTGCATGTGTGCCTCTTTGCACAAGTCAATCAAAATGCTAAGAGCAATGCCAGTCTTGGCGAGTAAGGCAGCATTAGATGAGGCACTGATGCAGACGCTCAGATCATCCATCCACGTTGGGCCCATGAAAGGGATGGTGGGTACCTCATTGTGCATGCTTCCAAACAAACACGGATGTTCAATGTCCGGGATGGCAGTGAGCACCTCTGCCGCGACAAGTTTGGCTTCATATGTTCGCAAGAGTTGTGCCCACAACAGACCGAACACAACGTCCGCAAAACTGTCTCCGGGACGTGACCCCTGTTCAGTGCGTACAAGGTCGCTCTGGTCACCGATCGTGAACCACGTATCGGTATGTAGGGCTTGCATGAAATGCTGAACATGCTTTGGGGCACCGGCTTGTTCAAGGGCTGAAGGTGCTGTGAGCTGTTGATGGAATTCGTGGAGTGTCTCCGGTGAGTATCCAAGATGTCGAGCAATATAAGCAATATGCTCGTCAGTGAAGTCTCCACCGACCGCAAGCACCCTCACCACACGATAGAATGCTTCAGTGAGATCGAGAAAAATCACAGACACTGGATGTTTCTGCTTGGATTTCCACCGCATGAAGGCACGGGTCATATGCAGAGGCACCCCAACAGGCATGTGTTGCCTCCCACCAAGCTGCTGTGCTTGCATGAAATGTGAGTACAAGTCATGATGTCTTTGACGCAGCGCTCGGTGGATGGTTTTACCAAGATGGCTGGAAACTAGCAAGGACCGATGCGACGAGCATTCAGTAGGATCTCCTTTGTGTTTCCATGCCACCGCAAGTCGTCCTCCCTTGTGCTCTAAAGCTTCTTGTCCGTATAGACAAGTCTTCAACATAAGTGAATACGTCAAACGGGCAAGATCACGTGCTTTGAATCTACAGAGTTCAGGAGGAATTCCGTCAGTGCCGACTGCCTTTCCTACTGCTACCCTTCTGAATGCTGTTTCAAGCTCAACCAAGCATGGCATATCTTGAATCGGCACCTGCAGAGAATCAACCTGGAGAAATTTGGTTAGATTGGTGATCCAAGTCTCTCGGAAGGCTTCATGTGTGAGTCTTTGGCCACCCTCCATGTGTTGAAAATATTCGATCCATCTCTGTTGTGCTTCAGCAGGTGTGGCACATACTTTCCCTCTCTCATCTTTCACAAATGGCAGGCAAGCACGTTTAGCCTTTTTGGGATTGGTGGGGCCCAAGAAAGGCTTAAGACAATGCAGAATGGTTCCTGCTGGCGCATTCTCTGGCAGAGCAGTGATCTCTCGGTCTAGTGCAAGGGATTTGGATCTGCGCAGATGACATCGGAGGCTACGGGCCAGTACAACATATTGGCATTGCAAACGCATTTGCGTGCACAGGTTCGTGTGGACATATTCAGTATGCTGCTCAATCACGGTTTCCTCAGTGTCAGGAAATTTCCACAAATGAAAAAAAAGTCGTAGAGCAGTGGTCACTCTCTGTGCCCTGGCTTTGCGGATGCGTTTTTGCAATGCTAATTTTTTGGCTCGAATTTCCCAAACTTCTCCTTGCAAGCAGTTTTTCTTGGGTGTTGTCTGGGAAATTGGGCATGCCAAACTGACTTGCTGCAACAATTGCGTGTTGAGACTTTGAACCTGTGTTTCAACGTCCGTATTCCAGGGCATCGCTTGTAAAGCATTGCAGGCAATTTTCTGTCGATTGGTGCCAATTGAATCACGACAATAAGTGGCTTTGCCTGTGCTTTTGGACTTCGAGGATGTGACTCCTGTCCAGCAGAGCTGTAGCCCAACAACTTTGTGGTCTTCATGTGAATTCCCCAGGTCAAAGTCAGTGATGACGCTCGAATGTGTGCAGCTGGCAGCCCAAGACTGCGGCACAGCGACATAGTCAATACGGTGACTTGTAACACCATCTGGGGACGTCCATGTGTGGGTTGGTCCACTGTGAATCTGACTGGTACACGGAAGGCACAACTGTTGTGTTTGAAGAAAAGTAATGAACATGTCCGTATTTGCCGAGCAAACGTCATCATGATCAAAGACAACTGGTGCTCTCCTTGGACCACACTTCGCATTTGCGTCAATAAGGACAACGAGAGGAATATCCTTACGATGTGTCTGGAGAATATCCAGCGTGTCACTCCACCAGCGTTGTCTTTCATCTCGGGGCCGGCCACTCTGCGGTGCATGTGCTGAGAAAACATAGCATGGCAGATCAGGATGATCAATGCGAGCTAACAGTCTTCTGGGATCAGCATGAACAATTTGGACATGAGACTTTTTGAGAAACAATGGCTTGGTCCCAACAAATCCAAACGGCTGTGCAAGATTGACCCATATCTCAATGCCATATTGTCCGCGAAGTGCTCCTCCAGCCAGGCGCAAAATGTTGCCCACGCTGCTCATTCCAGAGGGACTTCTCGTTTCTTGCAGGCCAATAACATTGAGTTTGAAGGATTGCATTTGTTCTCTGAGGTATTGCAATTTTCCAGCATAGCCCTCAGGGCCTACAAAAAGAGACCCGATGTTTGCAGTCGCAAAACTCAGAAAGAACTGAGCTGATTTTGGAACACGATGGGACACCTCACAGGCTTGCTTATTGTGAGTGGCAGGCAGTCGTGGCGGTGAAATGTCAAAACCCTTTGTAGTCAGTGCGGGAACACCAGCAGTGCGATCAACGATCATCCACAGAAATGGAAGATAGGGCTTCCAACGTCGCAAGTCAATCTGTTGTCGTTGAAGCTTATGTCCATGCGTGGCTTCAGTTTTGGCCAGAAAATCAGCCAACTCATTCCATGCATCCCCCGCATGACCAGCGACATGTTCAACAATGAGGTCATCTTCATGTTGAAATCCTGCAGAAAGTGCCTGAAATACACTGCGAAGCATCACAAATGTGGAGTGGTTGTCATGGCAGTTCACGTTTCCGGATGCCTGATCTGCTGTTGTGCTGGAGTCTGTCCTGAAGACGGTGGGGATCGTGGAATTCTGCCCCAACCGCCAGATTCCGGCCCAGAAAAGTCCTTCTCTTTCAGCAAATTCGGAACCTATTGCATCTGTCCCCAAAAAATGGGGCAGGTCAGACTCGTACAGAACCTGCTGAGAATGCCATCCTAAGAACGTGACCTTGGATGATGCTTCATTACATCCATACTTTTCACCTAGAACTATGAAAGCCCATGCATCAACTGTGTCATGGTCCTGTACCCAAAGAGGTGCTTTCCGACGACATGAGGGTTTCGAACTTCCATCAGTATAAATGATTAAGCGATCAAAGTCAGTCAATGGATGATGGCTTCCTTCCACACAGGTGGCCTGACGCAATGCAGCTTGGACAAATTCCGGAACCTGGAGATGTGAGTGCCATGGACAAAGTATGTGTTCTCCTGAATGAAAAAATGTCAGCAACTCAGCCGGTGTCAAATCCCATGCAAGTGTATGGGCGCATTCATCAGCTGGCGTCTTTTGCATGTGGAAGAAAGGTTCCTGTGGCCTCAGGCTTTGTTTTTCCGGCCATGCCGTGAGTTTTTTATTCTTTTTTGCAGCAACGTCAAGTGCTGGCTCATTATTGTGGTATTGAATCAGAATGAGCTGCTGCCGTGGCTTTCGGGTGCCGATGATGACTGCACGAGTGAAACCCAATGAGTGCAAGAAGACCATATGGTCGTGTTCAGAGAAAAGTTTTCCAGCCCTATGGAGGATGACATCTGAACGGATCTTAAACTGCAAAGGGTAATACACGTAGTGCCAGTCCTCAGCATTGGCTTGCCACAACTGGCGTGACAAATGCAATGCCAGTGGCTGGCAATACATACGCATGGTAAGCAAAGTCAATTGCATGGAGCGCATTTTCAATGTCTTGTTCCTCATAGTCATCTGGAACGATGACGTGTTGTGGGAAACCCTCAGGCAGTGTTGTATCATTACAGACATGGAAAAGCTCTACTGGCACATGCAAGTCCTGATACAATATCTCATGGAGATTCAATGTCTTTCTAGAAATCGTGGAAATTTGAAGCAGGGCATGGTCTTCTTCTGGATGGGCAACCGGCAGTGGGATCACCTGTCGATCCACTTGAATGGTTATCTCATCACCAGAACGGCCCGGCCATCTCTGTTCGTGTGTCACTTGCTGTCCATTGATCCATCCTTGATATGGAATGACAGTCGCAGATCCATAGCCGCAGTGTTGCATGACTTCCGTGATTTGGTAGTGCTCAGCGGTCGTGACAACCATGCGAAGCAAGTTTTGTTCACTGCGACTGATGAAAGAATCAAAAATGGTGACAAGGCTGGAGACCCATTCAACACGAGGCGCCTGTGTCAAGATAACATGAGCAACGACCCCAGCTTCAAGCTGAGGAGGAGCCGGATCAACTACATGCATTTCAAGTGTCGATCTTGCATCAATGTGCTCCCGCCAGGTCGCTCGGATCAAATCTTCCCATTCATGAAACTGGTCAGTTAACAACACTCGACGGCTATGAAGGCAAATGGGAAAATTGCCTCTGTGGTCCACAAACCAAGTTATGATTGGCGCAGAAGGTGATTCGTCTTCCCAAGTGAAAACACGCGCACTCCATATTGCAAATAGCTCATGGATCATGTCACATTGCTCAGCAGGCATGCGACCAGGTTGAAATTCTGCAGCATTGACATTGAACGTAAATGTTGCGCCTTGTTGAACTCCTGCCGGTGGTTGTTGCATGAGAGCAATGTCATCAAAATACCCTGGTGGCTCATTCGGCGTCACGGGCAATTGAGCAATCAGCGGATCAATGTGAGCTCGAATGCTAAATCCAGATTGAACTTCAGTTGCGACTACCAGATGGAGCGGCTCTTGGTTGTGATAAACTGTACATCTCCTCTCAGCACAGAATGGTTCGATCTCCATAACGTCAATGACGTCTTGCTTTCTGAGATGCGTCTGGACTGAGAAAGCACCTTGAATGATTCCATCATTGGTGAGTCCAGCTAACAAAGCAGTCAATACCCCTGCGGCCCGTCCTGGTGGTCTGTTTTGTTCAATGAGGATGTGGCATACATACCCATGATGTCTATATTGTGGTGGTCTAGGACGCACAACATGAACTGAATATGGAATGTTTTCATCCATCACATCTCGCCAAGTGTAGCAGAATTCATCAAGCCATGTGATCCAGCAATGATCAAGGCGGATGGGTCGCGGTCTACGGCAAGTTGGGTGTCTTTGGTGGTCAATGTACCAAGTCTGCACATAAACAAAGAATTCGCCTTCGAAAGCTTCTTCTCTGGATTCACGTGAAAAAATGTGCCCAAGTTCCCAAAACCATCCCTCATCTCCATCGTGTGATGGCCGTGGAGGTCGCTCAGCTCTCCTTGTTGGTCTTGCTGAAGTCATCGGAACATCTATGTCTCCGTCCAGATCAGCTCCCTTCAACGTGATATCTTGAGGCCGTTCCATGTGGTTCGGAGTTTGTTCAGGCTGGAGAACTGGAGCCTCTTCGCCTGTTTGCATGATCCTTGCAGCAACACGTCCTGCAATCGGCCAGTCGAATAAATTCGATGCATCATAGAAAACCCGAATGGCCCTGCCAATGTCCCAAGTGGGATCAGTTGGTGGTGGGACGACAATGCGAAAGTACATGCCGTGTTGTACACTGATAGGACCTTGTGCTTGCTGATTCCAGAGTTCACAGTTCCTGTAAACGAGACAGTCAGTTTGGTGCCACTCACAATATGCATCGGTTCGTGTGATTTGCAACAAATGTTGTCGAACAATTGTTGGAATGATACGATGCACTTGTCTATGCACTGGCGGTGCACGTGGCAAACAATTTCCACTGTGCGGGGTGTGCATCTCGACGTCAATGAGAACTAACTTCTCGGTTGATCCAGGTGGGATGTCAAGGTAATGCTGCAAAATCAATGAATCAACACTCGGCGTTTGGTCATCAGGCTGACACTGCAATCGGTGATATGCAATGAAATGGTCAGGCGGCTCACCTACAACTCGTGCTGAGTCATGCAAAGTGTGGAGAACCGTGTCTCTTCGGATCTGACCTGTTATTTGCACGTGACCCAGTCTGTGCACAGTGGTTCTGGGCACTTGCTCATCAGTTTCAGCAAGACTCGGGGAAGGCATTGGCGATTCATGTCCATCATATGTTCCCTCATCCTGCATTGAATGTGGCTCAGGTTGCATGATCACATCAGTTGAAGCTAACGCAGGAGTGGCAGTTGTCTCAGTCTCACTACGTACTATGTCAAAGATGACTTGTTCAAGCGGCAAGATTCGATCAGTCCATGCTGACATAATGTCGTTGAACCAGTGTCTCCAGTGCCCATTAATTTCAACTTCCCGGAATTGAAAGCACTGAGGCGCCTGTAAATGATGTATGAACCAAGTTCTAAGGAAAATACTTTCATGTACACGTGGACCCACAACAGCTCCTTCAGAAAAGAGTGCATCATACAAATTCTGTATGGAATCGGGTGCTTCATGCAGAAAATGATTTGCATCTTCCGGATCCTCATGTTCATCAGGCTGTGGTGCCTGCTGTTCAAACCAGTTTGATGGAACATCATGATACTGGTCTGTGGTCCGAAGTTGCATGGGATTCTGTCGGATCCTGCACTCAGAGCCGGGTTCATATGCACAAGACTGTTGTGTGGAGGATTCCTTGTGCTTAGGGGGCCGTCTGGACCATGGTTTTTCGGTCCAGTTGGCCAGCTCAAAGGTGTCCATGTAGGTTCCATGCATGATAAAATCATCTTCAAGCCCTATATGAACGGAGATCTTTTCATGAAATCGAACATGTTTTGCAGGACAAGAAAACGTAGTTTGATGCTGTCTGATATTGGATTTAAGGCATTTGCGGAGCTGGCTCAAGATACAAGGATTTCGGCGCTCAGACACAAGTCCTACTTCAGCAATATCAGCGTTCTGTGGATTGGATGACCAATGGTAACTGCTCAGGGCATCATTTGCAATTGGCTGGCAGATTTGCGACTGGATAAAATCATTGTAGAAATCACACAGAAGGCTCCAGTCCAATTTCCAGGCAGAAATCACGGCATCAAATGGATTGAGATAATTATATTCCGATTGAATGGAGTGTTGCCAATGTGAAAATCGGAAAAAAATCAAAATTGGTCAGCTGGAGACGGCATGCTGCATGTGTTGTTGGCTCCAACACATAGGCCTCAACTGTCTCAGCTGTGGACTGGGCGCCATGTACTTCATGACTCTGCACTGAAAGCACACCGCCTGCATTCAGTCCTGGCCAGCAGCACGTGTACCATGCCCACCAAATGGCTGCATGGAGCGTGGCCGCTTTTTGTCTCTTTCTGCATCGTCCATGTCCAAGTCCTCCACCTCGGGTGTGGTGGCCTGAATCTCGGCATTCAATGCGGCAGCACAACTTTCCAGGACCAATTGAAGCTGCCCCTGCAACTTCTCTTCCTCTTTGTCCGCTTCGTTGCAGCTCTCCTCTTGATCTCCCGGTAGCGGGGCAATGGTCGGCATGTCCGCCAACTGTGCTTGTGATGCTGTCGAAGACAATGTTTGGATGGCCTGCTTGGCCGATTCTATGTCCAGTTTCGCTTTGGAGACAATTTCCTGGAAGCTGGCTTGTTGCTTCTGATATTCCTTCAACTGCCCTTGCCATGTCGTCACCGCCTCCGTGATGTGTTTGATCCATCGGCTGCGATGCGTCTTCTTGGCATCCAAGGTTTCGGTGAGAGTCTTCTGCGCCTTTCCCAAGGACTTTGTGGCAGAATGAATATTCTTGGTCACAAATTTGCTGTTGTCTTTTTCCATCTTCTCTATCTCTTTGTCCATCTTCTCCAAGAGATCCTTTGTCTCTTGGGGTGTATTGGCTCCCTCCGGGTAGGCCGCACGAAGCGCAGCAACACACTCTTTCTTTTGCGCCAGAAGCTCCACTGTGTTCGGATTGGAAGCTGTGGTCGCAAAGGGCGTAGAGCTTGCTGTGGCGCCATCGAAGGTTGGCCAGGATGGCATGTCTGTTGCAAGTGGAGCAAACGGCGATACATTCGTTCCGCTGCCCTTTGCGTCTGTCCCAGCTTTGCCCTGGGCAGACTCTTTGCTTTTCGATTTGCCTTTGTTTTTGCTCTTCCCCGAGCCCTTGCCTTTGCGGCCTCTCGGACTCTGGGATCCTTTCACTGTTCTCGGACTTTGTGACCTGCTTTGCGATCGGTCCATAGGCATCTGCCAATTCCATGAACGATCGGCTTGATCCCATTCCTCCCACTGTTCCCAGTCGAATCGTTGATCTTGTGGCCATGCATCTCGATATGCGGTGGCTTTGTACATTTGTTGCTTCGGTTCCGTACTGTGTTTGACACCAGTCATCCAATGTGCTTTGCAGACAGCACATTGTGTTGCAACCTTTTTGTTGATTCTCTGGCAGTGTGAGCATTTCCATGGATAGAGATCTGATGAATCCATGGTGATGTGTTTCTTGATTGTCCGGATAAGATTTGAATCTCTGCTGTGATGGGCTACAAGCACTCGTTTGATGCGCAGGAGACTGGCTCGGTTTAATGGCACTTGACCAGTGCGGTGAAAAAACCAGGCAGCACGGGCGGCAGCACGTTGCCGACGCCGCCTCCTTCTCTGTGCACCAGTGAGGAGAGTAATCTTGTAGGGTGGAAAATGTCACGACCACGAGCAGCAAAATCAATAATACCGAACACATAAATTGCAAATCCAAGTCAAAGGCGAAGTGAAAATAGACACCAGGGTGAATCCAGTTCAGTGCCAATGATCACAAAAATTTGACCAGACGGACCTCCTCACAGTACAGTCCGCAAATGAAATGAATTGTAATAATTGTACAGCTGAGAAAACACCAGCGCGAGGCAGATCAGTGTAAAAACCCAGATGTAAATAAATTTGATAATCCAACTGTCAGCAAAATGAGTGGGTGTCGCAGCAAGGACAAAGTCAAAACTTGCCAATAACCAGCCAAACAAATGCCAAAATAAATGCAGTTGAAAAAAGGTGTAAGTCCCGACGGGGTTTTTTCCACACAGGTGCACCCCCAACCTGAAGGCTCCGGCGTACGCAGTCCCGAAGCCCGTGGGCTGTATCAAGCCCACTAAGGCAATTGCTGGCACAACCCCCGACAAAATGAGCGCAGCGGGGGGAAGTTTCGGGCCAGAATGCCTTCATATATATATATATATAATATGTTATATACGATATTATAAGATCTAAGTCTTCTTGGAATGATTTGATGCCAGCAGCGCAAAAGAAGACCATGGCATCCAGGCGGCTCATGAATACAGCGGCCCTTTTTGATATCTTTTTTGATCGTGTTTCCATGCGTAAAGCTGTTCAACTTGCTGTCATGGTTGTTGCAGACGAATCCCGATGATGCAGCTATGGATGTTGTTTTCCATCTATCCCAGCCAAGAATCGCCCCTAGTCAGTGTATCTGAGCTATTCTGGGCTTATCGTAGCTTATCCACGAAATGACCACGGAATATCACATCCTGGCCGCCGGCCAGGTACAGTAAGGGTGGAGCAGACAATCTTGGCAGAACCGGGAGCGATCGTTTCTTGGTCATTTTGGTCCAGGAATGGGAAAAAAAACCTGACGTGGATGGCTTCGTTTTTTCAATGGGGAGAACCATTTATTATCATTCTTCGACATCATAAAAGGTCAATCCGGAGAAATTGATGCAGAATCATCCAACAGACAGCTTTTCTCCTGCTCCAACAGCTAAAAATGATGGCTACGATGTTCAGTTTTCGTTTTTGTCCACCCTACGGCTCTAGGTATGCCCAAATTGGTGTTGAGGCTTGGACTCTCAATCTTCCATCTCTTTGCTGATGTGGGTCAAGGATAGACTGTGCCAATGAACTCCGTGACCATGTCATCCCTGCATACTGAGGACTAGCTCAAAGCTGTTCGCAGGTGATAGTTAGGACTGTTTGTTTTCACTGCATAAAACCCGTCCTTTCGGGGTGCCGCAGACACTCGAGCAACACTGAACAATTCCATGGAAGTTGCGGACTTGTCACTGCACCAAATGGACTTCAAACTCAGGAACCTGATAAGCAGGTGTACATTTTAACTGCAGCACCCTGATGACACAGAATCTCTGCTTTGTGCAGCATTTGTCGTTTAGGTCACCGTGCCCCCCTGGGCTTCGGGCGGTTGCTTGCTAGGGCAACTGGATTTGGAGATGGATTATGACCAAAATTGCTGGGCCCGCGAGGTCCTGCAACACTTTCAGATCAGGCCATAAGCTGTTGATAACCGACCTTGGAAGGATGAAGTGCCCATGGCCAAAGCCTGGAGATGTTTCAAGGATTTGACCCATAGATTATATTTTATGTTGGACATTTTCCCATCAGGTTTGGATTTTATGATATGTATTTACATGTATCTGAGTGACCTTTGTTGAATAGATTGAAGATTCTACAGCTGAGGGCTTTAATCCGGACAATGGACGGTGGTGTTAAATGTTTCATTACTCCACCATCCCTCATTGTTGAACAGGGCTTAGCAAGTGGGTCATGCCACAAGCATCACTGGCATATCTCGAACAGATCGATGCGGTGATCATCAGGCCTAGATGGCCTAGATGATGGCTTGAAAGTAGTTGAATGTGCTGAAGCACCTGAAACAACCAACACATGGCGATCAAACTTCAGACCACCTCCCGAAGTCTGTTGGGGCACAAAACACCACGTGCAACTCGCGAAGTCAGCATCGTGCAAAAAAGCGAAGCGACCTGAGGAGGGGTTCACAGCCGAGTTTACAGCCGGGTGCCTTGCTGTCCCACCTTGCCATTGGGCAGTGCCATGCCATTGGTATCCATTGGTGCCATTGGTCAGTTGAGTCTGGGTCCTGGCGATCCGTGGCTGGTGTGTCTCAACCTTCTGGTTCGCAGTCGCAGCGCGAATGCTGGGCTTCTTGTAGCCATGTTCACATTAGACTGCTTTCAAGTCGTGTCAAGTGTGACCCTGTGTTGCCCACGAGAGATTTTGCACAAACTCACTGTGTATAGTGTATAGGTGGAATTTGGGTGCTAAACCGTTAAACATCGTTAAACCCTTCAAGGTTGATGAAACCTAGTTAGGTTTTTCTGTCATCCCAGCTGGAATGAGATCACAGGAGTCATCCCATAACCAGCCAATTCTGGCCATTGAGATCAGTCACTGGTCACATCCTCTGCAGGTGGGAATTAAGCGTCAACCAGTTGTAGCAGCTTCTGTTCCAAAATATTGTTACATTTACATTCCACACGGTCAATTGGTATCAATTGATGCTGGCGTATCGATTCTGTGGGCCGCTTGGTACCCCAGGTAGAGCCATACCATAAGGATCGTCAGCAAGAATGGCGACAACATGGACAACAGCCATGCAGTGCATGGGGGAATCAGGGGGTTCAACAGTACGGTATTCACCACTCGCAATAGGTCGATGCCTCAAGGGGGGGTTGTACCCTCCGGTCCATCAAACGTCTCACCAAACTGTCTCATCAAACAAGCCTCTTGGATCACACAGGAATCTCAGGCAACACGCAGGGTGTTGACACTATGCAGGGCTTGCCTATAGCGCAGCCATGCCGGGACATCTTGCAGATGAAACTTCAATGCTCTTCTCAAGAGTGTTTCTTTGCCCCTCAGCCACCAACTAAGATAGCAGGGCACCGGATCGGAATAGAGTTTGGATAGGAACACCATCTTGAAATGGCAGACTTTCCATGTTGATCTACATTCATGACGGATCAACACATGTGCCGGACAATGGCCTCTGGAATCTGCCCAACACGACTGGTGGGACCCCATTCAAAACCACTCATTGCTCTTGAATCAGATTTCTGTCCAATCCTTTTGTGGCAAGATATCCGCACTTTGGCAAGTCAACACGGCAATGGAATATCCATCACAGCTATGGAGGACGCTGATTTCTCGTCCATGTAAAAGTGCATAAATTTTACGTAAACTTACCACAGGGTCTCCAACTCATTTGTGCTACAGGAAATGCCTAAAATAATCGCAGGATTTCCCAGTGCAACTGCACATTTTGCCCTTTTTGCCGCGCGCGCCGCTTCGTTGCCTTGTGACGCTCAGTTGGGGTTTGCGAGTCACGTCTGTGAGTAGGGGACTGGGGCATGCAGTTTGAAAGAACCAAAAAAAGACGCACATTTGACACGTGGGCTTGTGTGAAAATACGGTACCCCTAAATCCAGCGGTTGAACATCATTTTCCACTTTTGAACAAACCCACATGAAAGATAAAGCAAGAATCCCTGGAGCATAGCCAACAAGGTCGATAGCTGTACAATGTCCTACTGATCACTGATCATCAATCACAATTGTGTTCCCCGCTCCATTTCGGGGGCCTTTACATTTTATCTTATTTTGATATTATATTGGACATGGATACGTATATACATAGTACGATTTTTCTAAATATCTAAATGTCTGTTTGTCTGTTGATCCGTCTGCCCCTCAACCTGTTTGCCTGTCTGCGGTCTGCCTGCCTTTCTATCTCACTATCTCTCACTATCTCTTTCTATCTCTCTAATCTGTCTAATCTCGTTTATCTCTCTAATCTCTTCTCCAGTCTCTCTAATCTCTCCATCCATCCATCCGTCCATCCGTCCGTCCGTCCGTCCGCCCATCCGTTCACCTATCCATTCACCATCCATCTATCCATCTTTGCATCTTTGCATCTGTCTATCTATCTATCCATCCATCCATCTAATTAATCTATCCATCTAATTAATGTATCCATCTAATTAATCTATTTATCTAATTAATATATCTATCTAATAAATATATTAATATGTTAATCTATTAATCTATTAATCTATTAACCAATTAATATATTAATCTATTGATATATCAATCAATCTAATCGAATCTAATCTAATCCCATCTTATCTTATCTTATCTTATCCTATCTATCTATCTGTCTGTCTGTCTGTCTGTCTGTCTATCTATCTATCTATCTATCTATGATCAGTTCCCATGGGTGTGTTGGATGTCGGGTGGTGATATCAGTTGACTTCTACTGTTGCCCAACCCCTGGCAGTGCCGGACTCGTGCCCTGCTGGGCCGCACGGCGGACAGCCCAAACAGTCTGCGTAGCCGGCTGGTGCTCCATGCCAAACCATAGATGTAGATGTACAGGAACCCCCCCAGTCATGTTTGTTTGTCTGTACTCCTACCTGACTACAGAATGCTTTAGATGTATGGATATATCAACCATTGTATCAACCATGGGGCCCCCAGTGACAGGACCCCCATTCCCATGCTCCCATACCCAGTGATATGAAAGGTGTGTGTGTGTGTGAGGGAATGGGGTCCGATATCATAGATTTTAGTGCTAGCCCCGAAGATGTCGAGGGGTACCTATTCCTCACAGACTGAAGATAAATGGGTAGGTAGTGCCACACTGACTGCCCTATTTTGTGACGTTGTGCGAAACCTCAAAACCAGCAGGAATAAACTGAAATCCAGCATGAAACCCATCAAGAAGATATCTACGATATTCATCAATATTGTATAATTTCAAATATCTCCCAATCCAAGAGATCATGGTTTTTATGATGATTTTCACCAGGGCCTCCCATTCATGGGAAATGGAACTTCAGCTGTGGCGCTTTTAGCTGCAGAAAAGTTGGCCGGTTTCAAAATGCGCATCGCATCTGGAATCCGACCAGTGAATCAACCGGGGCAGAATGACCAGACCTTGAGCAGGTTTATGGCAGAGTGCTAGGTTAGATAGGGGGCATTCCCCACCGGTTTATGGCAAATCTCGGATAAACTGCACTGCATCTGAAGTGACGATCAACTGGCCCAAGATATCTCCCGGTGCTTGGGTTTATCCATATTGCACTTACCTTATTTCACCCGCCTACGCCTCATTTTTCCAATCTAAATTATCAAATCATCCAAGGACAGGTCATTTCTCCACATGGTTGACTGATTGGAGGGATCCAGCTGCGCCTTTTCCACCGCAGTCAGCTGCGTCGCTGTCGTGGGGGGCACAGCCTGAGCGAGCCAACCACCCGGATGGCGACGCGACTGCACTGACCAAATGTAGAACAGAGTGGGCTGAATTGGGCTGCAACTGTTGATGCTCGACATAATTTATGATCTGTTGATGATCCATAAATTGCAGAATTTTGGTTCGGATCTGTCTCTTAGGACTGGTGGAATCATCCCAAAGGCGAACGTTTCGGGTGAATTAAACAGTTTGCCCAGATGTCCCAGGAAGACGACACACATCTCATTAAGAATTAATTGTGAATCTCTGGCTGCTAGACTTCAAGCAGCACATTCTTCGGACAAATTGTTGTCACTTCTGATGTCCTACATCGACAGATGCCACCCAAGTGTGACTACTGGGTGACTTGTTGCAACTTCCCTGGTGGCCGCTGTGTTTTGTTTTCCCGGGTTTGCTGAAGGGAAAGTAAACCTCTCAGGACAGAGTTTGAGCTGAATGGATCTAGTCAATCTAGTCCACGCAGGGAGACCCGCAACCTTTTCAAGCAACCCGATTGGAGGACCTTGTGCACTTCTTTCTGTTGAGTAACCTTTGCAGGATGCCGTGTTGCCTTATGTTATAGTTCCAATAAACTCTCTGGTAGCTTCAGTGAATTATATCAGAGCCAATGTTGGGATGACTATAATCCATTCTTCGCGGCGCTTCGATGTATGGGTTCTCCAACCAAAGAATATTCCTGGTGATTTTCTACTGCTAGCAAACAAACAAAAAACGACAAGCACCAACCCTCAGGATCTTAAGAGATTGCATGATATAATAGTGTATAAATATATATATACTATGTAGATACACATACACATTAAACACTACATATAATTATACATATATATATATATATGTATTGATTATTGACATATTATTGACATATTTTCAGTCGGGCCACTGGGTGCAGGGCCTCCTTGCGACTTCGCACCAGGGATTTCCTACGTTGAGGACTTGAGGACTTCCCTTTGTTCATCGTGGACGGCCCGACACAACCTGCCGCGGCCCGTCGTTGACCGAAATTGACGGAAAGCAGCTGAAGGGTTTCAAGTCTTGGCGTGAGTTTCACAGATGAATAATGATGATGAATTGACTTTAGTTGATCATTCTTTTTGATCCCACAGATTAACGTATCATGAACATTCCATGGAAACTACTGTAACTCTTTTTGATCTAAATGTTCCTGAATCTCATTTGGACTGCTGTTGAGATAGGCAAATAGTCTGTGCGAACATTTGTGGCCCAAATGAAATTGTTACCTTCACAGCAGCTTCCATTCGATCATGGGATTTCACGACAGCTGCTGTGAGCTGATTCTTCAGATTTCATGTATTTTCATGTCGAAAGCATCAGAAAGCCACATCCCAGAATTGATCCATGATGGGGATATCATCCACATCCCAACCCCAATGATGTTCAGTTTGATCTTTTGTGCTGCCAAAAGAAGACCCAGCACCCCGAAGAAATGACCTGAAAGGGGATTTCAAAAAAAAAGGTCCCCAATGCGAACGTTGTGTAAAGATGATTTGAGGAGCGTACACCAATAAAGATTGGGATATCATCCATGATCATTCATATCCAGCAGATACATAAGAATAAGTGCAGTGTGGGATAGTACGGGAACATTCGCTGATGGTTATTGAATCGAATTCAGAGTCGTAAGCAGGAGTGCGTGTTGTGCATGTTCTTCGGGCGCTGTATGTGCTGCCTGGTGCCACAGACTCGATCGCAGTACTTCAACTGCAGTGAATGGTATCCCAGACCTCTTTGCAAGTGTCTGCAACCGCTAACCGCTAACCTAATATTTGTCTAATCATGTCTAATCAATCGGACCAATCTTCGTGCTGATCCACAGCGAGGACCCGTCCGGCGACTTGCCATGAGCCGACAGAACACTACGTCGTGTCATGTCGTGCTGTGGCTGCGAGCCCGACCTCGGACCATCTCGGACCTTGTGGGTTTGTCGGAGATTTCCAGTGGAGCTGCAAATTTTTGTCCCGTTTTTTGGGATCAGATCGTTGCGAACATTGAAGACAATTAGGAATAATTAGGGTCACAATGGGTCACATGTAAATAATGAATGGTCAGTGGGGGGGGAACAACCTGGTCACCACTCGCGTGACATGATTCAGCCAAAACACGCCCGCACATCTTCATGTCAAACATCTTTCTCTTTTCGGCTTGTTCTCGTTTGGTACTCAAACCCGGCAAGTCAAAATCATCCATTTTGAATGTATAGATGACGATTCCGATGAACATGGTGCTATTCGATTACAAGCAGATTTTTGGTGGCTGGGTTGTCTATCGTTGCTATGCCCAGGTAATCCGAATCCGAACATCTCCGCACTCTCACGGGCCTTGTGGTCAGAGCTTCCAAATTCGTACTCTTCTTGACCTCCAACCGTGGGGATGTCTCGCCACTTGATGGGGTCACCTGCACACGTGGGGCACGTATGGTCTGGAAATCTATCGCAAGCTGAGAAGAGCCACTTCGATCGCTTTAATGGTGATATCATGGCATGATGAATAATATTGATAAATACTGATAATACTAAACGATACTGAACAATACTGAACAATACTGAACAATACTGAATAACATGTATAGTAATACAATATAATTTTAATATTATAAAATAGTATATATAATACAATATAGTATAATATGATATACTATAATATAATATATCATAATATAATATAGTATAATATGATATAATATAGAATAGTATAGTATGATATAATATAATATGATATAATATAATATGATGTTATATGATATAATATAATATAATATAATATACTATAATATACTATAATATAATATAATATAATATCATATAATATAATATAATATATATTACTATACACATTATTCAGTATTGTTCAGTATCATTTAGTATTATCAGTATTTATATAATATATATATATAATATATATAATGATAATATGCATAAACATATGTATAATAATATTATGTATGCTAAAAAAATGTAATATATATATATACAACATAGTACAACATGCATATATGTTTGGTGGATATATATGATACAGTATGAAAGAGTTTATGATACACCCGGACCTTCGTGACCTGCTGTGCCTGTGACCAGCTGAAGCGAATGATTGAGACCAGATTGGTTGGGATGTTTCTGCTGGCAAATTCATAGTTGTTCTAGTAATTGTTGGATATCTTTGGAGGGAACTGATTCTCAGACAAGCGGGACAGGGGTCTAAGAAAGGGGTCAATAGAGGTTTGTGGCTATGAAAAAAACTTGAATCTGGATGTTGTTTCGTGGCAACATCAACCTCAGAATAGATGATGCTAAGTGCTGGCGACATCCTCAGGCCCCAGCTTGAGTTTGCGATACTTTTCTTGATCAATTATGATAAATTACATTGAAGCGGACGGCTGTTTTTGATGGCGGATGGGTAGCATCCGATTGCGGCTCCCACTCCTTGCAGCAGACACGCCCCAGCCGGACTCGGAGCATCCTGGCGTTCCGGAGGCTTCCTTGGGGAAATCCCAACGGCAGACATTGTACACAACCAGATCACTCCGATCATTTCGTGGCACAAACTACTTTGAAGTGTGCCAGAGGGTTGGGTCAAGTATGGTCCGTTGGGCATATGGTATACATATGGGACATACATGGACATACTGTTGATGGAAGAACTCCTGCACCACTTTCAAAGGCCTACACTTGAAACCTCGCGCGCCTAATTTAATATTGTTTGAAGATACAGTGATCAAAATGGATTTGTAGTGACGGAAATCCTGCACCACCTGTCAACATGTCATTCAACATTGAGCTTGGGGGTACCGGGGTACAAGTTATGCATTAGCAAATCTAAGGTTATAGAGGTGGTGCAGGATTTCTTCCACCCACCGTATCAGAATCTCCCAGCTGAGGTGTAGAAGATGTTGTGTGATGTTGTGTCTAGTTTTGGGGTTCCGTTTCATTTTTTGGCGCTATGAGAGAGACATGAAAGCGTCTTCCACCCCCAGGCCCAGTTGACTTTGGTGTTCAGACCACCAATGACCTTGTGGGTTGAACCAACGGTCGTGACCAACCCAACCCTATCCAGCCTATCCAGCCTATCTAGCCTATCTAGTAAAATATGTAAAGATTCTACTCCAAATAGTCCGAAATCTAGCCATGACTCCGGACCTTTGGGGTCATCGAGCCGACCTTCGCCGCGCGGAGCATGGCGGAGCAAGGCCATACTGGAGCTGCAGACTGCGACCTCTCTGCGACCGTTTCGCAAGTTTGTCGTAGTAGGCTTCAACAGACTAAGTTGCATGCAATGGGACGGTGGGAGTTCTGGTACCCTGGTACATGGTATATGTATGTATACTGTATACGTAACATGATGTAATATTTTGTATGATTCAGTGTGATTTTGGTACATGTTGCATCATATGACCTCTTCTGCTCAATGATGATCAGGGGTAAAGAGGTTTATAGATGTATATAGATGTTTATAGACCTATTGACATCCAACAAGTGTCGCCCACAAAACCATTCTGCTGTAAATCATGGTGGGCACCGTTGCCCAACACAAGGAATCTCCTTTGGCCCCGGCCTCAATCAGCCGGTACAAGACTAAGATTTCATGGGAGATTTAGAAAACCCAAACTCCAACAGACAATCATATCTGCCAGAACTTTTTTGATTCTTGTTGATCCTTGTTGATTCTTTCGGAGTGCTGGACAATGGACATTGACACCTCCCAACATGCAGGTTTTGCCCTCGAAGGCCACTTTTCACGTGCCACGGAACGCAGCGGTTCGAAACACCATGCGGCCAACACGTGGGGTGGCACCGTTCAGGATGCACAGAAATTGCGGTGCGGACCTGGTGCCGGGAAATACTGTTTCCCACAGACCCAGTTCATGTCCCTGGAAGTGCCTGGAAGCCGAAGATTTCTTCATTGATGTTACGATACGTTACGATGTTACCTGAATTTACATGACATCTTAACATTGAGACATCATGTTGCTAGATTCTGGGACATCATTGGTGAGAATCGAGGAGATAGGACATTTGGGACATGAATTTGACTGGTTATGAGGTGCATACTGCTTGTAGATGCTTGTAGGCAAAATTCAATGCAACTCATGCCGGTTCATGCAGTATGTGAAGCAATTTGGGAAAACAAGTAAAAATGGGAAACTGACACAAGCCATAGCAAGTGTGTTGGCCCGCGCGTATCGATCAAGTAGAAGTCCACATCCTGTGAATTCTAGTCATTAGTCAGGCGGGGTTGAAAGCCATGAGATGCCGCAAAACTGGGCATTTTGTGTTTTCATAAGTCTCAGCTGACTCATTTGGTATCACTAGCATATTTGCATCCACTAGCCATGGAGACAAAACCACCCAGAGGAATTGAATGGTACTTTTCCTTTCAGCATTCAGGTTGAATGTACTTGTGCCAGCTTGTTGGTAGATGGTTGATTGGTGGGTTATGGTGGGTTCGAGTAAGTTTGGTGGGTTTGAGTAAGTATGACAGTAAGTATATATATATAATATATAAGTATCTAAAGTATCTATATAATTCTTATGTATATATAATATTATAATATAAGCATATCTAAACAAGACTCTTTTCGATCCTAATCCCTGGCAAAGATTCCCCTAACGCCTTTTGCGTTGTTTCCGCTGTTTCACCAGGGATATGAACAACCGACGACAGTGGACTGTGCACCTGTGTCGCTGCAACGCCGAAGCTGAACTGACGCTGGAGCAGCCAAACCCGCACAATCTGCGCACGACAAAGCGACGTCGCAGCGTGGGCAGCTGGGGGTTACCGATCGAGGCGATCTCCTGAGACTTCGACAAAGAGAAGACTTTGAGATTCTTAGTGATGCTCTAGAAGTGATGGTCTTGCCTGGTGCAAAAAATCACAGTCAAGTTGACAGTCAAAATGGGCAAACATCATAAACATCCTGCAGTGAAGAGCTTTGACCAGGGCACCAGCCAGAGAATTTTGTTCTGAATAAGATCAGGAGACGTCCAAGCGGCGCCAATCAAGGTTTTGGGGCCCTGGGGCCCTTGGGATTCAAAAATTTCAAAACTGGAGACTTCGAAGTACACATGAAGTCATATTAGAGAATTGCGCACATGTTTATCATGTTTTGGATTGCTTTGGTGTCCCCCATCTCACGAAAGACTCATGAACAGCCAGAAAGGACCAGTCGATCTGTGGTTGTTGACTAGGCTTGAATGAACCTTGCATGCGTGGCTGGATTCTTTGTCCTTGTTTGGGCTGGAAAGAGTTCCAAAGTTTGGCATATAATGTAGGTTACTGATTAGTGTGGGGAGGCCCCCCCCCCTCCCCCTCCCCCCTAAACAAATTTGGGTTACAGAATAGTGTGGAAAAAACAAGGTACCGGGTACAGAATAGTGTAAAATCAAAAAAAATTGATAGATTTAAATCGATTTCAATTTACTTTCAATTGATTTGAATTTATTTTGAATTGATTTCAATTTACTTTCAATTGATTTCAATTTACTTTCAATTGATTTCAATTTACTTTCAATTGATTTCAATTTACTTTCAATTGATTTCAATTTACTTTCAATTGCGTTCAATTTACTTTCAATTGATTTCAATTTACTTTCAATTGATTTGAATTTATTTTCAATTGAATTGAAGTTACTTTCAATTGATTTGAATTTATTTTCAATTGATTTCAATTTACTTTCAATTGATTTCAATTTATTTTCAATTGATTTCAATTTACTTTCAATTGATTTGAATTTATTTTGAATTGATTTCAATTTACTTTCAATTGAATTGAAGTTACTTTCAATTGATTTCAATTTACTTTCATTTGATTTCAATTTACTTTCAATTGATTTCAATTTACTTTCAATTGAGTTACTTTCAAGTTACTTTCAATTCATTTCAAGTTACTTTCAATTGATTTCAATTTTCTTGCAATTGATTTCAATTTACTTTCAAGTAAAAGAAAAAAAAACAATCACCTCAGGAAGCAGCTGGACACAATAGTGTACCCCCAAACAAACCATACTATTGTGTATCAGGGTTGCTCATGGACTACCCCTTGAAAAAATGTTTGAGTGATGTTTTTTAATTGGGTTTTAATAAGGCATCATATATTTTGGTAAATTGAGCATTTCTGAGAATTCTAAATAAAAGAAACTAATTGAGAAAATAAAAGAAACTTTAGCAAAGGAAAATGTAAAGGGAATGTAAAAAAAACAAAATCACCTCAGGAAGCAGCTGGACACAATAGTGTACCCTCAGACAAACCAAACTATTGTGTATCATGATAATATTCATTTCAAGTTACTTTCAATTGATTTCAATTTACTTGCAATTGATTTCAATTTACTTTCAAGTAAAAGAAAAAAAAACAATCACCTCAGGAAGCAGCTGGACACAATAGTGTACCCCCAAACAAACCATACTATTGTGTATCAGGGTTGCTCATGGACTACCCCTTGAAAAATTGTTTGAGTGATGTTTTTTAATTGGGTTTTAATAAGGCATCATATATTTTGGGAAATTCAGCATGTCTGATAATTCTAAATAAAAGAAACTAATTGAGAAAATAAAAGAAACAAACTTTAGCAAAGGAAAATGTAAAGGGAATGTAAAAAAACAAAATCACCTCAGGAAGCAGCTGGACACAATAGTGTACCCTCAAACAAACCATACTATTGTGTATCATGATCATATTCATTTCAAGTTACTTTCAATTGATTTCAATTTGCTTGCAATTGATTTCAATTTACTTTCAAGTAAAAGAACAAAACAATCACCTCAGGAAGCAGCTGGACACAATAGTGTACCCTCAAACAAACCATACTATTGTGTATCATGATCATTCATGTTTTTTTTACTTGGCTGAAACTAATCCTTTGGAAAGCCTTTGGTTTTGATTCCAAGAAAAATGAAGCTAAGTAAAAGGAAACAAACTTTAGCAAAGGAAAAGGAAAAGGAAATGGTTGAAAAAAAAAACATAACCTCAGGAAGCAGCTGGACACAATAGTGTACCCTCAAACAAACCATACTATTGTGTATCAGGGTTGCTCATGGACTACCCCCTTGAAAAATTGTTTGAGTGATGTTTTTTAATTGGGTTTTAATAAGGCATCATATATTTTGGTAAATTGAGCATTTCTGAGAATTCTAAATAAAAGAAACTAATTGAGAAAGTATAAAAAAACTTTAGCAAAGGAAAATGTAAAGGGAATGTAAAAAAACAAAATCACCTCAGGAAGCAGCTGGACACAATAGTGTACCCTCAAACAAACCATACTATTGTGTATCATGATCATTCATGTTTTTTTTTTTGCTTGGCTGAAACTAATCCTTTAGAAAGCCTTTGGTTTGGATTCCAAGAAAAATGAAGCTAAGTAAAAGGAAAAAAACTTTAGCAAAGGAAAATGTAAAGGGAATGTTAAAAAACAAAATCACCTCAGGAAGCAGCTGGACACAATAGTGTACCCTCAAACAAACCATACTATTGTGTATCATGATCATTCATGTTTTTTTGCTTGGCTGAAACTAATCCTTTGGAAAGCCTTTGGTTTTGATTCCAAGAAAAATGAAGCTAAGTAAAAGGAAACAAACTTTAGCAAAGGAAAAGGTAAAGGGAATGTTTCAAAAAAAAATCACCTCAGGAAGCAGCTGGACACAATAGTGTACCCTCAAACAAACCATACTATTGTGCATCATGATCATTCATGTTTTTTTTGCTTGGCTGAAACTAATCCTTTGGAAAGCCTTTGGTTTTGATTCCAAGAAAAATGAAGCTAAGTAAAAGGAAACAAACTTTAGCAAAGGAAAAGGAAAAGGAAATGGTTGAAAAAAAAACATAACCTCAGGAAGCAGCTGGACACAATAGTGTACCCTCAAACAAACCAGACTATTGTGTATCAGGGTTGCTCATGGACTACCCCCTTGAAAAATTGTTTGAGTGATGTTTTTTTAATTGGGTTTTAATAAGGCATCATATATTTTGGTAAATTGAGCATTTCTGAGAATTCTAAATAAAAGAAACTAATTGAGAAAATAAAAAAAAACTTTAGCAAAGGAAAATGTAAAGGGAATGTAAAAAAAAAACAAAATCACCTCAGGAAGCAGCTGGACACAATAGTGTACCCTCAAACAAACCATACTATTGTGTATCATGATCATTCATGTTTTTTTTGCTTGGCTGAAACTAATCCTTTGGAAAGCCTTTGGTTTTGATTCCAAGAAAAATGAAGCTAAGTAATTAAAAGGAAACAAACTTTAGCAAAGGAAAAGGTAAAGGGAATGTTAAAAAAACAAAATCACCTCAGGAAGCAGCTGGACACAATAGTGTACCCTCAAACAAACCAGACTATTGTGGATCTCGATCATTCAATTGATTTGAAGTTACTTTCAATTGATTTCAATTTACTTTCAATTGATTTCAATTTACTTTCAATTTACTTTGAATTGATTTCAAATTACTTTGAATTTACTTTCAATTAAATTCAATTTACTGCCAATTTACTTTCAATCGACATCCCATAGAAATCCAATAGTAGTCCCAAAGAAATATCATAGAAATCCCATAGAAAGATCATAGAAATAACATGGAAATCCCATAGGAATCCCACAGAAATCCCATAGAAAGATCATAGAAATAACTGAAATAACATGGAAATCCCATAGGAATCTCACAGAAATCCCATGGAAAGATCATAGAAATAGCATGGAAATCCCATAAGAATCTCACAGAAATCCCATAGAAAGATCATAGAAATAACTGAAATAACATGGAAATCCCATAGGAATCTCACAGAAATCCCATAGACAGATCATAGAAATAACATGGAAATCCCATAGGAATCTCACAGAAACCCCATAGAAAGATCATAGAAATAACATGGAAATCCCATAGGAATCTCACAGAAATCCCATAGAAAGATCATAGAAATAACATGGAAATCCTATAAGAATCTCACAGAAATCCCATAGAAAGATCATAGAAATAACATGGAAATCCCATAGGAATCTCACAGAAATCCCATAGAAAGATCATAGAAATAACTGAAATAACATGGAAATCCCATAGGAATCGCACAGAAATCCCATAGAAAGATCATAGAAATAACATGGAAATCCCATAGGAATCTCACAGAAATCCCATAGAAAGATCATAGAAATAACATGAAATCCCATAGGAATCTCACAGAAATCCCATAGAAAGATCATAGAAATAACATGGAAATCCCATAGGAATCTCACAGAAATCCCATAGAAAGATCATAGAAATAACATGGAAATCCCATAAGAATCTCACAGAAATCCCATAGAAAGATCATAGAAATAACATGGAAATCCCATAGGAATCTCACAGAAATCCCATAGAAAGATCATAGAAACATGGAAATCCCATAGGAATCTCACAGAAATCCCATAGAAAGATCATAGAAATAACATGGAAATCCCATAAGAACCTCACAGAAATCCCATAGAAAGATCATAGAAATAACATGGAAATCCCATAGGAATCTCACAGAAATCCCATAGAAAGATCATAGAAATAACATGAAATCCCATAGGAATCTCACAGAAATCCCATAGAAAGATCATAGAAATAACATGGAAATCCCATAGGAATCTCACAGAAATCCCATAGAAAGATCATAGAAATAACATGGAAATCCCATAGGAATCTCACAGAAATCCCATCATAGGGAAATCCCATAGGAATCTCACAGATAGAAAGATCATAGAAATAACATGGAAATCCCATAGGAATCTCACAGAAATCCCATAGAAAGATCATAGAAATAACATGGAAATCCCATAAGAATCTCACAGAAATCCCATAGAAAGATCATAGAAATAACATGGAAATCCCATAGGAATCTCACAGAAATCCCATAGAAAGACAATAGAAATAACATGGAAATCCCATAGGAATCTCACAGAAATCCCATAGAAAGATCATAGAAATAACATGGAAATCCCATAGGAATCTCACAGAAATCCCATAGAAAGATCATAGAAATACCATGGAAATCCCATAGGAATCTCACAGAAATCCCATAGAAAGATCATAGAAATAACTGAAATAACATGGAAATCCCATAGGAATCTCACAGAAATCCAATAGAAAGATCATAGAAATAACATGGAAATCCCATAAGAATCTCACAGACATCCCATAGAAAGATCATAGAAATAACATGGAAATCCCACAGGAATCTCACAGAAATCCCATAGACAGATCATAGAAATAACTGAAATAACATGGAAATCCCATAGGAATCTCACAGAAAGATCATAGAAATAACATGGAAATCCCATAGGAATCTCACAGAAATCCCATAGAAAGATCATAGAAATAACATGGAAATCCCATAGGAATCTCACAGAAATGCCATAGAAAGATCATATCAACATCATGGAAATACCTTGGAAAACCCACAGGAATCCAATAGAAATTCCATAGGAAAGATCATAGAAATACCATAAAAATCACATAGGAATCCAATGGAAATTCCATAAGAATACCATAGAACTCCCATAGCACCCCTTCAGAAATCCCATAGAAATCCTCCAGAAATATCATAGAAACATCATGGAGACCTCATAGGAATTCCATAGAAATCCAATAGTAATACCATAGAAATACCATAAAAGAAAAAAACTTTAGCAAAGGAAAAGGAAAAGGAAATGGTTGAAAAAAAACATAACCTCAGGAAGCAGCTGGACACAATAGTGTACCCTCCAAACAAACCACACTATTGTGTATCAGGGTTGCTCATGGACTACACCCTTGAAAAATTGTTTGAGTGATGTTTTTTAATTGAGTTTTAATAAGGCATCATATATTTTGGGAAACTGGGCATTTCTGAGAATTTCAAATGAAAGAAGCTAAGAAAGTAATTAAGCAATTAAAAGAAAAAACTTTAGCAAAGGAAAAGGTAAAGGAAATGATTGAAAAAATCAAAAAATCATGGCCTC
Organism: Cladocopium goreaui; assembly: GCA_947184155.2. Lineage (NCBI taxonomy): Eukaryota > Dinophyceae > Suessiales > Symbiodiniaceae > Cladocopium > Cladocopium goreaui. Next base: position 95,568 of record CAMXCT020001952.1, read on the forward strand.
AGGAAAGCAGCTGGACACAATAGTGTACCCTCCAAACAAACCAGACTATTCTGTATCAGGGTTGCTCATGGACTACCCCCTTGAAAAATTGTTTGAGTGATGTTTTTTTAATTGGGTTTTAATAAGGCATCATATATTTTGGGAAACTGGTCATTTCTGAGAATTTCAAATGAAAGAAACTAAGAAAGAAATTGATTGAAAGGAAAACACTTTAGCTAGCAAAGGAAAAGGTAAAGGAAATGATTGAAAAACATCAAAAAATCATGACCTCAGGAAAGCAGCTGGACACAATAGTGTACCCTCCAAACAAACCACACTATTCTGTATCAGGGTTGCTCATGGACTACCTCCTTGAAAAATTGTTTGGGTGATGTGTTTTAATTGGGTTTTAATAAGGCATCATATATTTTGGGAAACTGGTCATTTCTGAGAATTTCAAATGAAAGAAACTAAGAAAGGAATTAATTAAAAGGAAAACACTTTAGCTAGCAAAGGAAAAGGTAAAGGAAATGATTGAAAAAAACAAAAAAATCATGACCTCAGGAAAGCAGCTGGACACAATAGTGTACCCTCCAAACAAACCACACTATTCTGTATCAGGGTTGCTCATGGACTACCCCCTTGAAAAATTGTTTGAGTGATGTTTTTTAATTGGGTTTTAATAAGGCATCATATATTTTGGGAAACTGGTCATTTCTGAGAATTTCAAATGAAAGAAACTAAGAAAGAAATTAATTGAAAGGAAAACACTTTAGCTAGCAAAGGAAAAGGTAAAGGAAATGATTGAAAAAATCAAAAAATCATGACCTCAGGAAAGCAGCTGGACACAATAGTGTACCCTCCAAACAAACCACACTATTTTGTACCTGGATGTAATTTTCTGTGGAAGGCATCTGGAAAATTTCAATGATGGAAAATAAAAAGTAAAAGGAAAAAGCTTTAAAAAAATGAAAAAAATGAAATGTTTGAACAACAAAAAAAGACCAAGACACAATTGTGTATCCTGACACAATGACACAATTGTGTATCCTGACACAATTTTACAAAATAATAAAAACAATATAATTAAAAATAAAAATAATTAAATTAAACATTTTTATAATTAAAAATAAAAAATAATTTAAAATAAAATAAAATAATTAAATTAAAAATTGTTATAATTAGTTAATTAAAAATGAAAATAAAAATAAAAAACAATTTAAAATAAAATAAAAAATAATTAAATTAAAAATTATTATAATTAAAAATAAAAATAAAAAATATTTTAAAATTTTAAAATAAAATAAAAAACAATTAAAAACTAAAAAGCAAAAAATGGAAAAAAACTTACACCAAAATCCTGTGGACACAATAGTGTACCCCTCGATCATTTCCAGAGTTACAGAATAATTTTGAGGTCTGTGGACACAATAGTGTATCCCCACACTAATCAGTATCCAACATTAATTGCATATAATGATGGGATATACAGGGTACACTCCGTGAATCCACCATATCGAACATCATCGAAAATCGTGGAAAATCCATCCTTGGTACAAATGATGTTCATCGCAAATTGAGGACTTCCTCCCACCGTGTCTGACACGATCAAGGTGACATCGATCGACATCGCCACTGGCGCAGCAGCGGCGGGGAAAAAGGATGAAAAAGGTCCGCGGCAGCTGAGGTGCTTGAAATTTAAATCCATGGCATTTTTTTTACCATTTCAGACAATGTAAGTAGCTAGGCTATATTTTATGTTGTTCTATGATGTTCTATGCAAATTCATGTTATCTTCATTGCATCGTATGAATAGGACCCTTAGTCTTGAAACTTGAGGGATTGTCAAGACTAGGGGGGAGTAAACCCTCGCTACCGCTGCCCTAGTGATTTGGCCCCGTGGGGTATCGCATGATACTCCGCCGGGTCAAATTGCGAGGGTGGTAGCGAGGGTTTACGTCTTAGCGGCCGAGCAGGGAAGGGATCCCTGGAGCGGCGGGCCACACGCTCCGGGGATCCCCACAAGACAAGAGACACCCCTTTGCCCGCTGGGTTCTGGGCCCCCCTAGGAGGAAAAGAAAGAAAAGATGATAACCTCTGCCAAAATTTTTTTCTTCTTGCGCCCGGTCGGCAGGAAGCATCGAGCGAGCCTTAGGGAAGGATGCTCGGAGCAGGTGGCCCTGCTCTAGGCGTCTTTCTTCTAGGTTCCTTGATGTGGAACGCCGACCTTTCTTGGGGGCCCGGTGTAGGGAGGGCGCACCCCATTCCTTCCTTTCGCCTCCACTTCTGTTCAGCTCCTCTTTCCTCCAATCTCGAAACTATGCCCGTTTTTTTGCCATGATGTTTTGGGTTGACATGAAAGGGTTGAGCCCCAGAAGACCACTTCGATAACCAGGCTTTGCAATTTTTGGGTTTCCCTGCTTTGGGATGATATATATATTTGTTGCATGTTGTTGCAGTTTACGACACATAATTTGGGGCCATGACATATTGCTGGACAAATGCTTGTATGCAGTATACAAAATACCCCCAAGCAGATGACCGAGAAATTTTACCGCGGGCGTTCACAGTTCGGGGCACAAATCGCCTATATCATCTTTTTTTTAAGCACTGCGATGTGGGATACTCTCTGTATATACCGAATGAATGCAATGCAATGCCTTTGTCCAGCAATATCCACATGAATCACCTGGGTCCAGCCTTCCCGGTCCTCGCTCGCTTCCTGCCACGGCCAAGCCGTGGCCGTGCGTCGAATCCGACGCGCCAGCCGCGTCGATATGGAGGATGTGACGGCAGCTCTGCATGCATTATTAGCTGCAATTAATCTGCATTGGTCTGCATTGGTCTGCATCATTGATACATTTATTATTCTCGATGCCACTATTCGATCTGCCGCTATATTCGATATTTGCGCGCTATCTTCCGATATTCGGCGTTCTTCTCCGCGCCGCTGGGGCTTGCAAGAGTCGGCACTAGTCTGCACCAGTCAATTTGTTTTTCTTTGGTGGTACAGACCCCTTTTTTGAAGCCACTGGAGAGAAGGCCGCAGTGGGAATAAGAAATAACCAAAGTTCCACCTATATAGAGACAAAGGGGATGGGGGGTGTTAGAGAGAGCCCCTGTTGTTCTCCTCATCAGCTTTATAACAGTATAACATTTGCGGTCCTGGACACTTTCGGCCTGCCGGCTCAGGTATCGGAATATCGCGCGTCTCTGGTCTGCATTCATCCCCGCGCGTCAGGCGCCGCGCTCGGACACCTTGTGATGTCTGTTGTATATGCTGCAAAGAACCTTCCTTCAGTACGAACGCTCAATGCACCGGTGTAAAGTCACTATCCATTTATAGGCTTAATTCTGCCTGTTTTGTGACGCCGGGCCAGGCCCGTCGCCTTCGACGCCACTGCCTCGTTCCCCACGCGTGATCTTTGCCTCGCGTCCAAGCCTCAAAGCTTCCATGTGTCGACTGCAGTGCATCAGCCATGTTGATACCGTCGCATGTTGAACCTTTGCATAGATGTGTGACCTGCCCGCAGCAATTTCCAAGCTTTAAAGCTTTCTGCCTTTCAGCGACTTTCAAGTGCCCTTGCTCCTTTGTCCGCGCCTCAGATCAAAGCTTCCGCTTTTGTGCTCCGCTTATGTATTCTTTTCCTGTATATCTATCGCCGGTCACCCAGGCAATGGCTTGCATTGGCGACGTGACCTTGTTCAAGGGCAGCTGGGCCGACGTTGCGTTGGAGGAGGCGCGTTTCGAATGGTGCACCGGCGTGTGCACCTGAATCGTCGTGTGCCTTGCTGCATGCCAGGTTCCAGTGCCGTTGGAGGCACGGCTGCTTGCTTTCGGGCTTGGAAAGTAGGGCGGCTGCCACATCCCGTCCTGACAGGACTACGTCCTCCAAAATGAGGCACTGCTGGACGAGCTCCAGGAGGCGGTGGAGGCCCCGCGGTTTTGGATGGTTTTGGGATAACATCCCGTCGCGTTAATCCGATTAGTTTGCTTGCCACCTGTCAGGTCCCTTTCGAGGCGACGCGCACCTCCTTCACCTTGGGCGGCTCGGCCACGAAGAAGGCAGGGTCGCTGATAGCGTCTTATCTTCAGAACAATTTAAACTGTCCTGGTCTTGGCCGTGCAGGCACCGCGCCGTCGCGGTGGTACCTTCGTGGCAATGGAGCCGGAGAAGAATAAGCGCGCCAGCGCTGCAGCCTCAGTCCGTCTGTGCCATCTGTTTATACATCATGCAGCACCCCGACACGCCGGTGCCAAGGGACTCTCGCGTGCAGAGAAGCGCTGGCGCAACAAGGTCAACAAGGAGCGCGCCAAGGCGGGGCTTGGGAATATTTAATTTGGGACTTGGCCCCGCGCTCGTGTCGCTGGAGTGTGTCAGGCGGCAAAGCACCGCCGCGCGGCACCTTGAAAAACCTGCGATAGCCAGGCATCATGCTTCACCTCCAGGATTCTGCAGATTCCCCATACCCAAAAGGACACGGCTGGCCCAGGTGCTTGCAGCCTTCGAAGGATGTCTTCGTGACCATGCGGCTTTGCTGGAGAGAAGGCGCGGGGGTGGGATGATATTTCTTGTGATATTAACATACACATATATATATATACATAACATATATATATATATATATGTATTTATTATAATATATATATATATACACGGTGACATACCAGAATCACAGGATAATTGGATGATATTGGTGTATATTTGTGTGGGATGGTATGGATCATTATTGATCCACAACCCAAATACAACGCTTTTGTTCATTCTGCAGATGTTCAACAGGCATAAGTCTGCGAAGGTAGTGAAACTGACACAAAATTGATCCTTCAGAAGGACATCCAGGCGCTCACGTAGAGGTTCCAAGTCGGGTAGACCAGTCAACTTCTCACAGCCAGTAGAAACGGCGCAGTAGAAATATATAGACTTTGGATATCTTTGGATAGTGATCATCCCATTTATGTTACATCATGTAATTTACGGCCACTGTATATGAACATCCACTAATTAGATTTTTTAGCGTCTCGGAATCCAAAGCTCCAAGAAATCCTAGTCCAGTTCGAGAAACCCAGGCTTTGCGAGATGTGCGAGTTGCGTGGGGCGCCCCAAGGAAATGGTCATGGACCAACATTGGGAACATGTGACCTGCATTTTCCGCGGAACCCTTGGTGTCTCCAACTGCATGAATCTACTACCCTGCCAAGAAAACATAAGAGAAATCTTACTGTATCTACTTTGGAGGGTATCCAATAGTATCCAATAGTATCCAATAGTATCCAATAGTATCCAATATTGGCCATGAAAATATTGCCATGGATGGCATTGTAACACTGAAGCATGGTCATGTACCCCTATATCCCAAGCTGACTGAGGTGAGGCCGACCCTTGTCTCGGCTTCAAGGAGACTTCGCCAATCCATGTCTTAGGCAACTGAAGGCTGGAAGCCTCGAGCATTTTCATGATGTTTCCAGTGATAATTTTTGCTGGTGGTATTCTTTGGGTTCCCTTTCTGTGAGGGTGCAAGTTGGATTTTCAGCTATTCCAAATCAAAGTAGCGCTTGTTGCCATCTTTCCAAAGGCCTTTCAGTTTGCGTCATTTTCCCCTTTTTTTTGTGCTTCAGAGCCCGATGACCACCAGGAGATCTCTTCTTGTCCTCAGCTGGTGCTAACAGATTTGGACTTGGTAGACGACTCAGTGCGGGGTAGAAGCGAGGTATATGTGGACAGTATCTGGGTTATATCATTTTATATCATAAGTTGTAACCCCCATTTCTAGAATGTTGGTGGGTAATTGGGTTGTCTCATCATAAGATCGATAGGATCTTACCTCAAAAAGGCCACTACTGCTGGGAACGGCTCCGGTATTGATGGACAATAGGTGGGTGATGTTTCCCCTCACAACTCTGACATGTTGGGTTGAAACACTTAGGTTGAAAGGGGATATGATATGGCTCAGTTTCCATTTACTTTCTCTGCTGCTTAATTTGCCAATCCCAATTTGACGATCGACCACGATCGACCAGCAGTTGTAACATCCCTGTGGCTCGGCATTGCAGGATCTCCCAATCTTTTGAGATCTTTTGAGTATGTTCCTCCTGCCAGTTATGATGGTAGGTCCTCATTGCCCAATCTGCCACCAAGGATGCAGAGGAGTCAGATTGCATAAAGGGACGAGGCGCCTGATGATCTCCAGTTGTGGATACTCGCCTTTTGTTGCGAACATGTTCGTTTTGAGGATGACGTGCCAATGTACCAGGTAATGTACCATTGATATTTGATATACATTTATACCACATTTCTGTATTTGGGAAGGAGTTAAAACATGTTAATTGAACTCTGCTGCCGTTGAACAGCTCACATCCTCAAGCAGAACGGTTTATGCTTTGTCTGCATCCCTCCAGTCCACCCTGGTGGACGCAGAAGTTGTCATTTCTGAACCCACCAATCCTCCATGGCTGTTGATTGATTTGACTTTTCTACACCCAAACTCTCATGTTTCAAAGCCACATATGCCAAGTTTTTTGTGGAACAAAAACTTCAAGGGCCATATTTGGAGGTTCCAAGTCAATTTTGCCCACCCGGCTAATCATCAGTATTGTATAATTTTGTATAGTTATATATGTATATATATATAATGCCACAAATATGTATCCACCCCCAATTCCCATCTATTTTGCCGCAAAGCCACTTGGCAGATGTGGTCTGCCACCACCTAGTCTGACTTGTGACCGCTACCTCGGACTAGTCTCTTCCTATCTTCTGTGCGGCTTCTCTATAGAACCCTACAACATTATCCCGCAAGACTTCATTCCTAGCTCTCTCATGAAATCCGAAGCTCCTGCTTAAAATCAAAAAGCTCTATGTGTCACTAGAGGAACAGCCCCCCATGGACACTAATAACCCAATGGTGCAATGGTGCCGACGGCGGGTTTCAACAGGCGGGGCCCCACTTGTGGAAGAGATCGAAGATGATGAACCATGCTTTGCTGGAGCCTCAACTGGACTTCCACCTGCGGATGCACCCGAGTCCTGCCTGTGTTTGGTTTAACGGTTGATGCCCAACCAAAATTGCTTGGTGGTTTCTAAAATGGGTGGTTTGAAAATGCAATTTGGTCATAATTGGTCTAATTTGCGCAATTCAATCCGAAGCGGTGAAATTCTTTAGTATTGATGGAGGTATCGGAATTCCAGAGGCATTTTGGACATTGCGGTAAAACGGGGGATGACCAGGGCAACCCAAGAATTTCTGCATCAAGACCCATCAGCATTGAAAACATGGACAAAGCAACTCAAGCTCAATGCTTTATGTTTCACAGTAGACACTTTCCAGATATTGTCATAATCCATGAAAATCAATCCACTCCCGTTTTAGGGGCCCTTCTGGGGGAATGATGGGGGATGTTTAATCCCATCAGCCCAATATAAAGCACCTCCATTCTATTTCTCACTACTTTAAACATCTTAAAGTCTTTAAACCAGGGTTTCTGATGTTTCTGTGGGGCGCTTTTTTGTTTTGGGGGGATGGGACCCCGATACCATGGGTTGCCTTCTGCAAAAGGTCAACTATTGGGAGGACAGTGAAGTGCCAGAGGGCCCAGCGGGCAGGCCGCTGGGGACTGATCAGAAACTGTTGGATGGCATGGATTTCTGTTTTTGGATAGACATGTTATAGTAGTTATTTCATGTTAGTTCATGTTAGTTCCATTTACTTCCTGTCTTGATGGTAATTTGATGTTCTTTTGGGGGATTACTAGGGATTACTAGGGCCGTTGTTTTGAGCTCCAGCTGGTTCACCATGGTCCACCTGATATATCCCAAGCCGCCCGAGGTCTCCCAAGGTTGCCAAGGACAGGCGATTGGGTGGTCACAGTATCCTACAGTTTCCAAGTGATCCTAGACTTTGCTCAAGATATGGTACATACTGGTCATGAATCATCGTAAATTTGTGATACATATGTATATATATATAATATATAATATATATACATATATACGATATATATATATACATATACGATATATATATATATATACACGCAAAATGTATACATATGAATTCTGACAGCTAGTCTTGGTATCTAGTTTGAAGCCACCAAAGACATACGTGCGCGCCTCCTGGCTCCAGCTGCACCGTTCCCACCGTTCAAGCTCCAGCCTAGAAGATGCCGCACGTGTTCAACTACGTGGCCTGGCATCAATTTCTCAAAGACATAGCCACTATTTGTGCATCTTTGTGCATCTTTGTGCCATAGTGCCATAGTGGAGGATTAAACCAACCATTTAGGTGTGTCTGAAATTGGGGTATACCATGGTATACAAACATCAATGGATATCAATGTCTGTTTCACGGCTGTTAAAAGTGGGCCGTTGAAAAGTGTTTTGAAGAAAGGAATGACCCCGGACCCCATCAAATGGCCATTTAATGGGGAACATTGGTGATTAAGCATAGGGATTTAAAATGATTTAAAGGTGTCTTATTTTCAGACACATCCATTTTACAGGGATGTAGATGATATAGTGAGATGTCACGCGATCTAAGCAACAATCTAGGACATATAGGTTTGCACAGAAATTATAAACCGCTGGATTATTGGGTAGCTAATTTTTGGATAAACCCTGGGACTGCACCAGGCTTAGATTTTTGAGGATGGTATTCCAAAATTGACATACCATCCAGCAAAAAAAGTGGAGGCCCAATATTTCAACATCATCCACAGATCGACTTTAGAGGTGCCAAACTTTGGGAGGACAGTTCTGACGAATTGGCCGATGGACACTGAGGACGAGGGCAAGTTTGAGCAGGTCCACTACAACAAGGCATGTGATCGGTGATCATTGATGTTATCATATGATATCTACGATCATCCAGGTTCATTTGTACATAGATTATCCGTGATTATCCTCAAAATATACCCATAATTCTCGTATTCCAGAAGATTGACTATGACTATGATTGGATGTGAATTTGGCCTAACAATGGATCTCATTTCCGGTGCAGGTGGCACAGAGGTCCTCCAGACAGATCGGCAAACGACGCTGGGAAAAAATCGAATGGATCAGCTGGTTTCAACGGGAGACATTGGGAGACATAAATAATCATAAATAATCATAAATATCATAAATACCAGGACTGGCATAAATTCCAGATAATACCAGGACTGGATTCTGATATATTTTGTTTGACTGCAACCCAAGCAATCCAATAGTTTAGGAGGATTGGCCACGCATTGGCCACGCCTCCAAGGACAGCGGACTACCGAGACCATGAAGTTCTTGCTGCGGCTTGGTTTGGAATTGCCCTGGCAAAAATTACAGCATCCTCCCTACGTTACCTTGCCAAAGTTGAATGTCATTATGAGAGAGATTATGAGAGAGATTATGAGAGAGATTATGAGAGAGATTATGAGAGAGATGAGAGAGATTATGAGAGAGATTATGAGTCAATATTAATCATCATATACGGGTGTGTTTGGTCATATGCGATTGTCAAACCACATTGATGTTGTTCACCGCAAGGGTATGCAGATCTTCTGCTCCCTTTTTGGGTGCGAGCTGTACTTCAGAATCATAATGCATTCACAAGTGGCAATTCGAGGCAATTGTACGGTTCAAAGTTCCATGCCAATTTTTGGTGTAACATACTTCACAAAGTTTCATGAGCATGAAATTCAAACGTCTTGAATTCTGGCCTGACGAGGCATCGATGACACCACATCACAGTAGTGGCATTGGACATCGAATGGCATTGACAGTTCACCATCAAGCAGTGATAGTTTCTATACCAAGATCCTTGTGATCTCATTTGACTTTCACAGAAGTGGCGTCAATTGGGAGCTTGTTGTTATACAGCAGCCATGGTTCACCAAAACAGTACCAACCACGGTGAGAATTTCAGCCCGGGCCAAGGCAACAGGAAGCAAGTCAGATCAAAAAGGAGGAGGTGCCCGTGGCGGTTGGAGGATATTGGCCAATTGCGACCTCACACTAGTCACTATCCACCACCATCATCCATTGCTATCCTGTATTCATGAAGTGAGCAGACAAAAAATCCCCCAAACCCCAAACTCAGCCTGGGGTCAGTCGCTCGGGCACACGAGTCGCCATGGGTATCACCTCGGTGCTCTGCTGACACGCAAGTTTCGAATGAACCTCCGGAAAGAGAAGATCTCCGGACGCATAACGCGATTTGCGCGTTTCTGATTGATTCTGATTGTATATGACATGTATTGTACATACCATATTGATCCATATTGATCCATATTGATCCATATTGATCCATATTGATCCATATTGATCCGTATTGGTTACTGTTAACGTATTCTGGCAGGCTCGGGCCAACCGCAATGCTGAGGACTGTGGGTGTTTGGGAAGGGGCTGCGACTCTGGAGTTTTGCCAGTTGTGATTGGAGGGGTTTGTATCTCAGCAGTTTGAAGATTTCGCCTCGATTTGTTCGGAAAGAAACTCAATGGTGGTTTGGCACAATGCCTCAAACTAAAGTAGGACCCGGTCTACTTGGAAACCCAAACATCTTGAGATTTCAATTCACGAGCTGAGGAATCGGGTCCATTTCTGTTGTGGGACAGCTCATGTGTTGATCAAGCCGCCTTGCCTTCGGGAAGGTTTTTCGCCTGGCCGCTAATGATGACACATTTAAGGATTTTGTCATCCTGTGTACCACTACTCAATTTTTTACCAGGAAACCGATCTACAACCTCCCTGTTGATACAGATACCTGGGTTTCAAGCTCTCAAAACATCCAAATTCATCTAGAGAATCTAGACTCATCTAGCATTTTTATCATATCTTTATTACACTGGGACATCCCATTGTCCCCCATGGGCTTTGAGGAATCTATCCTCGTCCTCAGAATTTCCCTATCACCCAGGACTAAAAGGCCGTGTCGTTGTCTCCTGCCCAGTGAGTGCTGTGGGGCGGTGCAAAAAGTGAGAGCGGCCCGGGGCATTTGCATTGGATTCACTGCATGGCTTGAGACAAAGATCAAACACTGGGATTTCCCATGGTATTTCTTATATGGTATCTGCATAAGAAAACATGTGCAAATATAGGATATAATATGACACATATATACATATATAATATGATTTAATATATTCAGTCCCACATGACATGTTACAACAGATTCGAATCCACATGAATCCGCAATGCTATTTTGTTTGAATCCTTTTGTGGTGTCCTTAAGCCGCAGGACAAGCAACCAGCCAAACACTTCAATCCGCGACGTGTCTTGTCAATTTTTGAGATGCCATCCCAGCAATGCTACCTAGTTGATAGCGCAGGTCTTCCCATATATAATGTATATACATCTATACTGTTTATACATACAAAATACAATGTATATTATATATAGATGCAATGTATATAGATATAATGTATATAGATATAATGTATGTATGCATATAATGTGTTTGTATATATACTATATATATAATGATATATAATGTATATATCAATCAGGTGTGTATATATGTATAATATAATATATATATATTATAGACACATACATAAACACACACACACACTCGCACCGATATAATTGTACTTATGCACAGGCCATATTGTCTACGAAGTTCCTTTCCCAGCAAGGCTATACCTTGACTCTTCTGCCAGTGATTACCCCAGACCCGAGCAGGGACGCTGCACCAAGGCGCGCCCAAGCGGCCCGCAAGCCAGATTTCCAAGGCCATGTTGCCAGTCGCTAGGATTTTTGTTGGTTTATGGGAGAAGTTGCAAGATGAGCTATGGCACCATTGCTGGAGAAGGTACTTTGAGGGTGTGAGATGTCCCCCTCTTGGTATCTACCGGAGTTACTTGATCAGATCCTATCATGACGAGTTTCTAAAATGATCTACCATGCCTTAGTAGCACAGTAATACATCACATCATATATTAGTACTGGTGATATATCCATATAGTTTATATATACAGAGTATAATATGTATGTATGTATATATAATATATATATATATATATTGAGTAGTGTGTATATGTATGCTGTATAATACACCGCATATTGTAGTATGTACTGTATACACACACACACACCTGTATTTATATTATACTTATCCATAGCCAGATAAACCCAGTCTGCCGCAGGAAAGCCCCACAGAACTGATGTTGCTGACCCTCTTGGAGCATGGCACTGCCAAGGAAACGGGAGTTCAACCATCATGGCACCACCGTTGTGCTACCATCGGGTAGAAAAACGGCCCGCATTCGGTCAGGACATGTCAGTGATCAAGGGCCTGAACGGCGATGATATCAAGAAGGCCTGGACATTCCTGGAATTGATATCTTGGAGAGTATTATTTCTGGCGGTTTGAGAAGTGGTTGTGTCTTTTTGTGTCTTTTTGTGTCTTTTTGTGTCTTTTTGGTTGCATTTTATTGAGGGAAGATCGGGAAGATGAAGATGAACTCAATAAATCCCAGCTACCAAGTGAAGCAGACAGCTCACTGGACAGCTCCGCTGCTTTCATCACATGTTATTGGCACTTGAACTCAGCAATCAGGATACAGTGTCACCAGTGTGACTGGTCCGTTTATGCCCAAGGTCTGTTTTGGTTGGACCATTGTTTTAGGGAGATCAACAGCTATGCCAAAGGATGCCAAAGGCAGTCGATGGGGCTGTGGTCTGTTCTTGGCTCAAGGTGCCCCCTTTTTTTCCCCTTGGCGCAGTGCTGGAAGCGGCTGGAAGGATGGGAATTGACATCATTGCCGGTGGCAGACTGAAAAAGAAGCAGAGAGAAGCGAAAACGGATGCTGTGCACAGTTTTTCTTTTCAGCGGGATGCCTTAAATGATCCAAATGGTGCCAATGAATTGATTGCATGGGTTGGTTGGGCATTCAATCCCCCCTGGGGATGACTTGTTCCGTTTGACTTGGAGCTGATGATGCAATTGGCACCGCCGAAGAATCTCGAAAAATCGATCCCAAACAATCCCAAACACCTCTTGTTAACAATATGTTACAGTAACATTAAAGCAGGGATAGGGTCTCCTCGCGCCCCAGGAAGATCCCTATGTCCAGCTCCTGTGTCGACTCTACAAATTCTTGGCCCGTCGGTCGGATTCGAAGTTCAACAAGGTGGTTTGCAAGAGGCGATCCCGGCGATCCCGGTGATCCCGAGATATATCAAGATGGGTATTGTATGGTATTGTGAGATACGGGAAGTGCAGCAAGAGAACTAATGTATGAACTAATATATGAACTAATCCATGCTTATGATCTTTGGGATTAGGCATTTATAACCTCCAAGATGGCCCAAATACATCCAAATGCATCCAAATGCATTGTATGTCGCTGGGATGACCTCTCGCAAGGCTAAACATGTCCGCTCGCAACCGACCCCCTTTGTCGCTGTCGAAGATTTCGAAGAACATGGTCAACAAGGCTCGGCCGAGGTGGCTGATCTGAGCCATGTCATGGGAACAAGCTGCTGCCTGTGCGTTGACAACATGCTTTTTTCCAAGAGCTGTGATGTGAAACCATGTGAAATCAATCATCAATGTGAATATTGTGAATTCTGACAAAGATGTTTCACAATGTTTCATTCTTCCATAGAAACATCATCTTCAAATGGTGGAGTGTCTAGTCGGCATCTGGTCGGCATCTGGTCGGCATCTGGTCGGCATCTAGTTGGATCTTGGCACAATTTGGCACAGCTGTGAAACTCGGCACAGTGAGGAGGGCAAAATCGCCGTGGTCGTCGGCAAAGTCACCGATGACAAGCGGCTTTTGGAAGTTCCTCAGGACGGGAGCGATGGGATCGGTTGGCCACACCCATCACGATATTTGAAAAACGGGCCTTGTTTGAACAACTTGATCTATTCACTTCGTCATTGAACGTGCCATCTTACCCACACTTAAACTTACCTCAACTGTCAAGCATTGCCAAGCTGTGCCCAGAAATCTGTTCCATGCCTAGTCTCATGAAATCTCCCGAAATTGCGCCACCAGGTGTCTGTGTGCGCTCTGCAGTTCACTGAAACCGCGCGGGCGCGCATCCTCAAGGCACCAATGGAACTCTGACCATTCTGACCTGCAATGACCCGATCCCAATGGCCCCAATGGCGCAATCCTGCATTGACCCATGAAATATCCATGATGTGTGGTCACATAGACATGACATACACTATCTGTATCCAGATTATCCAGATCCCAGGCTGGTGGTGAGTGCATCACCTTTGACCAGCTGGCCTTGCGCTCGCCCCTGGGCAAGGTGCCGATGTTGACGGTCGCAACGGCATAGGTCAATGGGATATATATCGTATACCCTCAATGGTTTGATAGGACACATAACGATTAACCAGTGGATTAACCAGTGGATTAACCAGTGGATTAACCAGTGGAATTTCATGGGTTTCAGACCCAAATACCGTGAAGATTTGGGCCAAATTAAAAGATCGTGTTGTCGGGCCACAGAATTCGATCGATGCCCAATCAATTTGTGTTGCCTTTTAGTGAAAGTTCTTAGGACATCTTTTGGGAAGGCCACAAGCCCATTCACCCAGTGTTTATATATATATAATTATATATATATAATGTTATATAATTATATTAATTATATATTATGTATTTGTATATGTATCACTGTATAGTGTGCGTTTACAATTCTTTATTTTTTCTGTATCCATTCAATCCCTTGCCTCAGAATTTCCAGTTAGCTAGTTACGGTGTGTTTTTGCGGCATCCCAAGGGACCATTTTTGCACATGGGCACCCTCCCAGAGTTATATCCGGCATGATATCCCTCTCCTACTCTCCCTCTCCTGAGTCTTTTGATACTATGATACTATACATATAATGTATATGTATATATTATGTATATATATATATGTAAATAGCCTAATGTATAATTGCATAGTATAAATATACTGTACAACATACCATTATAGATATTATAGCCTTACAGCATATCACATGAACTATCACTATCCTTACCTTTTGCCTCGTCCCGGCCAGGGCACCGTGCTGCTCCGGGGTCCGAAAGCCCGAGAGGCCGAGCGACATTTCGGGAAAGCTCCTGGAGTGCCCAACAGCGGCCTGGCTGCAGTGGGGGCATGCCTTGGGCACCAGAACAGCTAATGGCTGCAGTAAGAGAACAGAAATATGGTGAAAAGCATTGAAAAGCCAGGATTTATATACGAAAAATAAGGATTTGAATTTATCAATCATTTGCCCGCAGGAAAACCATGGATTTTCCATATCTATGTTACTTGCTCGTTTGGTGATAATTATTTGATGGAGGGTATTGTTTCAAGGCTTAGCAGTTCCACATTATTGGGGTCATGTAAACTCCTGCTAGGAAGTGTTTTCTCTTGGCATCGAAGGTTAGCCATGTAATGTATACCCCCGAAAAGAATCGATGTCTATATCTTTTGAGGATCCCTGTGCAACAACATGGGACTACGAATCATGGATCCACAGCCGTGTTGCTAACAAGGTGGGGATATCAAACGAACAAACACCTGTTCAATTCATTCGTGAGGCTATTTATAATCAATGATCGTGGATGACAACAATTCGGGCAAAGTATAGCAGCCTCAACCGCTGAACATTGGATCTAGCTCCTCTATTTGACCCTTCTCAATGGTGATCTTGAAAAAAATAGGGATGTGCAGTACCCATGGGAAGACAAAATAGACATGGACAGACATGGCAGACAGTTCTGGAATCATTATGCCATTTTGGTACTCCATTCTCAACCCATACTCACATAGAACTAGTTTGTTGGTCACGTTCTGCATTGGCTGTTGAAATTTGCTCGTGAAGCCAGGCACAACTGCTACCCAGTTGCACTGAGATTGGTGGTGGTGTTGGAGTAGTTTTCCCTAGATTTCATGACATTCTGTGACTGAACCTGGATTTATGTCAGAGCCCTGAACACAGAGATCTGCGACATTTGTTTCCTGTTCAAGTGTCCTGTTCATTTGGGTATCAGAAAATGTTTTGTTTGGGTTAAGCATGGTTGAGCCA
This sequence comes from Cladocopium goreaui, assembly GCA_947184155.2. Classification (NCBI taxonomy): domain Eukaryota; class Dinophyceae; order Suessiales; family Symbiodiniaceae; genus Cladocopium; species Cladocopium goreaui. Next base: position 111,539 of record CAMXCT020001952.1, read on the forward strand.
TACTCAGCCGGCATTGAGTATAGCTACTGACCATTGAAAGCTTGGATGAAAATTCTTAGCAAAGCATGGTAACATCATCTCTATCACAATGTAATGTAAATACCCAGACCAGACAATTAAAGGAGTCCTCAATTGTGACTTTGTCTGATAGACATTTTCTTGTTGTCCTTGCAATATCTTCCCCCATGGGTGTAGGTGAGTATCTCCATAATATATATATACACATTCTTTTTTTGGGATGTTCATCATGGTACCAGGAGCCATATTTGCATGTTGCTGTCTTATCTGTCTTGCGAGGCACCTTATGTGCGCTCGAAGGGTCGCAAATTTGAGAAGGCACGTGGACGAAGAAGATCGCGTGGATTCAAGGCCATGCGGAGGGCAAACCTGACAGGGTTCCACAGTTGTTTTTTTTTTTTTCCGAGAAAAAACATGTCCAGCATACCGAATCTTTACCTTGGGATGCCCATCTCCCTCCATTCTCGTGCCCTTTTGAGGCTCATTTTTCACAGTCTCCTGGTTCCCCTGTACATCCCTGTATTTTTTTCCAGAATCATCATCTATTCATCACTTTTTGCTACTGCTCTTTGCCAGTCATCCGCCCAGCGCTAGGTGTAAGTGCACCATGGCTTGACTGGAATGCGCTGGGGGAAAATGGTGACGCTGTGCGATTTCTGCTCTCCAAGCCAAGTCTGAAGTTGTTCGGTATGCCCGGCATGATCGCAGAGTCAGCCAATGGGAAGATACTCAGCCAGAATGCTGAGGGCGAAGAGTTGGCTGATGTACTTTGAACATGTTTCAACTTTGAAAATGGCTTCTTGAAGATGTGCCATTTTTCAACACACGCATTTTTGAATCATTTCTGGAGAGAACCCCCTTGGATCCCTTGGGTTCCCGGTGCAGGTGTTGGCACATCGCCGATCCGGTGCCCAGCACCGATCCCTGGAGATGTTGCCCGCGATCCTGGGGCCTGGAGCCCCGGGAGTGGAGGGAATTTTCCATGACCAGATCTGCTTGGTGGTTTGGAACCATGGAATTTTAATGAATTTTGAATGACTTTCCCATCATATTGGGAATGGAAAATCATCCCAACTGACGAACTCATATTTTTCAGAGGGGTTGAACACCGCCTTGTGCGGCACTACTGGTATGATATGATATAATATAAGTTAACAGAACATAAAATTGTAAAATATAATGTCATATCATTTCATTTAAACTAATTTATATATAGTAATATTATTGGTCAAAAACGGAGTATCTTAGATGACTTGAACATATTCTTGCAGCATACCCCATGTCCCTTCAACACCCTAAATGAAAGGATTCCGTTCATAGACCGTCTTCAAATGGTAAGGGGTATGCGTATGTTCGGTGGGTCTGTTGGTTTTTTTCTTAGGAGTAGCAAATGGTGGCAATGAACCTATTTCGTCATTGTTGGTATATTGATATATAGTATATAATCCTTTTGTTGTGTAAATCATGTTGAACCATTCCCATTCATCTCAGCCACCTGCATCATGTGAGTCTAAGGCGCAAAATCTCGATCCCCAAACTGATCTCTGCCAATGCTTCCTGATGGGCAGGCAGATTGTTTTCCATTTTGTTATGCGATCTCACCCCATGTTTTGGGAAAACATGGATTCGCATCAATTTTCACTAACCTTCATGGTGTTGAACATATAGGGCCAGCTGTTGATCTTCAAGTATCTGTCCATCAGAGCGGCCCCCTTGCGGCGCTTTTCAGAAAGTAGGTCGAGTTTGGCAGGTTTCATGTTCCCTATGCTCTCAACATCTCAACAAATTCACTTGAAAGTTCGTTGACTTTCTGAAACATTTGCTGACCAATTGTGAGATGAGAGACACAAGTGGGGTCACACTGGTGACACCACCAAATTGCACATCAAAGTGTTGTTGTCGGGTTGGGGGACATGCTGACTATACCTCTGCACCGGCGGCTGTTGCGTGTTGACCGTTCTGATGATGGCGAATTCGGAAAGACGTTCAAGGCCAGTGATGACTGGCCACGGAGTGGGAGGAAGTAGTAAAACAGCCTCCATTCGTGACATCTTTGCAGCGTTTGCAGTCTGCAACGAATTCAACAGATCCGGATTTGCTGCGCCCTAGAGCTGCCACAGGTGCCGTGGAGCCCCGAAATTTCATGGTCCAAATGTAGGGTCACCACACCAGACAAGTAGACAGGTCCAAGTTGTTCGGGGGGTACTGGCTGCATCCTGGCGATTCCCTATGTCTGGTAACCTCACAACCCCAGCATGCTGTTTGCAAATTGTTTGCTACCTGCCACTACACATCATTCCCAATCATTCTTGGCAATATCCTGCCATCGGCTCATGATTTATGGCTAAATCTCGGTTGGGTAGGTCAGTAGCTTAATTCTTAGCTATAAATCAGGCATATTATGTATATATTATATAAATATATCATCCAGCTAAAGACATATAAACATCAGCAGCTTCTTTGATCTTTTGGGTGTGGGATGTCCAAAGTAGATTTGTGGCAGGCTTCCAGGGGTGGCAGACGGTGGTATGGTATTTTTTGGGAAAAAATGCCGATCAGAGCTGCACCCGATGAGTTTTACTGTGATTTGATCCCAGTGGCTTTGGCTTATCAAATTGATCAAACTATACGCCATAAAAGGGCTGGATCTCCCGGGCAAGATGATATGGTTGGATTTCCAAAGATTTTCAGTGAGAATATGTGAGAATGTGAATCGCAGGGAACTGTTGTCACTTGTTGTCACCTGGACATTGGAACCTCAGCGAGGATTATCTCCGACACCACCTTGAGCCACCCGAGACCTTGAGAGAGGTAGGCATGTGGTGCCGGATTTTTATGGCACCTGGTTACCATTATTGGTTTACTGACAGTTATATTCCTGAATGTGCCCGTTGTTCTCCAGTGACTTTTAATCCCGGCAGTGCAGAATCCGCTCGGCTCAGATATCGTGACCACTAGCAGCCTGGAAGATCTTGACAAACAGGTTCCCATGACTTTACCATGGTACTAGTATCTAACAAACTCTACCAGTCATGCCAATCGTTTTTAAACGTGTATCATAGCAGTTATTGTCAGTAGCCGGGACTGAACATCCCAGGACATGACTATGCAAGGGTCCATATCTGGTCCTCAACAGGTAAAAGGGTTCAACATTCCAGACTCTCCAGCCATCTTCATCTGGATGTTCCTGCACTTTCGAAGAAATAATTTGTAACTTAACTGGCTTAAAACCTTTCTTGTCTACCAGTTCGAAGGGGTTATAACGGTTATAATATAATATATATATATATATATACCTGGAGAACCAAAACCCTAAGAATTCTTCGGGTCAACGCAAGAACCTGAGGTATTTCGGAAAAAATAAGAAAGCCTCGGTTTTCGATTGAAGACCTCGGGTATTGATTTTGAACCCGTACTTAACCCGTACCTAACCCGTACTTAACCTGTACTAACCCGTACCTAACCGGTACCTAACCCGTACTTTCAGAATGGGTTAAAATACCCCGGGTTTTGTCAGAAAAGCTCAGGTATTTCTCAAACCCTAAGATTTCTGCGGGTTTTGGTTCTCAAGGTATATATATATATTGTTTATTCATATCCCCCAAGTTCCAGGATCATTTGTCTCCATTTCCAGTGGTTTCCAGCTCCCATGGCATGGAATCCCGGCTGCGTCAGCCCGGTTGGGCCCGGCCCCTGGCGCAGCAGCGCCACGCCTCGCGCGAGGGCCGCGACGGCAGCGACGGCCGCGTGGCGTCGCTGCCACCGCTGCGGGACCGCAGCCGCCCGGGGTCGCAGGAGCCCCTGGCGCCCGCGCCGCGCAGCAGAAGTCGAGCGGCCGATGGCAGTCCATGGCAGGCCATTGGGGCGACCCAGAATGTGGTGAAATTATGTGAAATTGGGAGAATGTCAAAAGTTGATAAAGGACTGGAGGTTTGAGTATGTTGGGGACGTTTGGGCACAGCTTCCTGAAGATTGTCTTCAAACGATTTCAAAGGGTCAAACCAATTTCAGTGTGGTACAAAGTGGGTACAAAGTACCAGCGGGCTACTTGTACGAAAAACATGATTATTTCTTGAACATGTGGGTGCCCCAGCTTCAAGAACTCTAGAGGAAAAAAATGATTATGTGACATGGGGCATGCGTATCGTAAAAGTGACATGAAACTACGACATTAAATCCATGGTTAGCTGTAGTTTGTCATCAATATGTTCCAATGATTTGTGCTAGTATCCCCCTGTGTTGTCCGATTGCTGGTGAAATCTCGATGTTGTTGTTTTTTTTTTTCAAATCCACATACTCAAATGTTTATTGTTCGCATCCATTATTTTCTGGTGTTTCTGTGAGAAATTAGACCCCAACAATGTGTTTGTTTACTCTATATAGTCATATAATGTATATATGTATATAATTATTCAATTAGATTATATATATATATATCCTTTGTTCGGATATTTTTATAGTCTGCCAGGGCCCCTTGGGCCTTTTGTGCAGGAGAAAGCTGGCTCCGGGTCCAGGACCACATCCGCAACACGAGCCGCGGAACGGTGGCCCGCCAACCATCCCTTTCAGGAGGAGGTGGCTGTTGCTCCCACTGCATTCTGCCGGCAAAGATTGGATCCCCAAACACCAAAATACATTTCCTTTTTCCCACAAAAATTGGGTCCAGCAGCAGATCTGACCCCAGCCGATTCTGGGAGGTGAGTCCCCCCAAGCCGGGCCGGCCGCCGCGCGCCTCACCCGCGCCGCGGGAGCGGCGCGACGAGCGGCGGGAAGAACGGCGGGAGGAGGCCGAGGGGCGAAGATCTGCAGGTTCTGCAGGTGCCCGGGACATGGCAATGGGAAATGGCACTTTGCGAAAACCATGGAAAACCCTGTAAGTGGCTATAGGCTATAAGTATCTATAAGTATCTATAAGTGATTATTCAAATGGGGTTGTATTTCTCAAAATTGTGGCACCCCATTCCACAATAATTCCACCATCTGGTAGGTGCCATGGAGCCAATGGCTCCAAGCGGCCCGAGCGATGAGCGCCGGCATCGAGTGGGCAGCAAGCGCAACTTGGCATGGGATTTAACAGAAAACCCATGGGAAAGAATGGGAACTCTGATGTAATCCGCTTGTTTTCAGGGAAATTGGCAGGAACCTTTCAATCTACGCAATTAATGGTAAAAAAGATACAGTAGTTTCCTGCAAAAAAACAACATTAACTCATGTAATTGTGGAACAAGGATGTATCAGGGTGTTTTCTGTTGTGAGACCCAATTGGAATATTTGACAAAGACCTCTCCAGAGGTAAGCCAGAAAACATCAGTGGTTTGATACCCCACTGAGCTGGATGACCCCCTGGCATGTGACGGAATACCCAACATTTGAGAATGATTCCTACATTGGAAATACATGTTTTTTTTTCCTCTTCTGACATTCTTGGTTCACAACGATTGCCTATTTTCTACACGCACAGGAACTGCATCACGCTTTCAAGTGTGAAGATCCATTAACTATTCACAACACAGATGCTCAATGTGTCAATGAAGCAATGACCATCATCCTTCCATCATCCTTCCATCATTCTTTCATGCCGATGAAATCTCCATCAGTTGCAGGCTGTGCCTCGCCCCCGGCCATGCGAGCTGCGTCGCCGCCCATCCGCGCCTCAGGGCGATACAAGGCCACAAGCACTGCTGGTTATCCCCTGATTATGGGATTGATGAGGATAATGACAATAATGTCCTTTTGGTAAAAATAGAGGGGCCGGTTTGGTATAGCATCTATATCCATCTATCATCATTTACCTGTTGTTAAAGGGGAAAACAAGCCCCTCTATTAATCAAGCAACCAATGGGAAAAGGACATCTATGGATAATGATGGTTAAGACTTGTTGATAAATTAATGTTAAATATGGTTAATTAATGTTAATTATGTTTAATTCATGTTAATTATAGCTGCCCATAAGTGGGTAGGCTTATCCTTGAGAGGTACTTCGTACTTTACCAACGCACATAGGGACCGGGGGTCCGAGATCACTCATGTCGGTCTACAATGTGGATATGGTCACAATTAAAGGCACAGCATTCACACCTGGAAGTCTATAATTATATAATCATTTCTAGGACTGACAATCTCAAGTTTTCTTTTCATGCATACCTCTAGGATCCGGTAAAATGCATGCTGCGTCCTTCCAGGATTCTAGGTGAGAATCTGCCCCTCAACCGCAGCCCCAGTTCTGGCAGGTTCCAGAGAAGCAGGTTGAAAACTTTGAGGCTGGGTGATGTTGTGGAAACGAAACAGGCCAGGCTAGGCCAGGGTCCAAAAATCCAGGGCTGTGCGGGATGATTGTTGGCTTTTAATGACATCATATTATCATGTGCTGTAATTGATCCTTATTGATGTGGACACGGACTAACTTGAGGGGATCTGCACAAAAGGGACAGTCCAATGATTGTAATTCTGCCGACTTGCCGAATTCTTTGCGTGCACTACAACGACACCACACAAAGAGGCTTGACAGGTATATTTCAGATTGCATTTCTCAAAACTCGGGTACCCCAAACATCCCCAAACCACTACTCTACCTGTAGCTGTCACTAGCTTCCCCCCATAGGAGACTCCAATTTTTGTGGTTTCTTCGCCATTCCTCAGTGAAGGTGGCCCCGCCCAAAGCTCGGGAGACTCGCGCGACTCGGCAGACCGCGTCCAGCCGCAGACGGGAGGCGAGGATTTTGAGGATTCCAAACGGTTTTGGGTCGACAGGTGTGACAGGTGTGACAGGTGCGTGTTTTTTTGGATGTTTGTGATTCAAGTTCCTACTGGATAGACCACGATAGACCTGGGATTTACCAGACTAACCAGAGGATTTTGAACATGGAAATGTAAATGTCACTTTTGGGGGGTTCCAGGTAAGAAGTTCTGGGGGAGTGTTGCTAGCACCCTCTTCTAGGTAATGGAAGGCAGTTCCAAGTCTCAGGCTGAATTGACACAGGAATGCTTCATTTCCTTCTTAATTATTGTGTAGATTTAGGGTGGAGGGGTTTAGGTTTACCAGCTCGAATGTTCATAGTTTGCTTAGACTAGCATTGCAACTTTGATGCCCAGATTGCAGTTTGTTATTTATGGCAGCTATGGCGAGCGGAATGTTGTTGGTCATCTCCTGGCGTTTGCTCAGAGGTGGCCCGTGAAGTCTCCCCCCCAATCCAAGCATCTGGTGGCTACAGCATGCACTCTGAGGCTGGGTTGGGAAGAAAACTCCCGGTAGTCCATAGACTTTTGATTTTAGTTCAGATGATGAAAGGGCAAGTTCAAAAGTTCAGGCGTGTTGGCAGGACTTGGTTCCAGGTAGGTCATATTATATACCCTCTGGTGAACTAACATAGCAATGGAAAATCACCATTCTTAATGGGAAAATCCACTATAAATAGCCATTTTCCATTGCTATGTTAGTTCACCAGAGGGTAATGTCCTAAATGGAGCAATAGGTTGTCCTATCAAGATTCAAGCCGTCGTTCACATCTTGCATTGCATTTCTTCGTCCGGATCTTCAACTTTGACCTTTTCACCAGCTTTGACAATGGTCAGATGGAGTGGATTTCCCAAGTTTGTCCTGTCTTTCTTGCATTTTCCCTCTCTGGGTGAACATTCTCAAGTGGATCGTGAATGGATTGTCCACTAGCTTCTCAGATTCTGGGTGATGAGGTCGGGCGAGCAGCCTCCCCTCCTATCCAAGCATCTGGTGGCTACAGCATGCACTCTGAGGCTGGGTTGGGAAGAAAACTCCCGGTAGTCCATAGACTTTTGATTTTAGTTCAGATGATGAAAGGGCAAGTTCAAAAGTTCAGGCGTGTTGGCAGGACAAGGTTCCAGGTAGGTCATATTATATAATGTCCTAAATGGAGCAATAGGTTGTCCTATCAAGATTCAAGCCGTCGTTCACATCTTACATTGCATTTCTTCGTCCGGATCTTCAACTTTGACCTTTTCACCAGCTTTGACAATGATCAGATGGAGTGGATTTCCCAAGTTTGTCCTGTCTTTCTTGCATTTTCCCTCTCTGGGTGAACATTCTCAAGTGGATCGTGAATGGATTGTCCACTAGCTTCTCAGATTCTGGGTGATGAGGTCGGGCGAGCAGCCTCCCCTCCTATCCAAGCATCTGGTGGCTACAGCATGCACTCTGAGGCTGGGTTGGGAAGAAAACTCCCGGTAGTCCATAGACTTTTGATTTTAGTTCAGATGATGAAAGGGCAAGTTCAAGAGTTCAGGCGTGTTGGCAGGACAAGGTTCCAGGTAGGTCATATTATATAATGTCCTAAATGGAGCAATAGGTTTTCCTAGCAAGATTCAAGCCGTCCTTCACATCTTGCATTGCATTTCTTCGTCCGGATCTTCAACTTTGACCTTTTCACCAGCTTTGACAATGGTCAGATGGAGTGGATTTCCCAAGTTTGTCCTGTCTTTCTTGCATTTTCCCTCTCTGGGTGAACATTCTCAAGTGGATCGTGAATGGATTGTCCACTAGCTTCTCAGATTCTGGGTGATGAGGTCGGGCGAGCAGCCTCCCCTCCTATCCAAGCATCTGGTGGCTACAGCATGCACTCTGAGGCTGGGTTGGGAAGAAAACTCCCGGTAGTCCATAGACTTTTGATTTTAGTTCAGATGATGAAAGGGCAAGTTCAAAAGTTCAGGCGTGTTGGCAGGACAAGGTTCCAGGTAGGTAATATTATATAATGTCCTAAATGGAGCAATAGGTTGTCCTATCAAGATTCAAGCCGTCGTTCACATCTTGCATTGCATTTCTTCGTCCGGATCTTCAACTTTGACCTTTTCACCAGCTTTGACAATGGTCAGATGGAGTGGATTTCCCAAGTTTGTCCTGTCTTTCTTGCATTTTCCCTCTCTGGGTGAACATTCTCAAGTGGATCGTGAATGGATTGTCCACTAGCTTCTCAGATTCTGGGTGATGAGGTCGGGCGAGCAGCCTCCCCTCCTATCCAAGCATCTGGTGGCTACAGCATGCACTCTGAGGCTGGGTTGGGAAGAAAACTCCCGGTAGTCCATAGACTTTTGATTTTAGGTTCAGATGATGAAAGGGCAAGTTCAAAAGTTCAGGCGTGTTGGCAGGACAAGGTTCCAGGTAGGTATATTATATAATGTCCTAAATGGAGCAATAGGTTGTCCTATCAAGATTCAAGCCGTCGTTCACATCTTGCATTGCATTTCTTCGTCCGGATCTTCAACTTTGACCTTTTCACCAGCTTTGACAATGGTCAGATGGAGTGGATTTCCCAAGTTTGTCCTGTCTTTCTTGCATTTTCCCTCTCTGGGTGAACATTCTCAAGTGGATCGTGAATGGATTGTCCACTAGCTTCTCAGATTCTGGGTGATGAGGTTGGGTGAGCAGCCTCCCCTCCTATCCAAGCCTCTGGTGGCTACAGCATGCACTCTGAGGCTGGGTTGGGAAGAAAACTCCCGGTAGTCCATAGACTTTTGATTTTAGTTCAGATGATGAAAGGTCAAGTTCAAAAGTTCAGGCGTGTTGGCAGGACAAGGTTCCAGGTAGGTAATATTATAATATATTGTATAATATTGTATAATGTCCTGAATGGAGCAATAGGTTGTCCTATCAAGATTCAAGCCGTCGTTCACATCTTGCATTGCATTTCTTCGTCCTCATCTTCAACTTTGACCTTTTTACCAGCTTTGACAATGCTCAGATGGACTGGATTTCCCAAGTTTGTCCTGTCTTTCTTGCATTTTCCCTATCTGGGTGAACATTCTCGAGAATGAATGGATTGTCCACTAGCTTATACTAGCTTCTCAGATTCTGGGTGATGAGGTTGGGTGAGCAGCCCCCCCTCCTATCCAAGCCTCTGGTGGCTACAGCATGCACTCTGAGGCTGGGTTGGGAAGAAAACTCCCGGTAGTCCATAGACTTTTGATTTTAGTTCAGATGATGAAAGGTCAAGTTCAAAAGTTCAGGCGTGTTGGCAGGACAAGGTTCCAGGTAGGTAATATTATATAATGTCCTAAATGGAGCAATAGGTTGTCCTATCAAGATTCAAGCCGTCGTTCACATCTTACATTGCATTTCTTCGTCCGGATCTTCAACTTTGACCTTTTCACCAGCTTTGACAATGATCAGATGGAGTGGATTTCCCAAGTTTGTCCTGTCTTTCTTGCATTTTCCCTCTCTGGGTGAACATTCTCAAGTGGATCGTGAATGGATTGTCCACTAGCTTCTCAGATTCTGGGTGATGAGGTCGGGCGAGCAGCCTCCCCTCCTATCCAAGCATCTGGTGGCTACAGCATGCACTCTGAGGCTGGGTTGGGAAGAAAACTCCCGGTAGTCCATAGACTTTTGATTTTAGTTCAGATGATGAAAGGGCAAGTTCAAGAGTTCAGGCGTGTTGGCAGGACAAGGTTCCAGGTAGGTCATATTATATAATGTCCTAAATGGAGCAATAGGTTTTCCTAGCAAGATTCAAGCCGTCCTTCACATCTTGCATTGCATTTCTTCGTCCGGATCTTCAACTTTGACCTTTTCACCAGCTTTGACAATGGTCAGATGGAGTGGATTTCCCAAGTTTGTCCTGTCTTTCTTGCATTTCCCTCTCTGGGTGAACATTCTCAAGTGGATCGTGAATGGATTGTCCACTAGCTTCTCAGATTCTGGGTGATGAGGTCGGGCGAGCAGCCTCCCCTCCTATCCAAGCATCTGGTGGCTACAGCATGCACTCTGAGGCTGGGTTGGGAAGAAAACTCCCGGTAGTCCATAGACTTTTGATGTTGGTTCAGATGATGAAAGGGCAAGTTCAAAAGTTCAGGTGTGTTGGCAGGACAAGGTTCCAGGTAGGTAATATTATATAATGTCCTAAATGGAGCAATAGGTTGTCCTATCAAGATTCAAGCCGTCGTTCACATCTTGCATTGCATTTCTTCGTCCGGATCTTCAACTTTGACCTTTTCACCAGCTTTGACAATGGTCAGATGGAGTGGATTTCCCAAGTTTGTCCTGTCTTTCTTGCATTTTCCCTCTCTGGGTGAACATTCTCAAGTGGATCGTGAATGGATTGTCCACTAGCTTCTCA
>CAMXCT020001953.1:0-122628 GCA_947184155.2 Cladocopium goreaui
GAGAAATCATCGTTTCGTACCGAGAAATCATCGTTTCGTACCGGGAAATCAAAAAAAAAGAGGAAAAAGAGAGGAAAAAAAAGAGAGGAAAAAGAGAGGAATAAAAGAGAGGAAAAAAAGATAGTAAAAAGAGAGGAAAAAGAAAAAAAAGAGAGGAAAAAGAGAGGAAAAAGAGAGGAAAAAGAGAGGAAAAAGAAAAAAAAGAGAGGAAAAAGAAAAAAAAGATAGTAAAAAGAGAGGAAAAAGAGAGGAAAAAGAGAGGAAAAAAAAAGGAATAAAAGAGAGGAAGAAGAGAGGAAAAAGAAAAAAAAGATAGTAAAAAGAGAGGAAAAAGAGAGGAAAAAGAGAGGAAAAAGAAAAAAAAGATAGTAAAAAGAGAGGAAAAAGAGAGGAAAAAGAAAAAAGATAGTAAAAAGAGAGGAAAAAGAAAAAAAAAGAGAGGAAAAAGAGAGGAAAAAGAGATGGTCTTACCAGAGAAGAATAGAAAAAGATAGGAAAAAGAGAGGAAAAAGAGATGGTCTTACCAGAGAAGAATTATCGTGATGATCTTACCATTCTTATCGTTGTTACTAGGATCTTATCGTTGTTTCCAGGTCTCTATCATGGTTTCGTAGAAGGTTAGTCAACGAATGGCGATTGGTTTGAATACCCTCAATTTATTGCAACGATCCCAACCTTCTGAACTTCCTATTACTTTTTGTAAGGAATTACATCAGTTTCGCAGTGTTCATCAAGTTTCATGCACAACACGATTGGCCTGTATTCCAAGCAGTTTGGGACCACGTGGATGTATTTTGAGACCAGCACTTTTTGAAGAACAATCCAGTGCAGATGCACCATTACTTCTTTCACTTCCATTTTTATTACATTGCAAAGCAACATTGTGTTTGGATGAGCAGTGTGGATTGAGGTTGGTTTCACAACATCTGGATTTCAGTGTACCATGCCATTTGGGTCCTACTGGAGCTTTGAGGATTCCTATTCAACAATTTACAAGCGATATGATTTTATTTTTATCACAACGTATTCCAAAGACATCGGATGAGTACGAACTCTTGCAAACTCATCACGTTGGTGGACACCTTGATGAGCATGAACATGCCGGCAGTGTCTCCAGCTCTCAATTCGAGAAGACTCCGGCCCGTGGAGCAAGCCCCTGCGTACCTCTCAATCATGCATGGCACGCGGGTGAAGCGCGGCCGAACCGAGGTGGACAGTCGTCCAACTCTTCAGGCCTGGTTGCGCCTGGTCCTGAAGACCATCATGATCATGAACAAGGCCATCTGCCACAAGGTCCACATGAAACTCAAGGTGCCGGGCCCCTATGGCCTGATGACCCGGCAGATTCAGGAGATGGCAGAGATCTTGGACGACAAGCAGCTGGAGAAGGCGATGTTGACCCTCACCGAAGAATGGCACAATCGAGAAGCCATGAAACGGTTGAGCAGTTCCAGGTCTCCAACGCCTTCAGGTTGGTCCCGGGTGACCGAGAGGGATCCTCCACGGACTCCAACAAGACCTACCAGAGCGGAGACATCTACGTATGCACAGATTCCGGCGACACCGGAAAGTCATCAAGCCAGCATGTGGGACATCCCGAAGGACTTCGATGTGAACAAGGAGACACCCCTGTGCTCATGCAACAGGCCTTGCATTCTGTGGGTTTCGAAGACCGAGAAGAACCCGGATCGACTTTTCTGGAGATGCAGTCTGCCACGAACCCAGCAATGTGCATTCTTTCGATGGCTGACCTATCAACCTCTACGTCCTCCAGTTCCGGACTCCACCGAGGAGTACATGCGCAAAAGGTTGCAGGAGATGTGTCCTCACAAGAACTTGACACGCGATGGAACCAACGGGTATGTCCTGAAGGAGACTTGCAAGGACTGCGGAAAGATTCTTCGCCACGAGCAGAAGCCCTTGGCCAACTACACCAAGAAGGCAGCGAACCGCCGCTCCAGCAGTCCATCCCGATCTTCGATGACAGCCGAGTCGGCCATTCCACCAATGCCGACACAGGGAGGCCAGAGCAGCCATCAACGACAAGCTGCCCGCGAAGAGTACCAGGAGTTCCTGAACTGGCGTCGCATGAAGGAGGTGAACGAGGACAGTTCGTCGAGCCCGACATTTCGACCTCAGGGCAGGCATTGAGAGCCGGGTTACGACGTCATATTTATGGCTGCCTCAAACGTTCTGAGAACTGTTGGTTGGAAATCCACAGACTATTTTGTGAAACTCCTGAAATTGATGATGATTTTCAATTGCAAACAACATGCAAAGTGATGCGTACCATATTTCAGAACAAGCAGCCTGGCATGAAACATTTATCTGAGATGTACTTGCTGCAGCCAAAACAGCTGAAGACCGTGGCTGAAGTTTGCAATCCTAGCAGGTTTGGACCCAGCACTGACCATTTTGGATTACGGGCTGGACAGGCTTTTGACCTTGAGCTGGGTTGGGATCTTTTGGATATCAGGCATCAAAGAACCGTCATTTCATATTTGAAAACGGAAAGACCTGGTCTTGTGGTAATTTCTCCTCCCTGTACCAAATTTAGCAGACTTCTGAATTTGTGCTGGCCGAAATGGCAATCCAATCCTCAGAAGTTCGATGAGCACATCCGGGAACTTCGGAAAGCCCGGAAATTACTGAAGTTTTGTGCTGATTTGTGTTTACTGTGCAATAGTCTGGGCTTGAGTGTCGTTTTTGAACATCCATGGTCAGCCAGTTCATGGGAAGAGACATGTTTACAACAGGTTTACAATCATCAAGATTTTCATTTGGCTCGATTAGATCAATGCATGTTTGGTCTTACTACTGATCAAGGTGGATTCATGAGAAAACGTTCTGGATTTTTGACAAGCAATTTGACCATTGCCCAACACCTCAATTCGACGTGCGACCGCTCGCACCAACACGAGCTTGTCATGGGGCGCGATCGTGGCTCACCAATGAATCGATCTCGACTGGCTCAGAAGTATCCTCAAGGCCTTGTGAATGCCATCTTGCTTGCCTATGCCACCTCCATCGGCATTGCCCACAACTTGCTCTACATGATTGAAGGCTTCAAGATGCTACAGTCTGATGCCGCTTTTGAGAATAACTTGGTGATTGGTGGATTGGTCCAACAACCTGAGGAGATCTATAACCTGACCAACAACCATGTCACGGAGATCTACCCCTTGGACGAAGCAATGGAACCCAAGGAGAACTTCCCAGGCACTCATCCACTATCACTAGAAGCCCTTGTGAAGCGTGCACATGATGGTCTGGGCCATCCAGGCAAGGAGAGATTTCTCCGTATCCTCGCCAACAGCAAGGCCAGCTCCAAGGTGATGGAGATTGCCAAGTCACTGAAGTGCTCGGTGTGTGAAAAGTTTCGACTTCCTCGGCCATCGAGGGCGGCGGCACCCCCAAAGGAGATTGGGTTGAACGAAGTGGTGGGGATTGACACCATCCAATTGAGAGCACCTTTCTCCAACAAGACCAAGTACTGCATCAACATCGTTGACTACAGCAGTCATGTCCAGTTGATTGTTCCATTGACGGGACATACCGCCGAAGCTACCCGAGCTGGATATCGACTTTGGCTGAAGATTTTTGGAGCTCCTCGCAAACTTCTCTGTGATTTTTGGAGCTCCTCGCCAACTTTTCAAGGACGTCTTTTACAAGACGATTGAACAAACGAAATGTTCCACCTGGGATGAATGGTATCAGACTATTGACTTGGCATGCAGCACCAAGAACAGATTATCCACTCGCGGTGGCTACTCTCCGGCTCAACGAGTCTTTGGATACCAACAACGTATCCCCGGTGGATTGATGTCTGATGGTGAAGGTGATCTTGCAGTACAAAGCTTGGCAGCCGCAGGTGACACTGATGTCGCCAGGGCAATGATGATTCGAAAAGCGGCCTCTCAGGCCTTTCATGAAGTTGACTGCCAACAAGCAGTCCGGGCGGCAGCTACTCATGGTCCTCGACCTCATTTTGCCTATGAGACTGGTCAAGCTGTGTACTTTTGGCGAAGAGGCACCGATGCAGCCAGAAAGCCAGCCATTTACTTCTGGCATGGTCCTGCTAGAGTAGTTGCAACACAGCTGCCATCTACTGTGTGGCTTTCCTACAACCACCATTTGGTTAAGGCATCACCAGAAAAACTTCGCCCAGCGTCTGAGGAGGAGTTCTACTCTATCTCTGGATGGCTTGAAGGTATTTCAAATGCCAAGAAACAGTTTGAGACTGACAAGGTCAAGGGCATGATTGATCTCTCTCAGGAGAATGATGATCTACCTCCCACAGAACCACAAGACTCTTGGCGTCGGGAAGGCAACTTTTGGATTCGGGTTCATGAACTCCCACGGCGAGAACTATTTCGCCCTGATCATGACCTCTCCAAACTACCAGTTCACTTGGATCAATTGCTGCCGTGGAGGAAAACAATCATGTCAATTACTGGTGGCGATCAAGAGATCCTCGAAGATGAATGGACCCATGGACAGGACTTCCCTAGCCATGGACATGAGTGGATTGGAGAGACATGGTTTGAAGAAAAGCCACCTCCTGAACCCCGAGAACAACTCAAGCGACCAGCAGATCCGCTGGTACCTAGGGCCCGAATCACTCAGAAAGCCAGGATTGATCCAGAGCAGATGATTCCACTATCACAAGCTCCTATGGCCAAGCCCGAGCAACCTGCAGTGGTAATCCCTTCGCCGAGAGTGCCAGAGATTGAGGCCCCACCGGGACTTCCTGCTCCCGAACCTGAACTACCAGCTCCCCATGAACCAGAAGCGCCAGAATCGACATCATTGACCCCGATGGATGCTTCTGATGAAGGATCTGCTCCTGATGATCGCAAACGGGTTTTTGATGAAGTTCTTCAACCAGAAGGTGCTTGGGAGGAGCTGCCAGCCTCCAAGCGCACCAGACTTGAGTTGCTGGAGATGTATTTCACAACTATCTCCAACAAATCGGCCACTAGACAAAGAAAGGGAAAAGAAGCGACAGCCAAAGACTTCCAAGGCCGAGACCGAGAACGACTCATGCGAGCCATTCAGAAGGAGTTCAACAACAATCTGGCGACAGGTGCCTATGAACTCCTTTCCCCACAGGAATCAGCACGAGTGAGAGCACAAAACCCGGAAAAGATCATGGAGTCCCGCTATGTCCTCACAAAGAAGCCCATTGAAGATTTTGCCCTTGAAGATGCCATCTCAGCTGATGAGGTGCTGGATTCATCTGAGCCAGACCAACCTGCGAAGGCGAAGTGCCGCCATGTTATGCAAGGCTATTCAGAGGCGGCACTCCTTGACTTGGAGACGAGCACTCCTCAGGTGCATCGAGACTCTGTCATTTTTGCTGCTCAAGTCATGGCCAGTATGCGTTGGATTCCTGGTTTTGCAGATTTTACCCAGGCATTTCATTCTGGTGATCCGATTGATCGGGAGCTTTATGCGGAACAACCAGCAGAAGGACTTCCCAATGCCGAACGAGGCCAGCTCCTTCGATTGAAAAAGACATGTTATGGACTCACTGATGGTCCATATGCCTGGTTCAAACATATTGTGAATTTTATTTGCAACGAACTGGGTTACCGGCAATCAGTAGTTGACCCATGTCTTTTCTTTTTGGATTCACCGGCTGATTCAGATGGACATTCTCAGATTGAGGGTATTATAGCTTTGGCAACTGATGATCTATTCCATGGTGGTACCCCTCGACATGCAATGCTGATGGAAAAGGTTAAGCAACATTACAAGTTGGGTAAGTTTACATGGCGAGAAGGACGTTTTGTCGGCAAACAAGTCAGTCTTCTTCCGGATGGTTCCATTACTTTGGATCAGCAATTTTATACTGAAGCACGAGTTGCCCCTATTCAGATCTCCAGAGATCGAAAACGGAAAAGATTTTCTGTGTGTACACCTGAAGAAATTGAACAGCTCCGTGCTTTGGTTGGAACGCTATCATGGTTATAAAAAGAGACTCGTTGTGATCTTGCAGGTAAAACTGCTTTGATTCAGCAGTCATTTCCTCGACCATTGATACGTGACCTTATCAATGCGAACCAGATTGCGAAGGAAGCTTTGGACTTCAAGGAGCTTGGCCTATTCCTCTGGATCGACTACATGCTGGAGTTGTTACTGACGCATCGTGGGGGAATTCCAAGGAATTTGGATCATATCTTGAAACCAGCGCTACGAACGACTGGTGGGAGGAAACAGACCAATCTTGGATCCGTCACCATGTGGACACACGAACGACAAGTTTTCATCCAGCGGCATGCGCTGATGGACCAGATCTTCACCAGCTTCTACCAGATCGCCATACGGAAATCAGAAATGCCCAGAGAAGTACCTCCGTCCAGGACATGTGGACCACTAGCGATAGCATCAGATCTATGTCATCAACACCATGGACGGGAAGAACGACGTTCTACAAGCAGGCTGAGGGCAACATTCTTGATGCCAAGGACATTCATGCCGGTTACGACCAGCTGAACAAGCTCTTCAGCCAGGGTGGTGAGATGGTTATCTTCTATGACAAGGACCTGCCGAAGTCCCAGACTCTCCAGAATGTCTCCCTGGCGTCATGGAAGAGCTACCGTTTAAAGCGACGGACCGTCAACACCCTGAGCTCTGAGACTCAAGCTTTAGTCCGTGGTCTCAGCTCAGTCCATTGGTATAGGGTTCTCATCCTAGAGGCTCGTGGTCTCCATTTGTCAGCCAGAGAATGGCATCGCGAAGTAGCTCAACTTCCATTTATTTGTGTCACTGACTCAAAGTCATTGTATGACACAATTTGCAAGTGCACCAATCCTGCCTCCCAATGTGAAGACAAGCGTACTTCGATCGACATTTCGTTGATCAAGCAGGAGATCGCGGAGCTCAATGGCACGATCAGATGGATCGATGGTCGGACCATGTTGGCTGACAGCCTCACCAAAGAAAGTAAAGCAGATCTCTTACGGCATGTCATGAAAACTGGCCAATGGAGTATTTTGGAGGAGGGTTCCGCACTTCAGAGGAAACTCCTCGAGAGAACATCTCGTCATGAGGTGCTATTTATTTTCTAAGTTTGATCAACATAAAGTATGACCGGTGCGAATGGGCATAGGTCATTGATCAAACTTCCTGTCACCATGTGGTGGCTCAAGCTGGGGATCGCCGAATGGCACTTGCGCCACAGGTAGAAAATAGGAGTGATCTGCTGAGCCCGCTGCCACTGCATCACGCATGTATAATGTAAAGATGTATTTGTATAAAACCCACACACATATGATGTCTCCAGACCAAGTAGCCATTGATCGCATCTGCCGCATCACGGCCTTCCTGTGAAGGTGGTCCGCAACCATGGCAAGCAGAAGGATGTTTTCGGTATTTTCCGATATTCCCAACAGGAAAATTGGAAGAGCGTGAAAGGATCCTAGCTTTGAAGCCCTTCCCACTTTCTAGAAGGACATCCAGCCATACCCGCTCAATTCCAAGTCTTGTTGCTTCCGACCTCATGTTATTGTTTTGAATATCTATGTATGTATGTATATATATATATATATAAATCTTCCAATTTTCGAAGTGAAATATAGTCAATCATCCATCATTTTCCACTTCAGGTCTATAAATCCATTTGATTCCATATGTTCATGGTCAAAAAGCCTGGTAGCCTAGGGCCCTAAGTCATAGCTAGTCATAGCTGGTAAGATCTTGTTGATCCGATGTCCTTGATAGCCCAGACCACCAGTGACTGACCACGTCTGCAATCACCCGCTGCAAAGACCTGGCGCTCTGATTCAGCAAGACCTAGCTGATTTATGAAATGAAATAGGGTTGATTTATACAAGGTGGTGCCCCATAGTTAGCTAAGTTGGTTTATAGCTCCCATTTCACTATGGTTTATGGTAGATATAACTATAGTTAATGGGGTTTATAAACCAACTTATAACTGGGGGCACCATCCTGTAGCTGTTTAAATGTGTTTAAATGGGATTGCAGCAGGATTGCAACAAAAAATGCCTTGATTTATTGGGATTGATTGGTGTATACAGACAATTCTAGTTGACGAGATGTAAGGATTGTTTTATAAATTCTATAAGTCTGGTTTCTGAAGATGAGCCGATTCGCCACCTCAAAAGTCTGGTTTCATCGGCCACCGCGCCTTGGGATTGGAGGTCTGAAAGTCGCCCTCGCTCTTCTGGTACAGCGCCTAGAAAAAATGCTATGGATCAAACCTTGGAAATTCACTGGGGATCTGGTAATCTGAAACTGGACCGGGATATGGATGATATGGGTATGTGTCAAAACCATTCAAAAGTTGCCCACGTGATTCAGGATTCAGGGAATGACTGTTTTCAGGGTCTCCAGAAGGGTAAAAAAATGGGGGGGGTTCATATTGGGTGGTACGGTCCAATCTATGTCTGTTCTTTACTCCAAGAAGATCATATCTATTTATATATTTATGTACATATATTCATAGGCGTGTGTATATATATATATACACATAGGGATATGATTGTATATTATTATATAGTGTAATGTAATGTCATGTCATGTAATGCAATCAAATGTTGTGTCGTGCAATGCAATGCAACACAATGCAATGCAATGCAATGCAATGTTTTGTTCTGTTATCAATGTATGTGTGTATCTTTATATACAAATACATATATATATATATATACATGTATGCATGCATGGATGCATGCATGGATGCATGCATGCATGGATGTATGCGGGTATGTATGTATTTATGTTGTTTTTTATGTATGTACATTTAAATGTGTATATATATACACATACATGTACATATACACATATACATACATAAATATACACACATATATACATAAATACATGTATACATATATATATATACATAAACACATATATACATATACACATATATGTATATATCTATATACATGTATATATATATATATATATATTATATACATGTATATATATACATGTATGTATCTACATATATATATAATCCTGATCGCCTACAAAGAATACGCACTTTTTCAGCCCTTCGGGTGTCGATGAAAAAAAAGAAACTTAGAATATTTGGGGTAGAAATATTTGGGGTAGAATTTTGGAGTGCATAACCAGAGCCAAAGCAAATACCATAGGAACAACGATTTTTCAATATCGAAAACAGGTGTGAAACCCAGCAGTTTGGACATGTTTCAAGTTCTATCAATTGGAGAATGTGGAGAAGGCAAGAAAAATGGAGAGAAGAGAAAATATAAGCGGACACCTTCAAAAACAATACGTCAAAAACCTGGAAAAAAAACAAAAACATTTTCCAAAATCGAAAGTTCATATTCTTAATATTCTAAATAACTTTTTTCGATTTCCGAAGATGCTTCTATTCTAAGTAACGTTTTTTCTCCGATTCCGGAAGATGTTTTTTTGAGGCCGAAATTATCGATTCTATATTCTATGTACCGCATCAGGATTTTATATATATGTGCATACGCGTACATATACATATGTCTAGATACACATTATGTAAGTTGCATGTCCTTGTATCACGCTTCAAATTGTCCAAGCCGTGGTCGCAACCGCTGGCCTTGTAGTTCCCTCTCTCATCCATGTCCACGCCGAAAGCGTTTGCCAATGGATGCTCTGGACCTGTCAGGATTCGACCTGGTGGGTATGGGTTAGAATTCATGATCCATCATCCATTTTAATTAACAGGATTTTCCATGATTAACCATCCATTTTGGGGATCCCCCATTTATGGAAACCCCATACGTGTATATGAACCATCAGAAACGCACAGCTTGACCGTGACTTACCGCCCGCAAGTCTCTTCCAGGCGTCGCCTAAGAAGCCAAGTGCCAGGAGGATCAAGTCGGCCTCGAGGATCTTTTCGCTCCCGGGCTGTTCCAACATACCTGGCAGCAGCTGATGGAAAAAAAAACACACGTTTTTAAAGGAGAGGCAAAATATGGGAAGTTATAAATAGTAGAACCATCATTAACAATCATTGAAACCATCATCTAATATAATCTAATATCATAGAACAAGGGTTGTTGGCTGTTTGATAGTGGAGAAATGATGGCTGTAACAATGGCTGTAATAATGACTGGTTTGTGGAGCGGCAAAAACAATCACTGGGAATAACTAGGTTGCTTTGCCAGTGAGAAGTTGTAGGAAACCAGGTTTTTGCATTGTTTATGTCATGATTCTTCCCTCAAAAATCAATTCGGGGAGATGACCCGTTGACCAATGGCCCTTACCTACGGCAACTAAAGATCTCAGTGAAATCGAGGTGAAAAAGCAGCTGAAAATTGGGATAGTCGTCCCTGGAATCATGGAGATTTGATAGGAGAGATTTGGCTCTGCCAACGGGGGAAAATATGCCTTGGATTTTGGGGGGATCATTGGCTATTCCCCAATAGACTAAACTCATTAAAATCCCAGTGGCAGGTTGATATCCTCCTTCACTCTGCCCATGGCTGCGGGAAATCTCCGCCCATCTGAATATCTCCATGTTGTTGGGAATATCCACATGCTTTGCTCATTTTAACTGTCCACTGCCAGGTCCACTGCTAGGTCGGTATCCCCGACCTCCCGTTGGGTGAGATTCCTTCTGTGCAAGTGACGCATCTGGCCGTCGATCTTCTCCCATCGCACGTTCACCATCTTGATGCCCTTCACATTGCCATGGCCATCATCCAGGACCTCCTGTGGCCGATGTGACAACAAAACGAGTCATGGCTCGAAACAGTGGTGTAAAACTCCTTGCCGGAAACGTCAGTGCCAAACACTTCAATACATGTGATGTCAATAATAGTAATTAATAGTAATATGTATATTATATAATACAATATAATAATATATAATACATAATTCCATCAAATAACAATGGTCAACTGAGATTTTTATCCTATGCCAAATGGAAACAAATTGAAAAACAACCGCCAAAACAGTTTCAGTTAGTTGACCCAAAAACTGTCAACCCTCTGCGTTTTTGCTGGAATTGTCTCCATGTTTCATAGGGAAAATCAGTGACTTTCAGGGAAAGATCGGAGCACTCCGAGACTCCTTGGTCAGAGCACCATATTCTCCTTGGATCGGAGTCAAAGGTGCTGGATCTGCTGAATTGCAGTCTACCCTGAACGGTCTCATCAAACGTGGCTAGCTGGGAAATCCCCCATCAATGGAGGTCTATAGCAAAATCATCTATAGAGATAATGGAATTTCCAGCACGCCATGTTTGATTACAGGAGGGTAAACAAAATCCTGATTCAACAGAAATATCATCACCGTAACATCACCATAGTTCTGACATCCATGGTGTGCATTTTTGTCACAACCTTCCACCCCGCAACAGGCATCTGGATCTTTGTCACAACCTATGCAAAGTATGTTAAACGGTAAACGTATCAAGTCATTGAAAAAAAATATCCCGGCAAGAGACCCCAAACAGTGTGTAGTTAGGATTCTAAAGGGAAAGGTGGAAAGACCAAAGCATCAGTGACTGCAAGCTAGCAGGACAAGAGCAACCGAATTAGTGAAAGCATTGAGTTCAGTCAAGGTGGTCTCTGGAAGAAGAGGTATCAGGTAAGATTCTGCAAGTTCCCTTGTGAAGATTTCTATAGAAGATCGTGCGCAAGATCCCGTTGAGAGGTTCTCTGTAGAAGCTGCTGTGCAAGATCCCTGTGCCAGGCTATCTGCACAAGGTGTCTATAGGAGATCTCCACAGAAGATCTTTGTAAGGGATCTCGAAGTGAGATCTCTGCTCAAGCTATCTATAAAGAATCTACGAGCAAGACCTCTGTGCTCTCTGCACCAGGTCTCTGTGCAAGATCTCTTTAAGAGCTCTCCTGGCAAGATCTCTGTAGAAGCTCTCTATCAGAGCTCCGTTGGCAAGATCTCTGTAAGAGACCTCTTGGCAAGATCTCTGTACCGGTCTCAATAAAAGGTCTCTTGGCAAGACCTCTGGACAAGATCTCTAATTACAAGAGATCTCTTGCCAAGATCTCTTTATGAGATTTCTGTACAAGCTCTCTATAAAAGCTCTGGGCAAGATTTATGTAAGAGACCTCTTGGCAAAATCTCTGCACAACAAATCTCTACGCAATGTCTCTGTACAAGATCTCCATAAGAGGTGTCCTGGCAAGATCTCTGTGCAAGATCTCTATCAGAGGTCTCTACGCAAGACTCTTGAAGGGATTTCTGCACAAGCTCTCTGTAAAAGCTCTCTTAGCAAGATCTTTGTAAGAGACCTCTTGTTAAGATCTCTGTACAAGATCTCTATAATAGCTCTCTGTACAAGATCTCTGGGCAAGTTCTATATAAGAGACCTCCTTGTCAAGATCTCTGCGCAAGATCTCCTTGACCATGACAGGCCCAAAGTGACAAGAGGGTTGCGCGAGCCATCTCAGAATGAGCACTGCGCCACAGCAAGAGCCATCTGACGGGCCCAAAGGGGTAGGAAATTGTTTGGGGATTTTTTTTTTAGTTTGGGGAATTTTTTTTGGATTTCCGGTTCTCACCATTTTCCATGCTATTTGCAGCATTTTGGAGCTGGAAACTGCCATTTCCACGGTATGTGCAACGGTTTTGAGTTCGAACCTCTCATTTTCCACGGTATTTGCAACAGTTTGCAGCATGTTCTGTCCATTTTCCATGCTCTTTGCAGCATTTTTGAGCTGGAATCTGCATTTCCACCGTATGTGCAACATTTTACAGCTACATTCCTCACAGTACTTGCAGGATTTTGGAGCTGAAGGCTGACATTCCAACAGTTGTTTGTTGTTACTGTTACTGTTGTTGGTGTTGGTGTTGTTGTTGTTGTTGGTGGTGTTGTTGTTGGTGGTGGTGGTGGTGGTCGTGTTGTTGCTGTTGTTGTTGCTGTTGTTAGTGTTAATGTTAGTGTTGTTAGTGTTGTTAGTGTTGTTAGTGTTGTTAGTGTTGTTAGTGTTGTTAATGTTGTTAGTGTTGCGTTAGTGTTGTGTTAGTGTTGTGTTAGTGTTGTGTTAGTGTTGTGTTAGTGTTGTTGTTGTTGTTGGTGGTGGTGGTGTTGTTGTTGGTGGTGGTGGTGTTGGTGTTGTTGTTGTTGGTGGTGGTGGTGGTGGTGGTGGTGGTGTTGCTGGCGGTTGTGTTTGTGTTGCTAGTGTTGTTATTGTCGTTGTCGTTGTCGTTGTCGTTGTCGTTGTCGTTGTCGTCGTCGTGGTCGTCGTGGTCGTCGTGGTCGTGGTCGTGGTCGTCGTCGTCGTCGTCGTCGTCGTCGTCGTCGTCGTTGTTGTTGTTGTTGGTGTTGGTGTTGGTGTTGGTGTTGTTGGTGTTGTTGTTGTTGTTGTTGTTGTTGTTGTTGTTGTTGTTTAGTGGTGTTGTTGTTGTTGCTGTTGTTAGTGTTGTTGTTGTTACCGTTAGTGTTGTTAGTGTTGCTAGTGTTAGTGTTGTTAGTGTTGTTAGTGTTGTTAGTGTTGTTAGTGTTGTGTTAGTGTTGTTGTTGTTGCTGTTGTTGTTGTTGGTGGTGGTGGTGTTGTTGTTGTTGCTGTTGTTGTTGTTGGTGGTGGTGGTGGTGGTGTTGTTGCTGGCGGTTGTGTTTGTGTTGATAGTGTTGTTATTGTTGTTGTTGTTGTCGTTGTCGTTGTCGTTGTCGTTGTTGTTGTTGTTGGTGTTGTTGGTGTTGTGTTGGTGTTGGTGTTGTGTTTGTGTTGTGTTGTTGGTGTTCTTGTTGTTGTTGTTGTTGTTGGTGTGGTGTTGGTGTTGTTGTTGATGTTGCTCCACACCTCATGGAAAAGCAAAAAAGCAAAGAAAAGCAAAAAAGCAAAAAAGCAAAGAAAAGCAAGAAAAGCAAAAAAGCAAAGAAAAGCAGAAAAGCGAGAAAAGCAAAAAAGCAAAGAAAAGCAAGGAAAGCAAAAAAGCAAAGAAAAGCAAGAAAAGCAAAAAAGCAAAGAAAAGCAGAAAAGCAAAAAAGCAAAGAAAGAAAAGCAAGGGAAGCAAAAAAGCAAAAAAGCAAAGAAAAGCAAGAAAAGCAAAAAAAGGAATAGAAGCAAAGAAGCAGAGAAGCACTGCAGGAGGCAATAGAGTAAGCAGGAAGAAATCCAAAAAAAAATCCCTAAACTAAAAAAAAAAACCTAAATAAATGGCCCTCCGGCCCAAAGTGCCGAAAGGGCTGCGCGAGCAATATCAAAATTCGCGCCGTGCCACAGCCAGAGCGATCTGACAGGCCCAAAATGACGAGAGGGTTCCACGGGCGATCTCACAAGAGCCATTTCATATGGAAATTCACAGGGAAAATCCCGGACGCGTCGCCCAGGGCCATCCTTTTGTGCGAGCCTGCGCAGTCGACATGCACATGGACATTTCACAAGAGCCATTTTGTGTGGAAATTTACAAGGGAAATGCCAAACGCTAATCCCGCGACACCCGTTTTGTGCGAGCCTGCGCAGTCGAAATGCACATGGACATTTCACAAAAACAATTTTGTGAAATTTTGTAGGAAAAATGCCAAACGCGGCGGATACCACCTCGATTGAACACCGGGCCTTAACACCTACCGTAAGAACCCCTCAGTGTTGCCACACTGTTTGGGGAATGATTTATATAAATCAGACACACCCAAAAATATTCCAAAATAAGCATCCAAAACTTTCCAAAACAATGTCAGACTGATCAAACCAGCTTTGAAGTCTTTGAAAATGGTCAGAAAATCCGATCCAAAATGACCTTCCGTGACGAGCTGCGGATATCTTTGTTCTTGTTCAATGGGGCCGCCTCCTCGTGGCCGTAGTCCACCTGGATCACAATCAAAACTGGTAAAGTTCATGGATGAAAAGTGGGACAAGGAGTTTCACTGATTTGACTAGTAAAAATGGGTGTGTTGCCAACCAAAACTGAGGATTCAAAAGCAACAAAATATTTGATCATTTGGTCAAAGAAGCGGCCCATGCAACCACAAATGTTGGTCATTTTGGGTAGTTAACCATCCCAATATTGCAGTCCCCTGATTTGATTGCTCCAAAAAGTTGTTTACCACCCTTCAGTCTTGAGCAGATTCCTTTTCATGCGGGTTTTATCCCCTTTTTACATCGTTCTTGGTCTTAACATCCGCTCTTGTTGTTGCTTGTGCCCCGGTACATCACAAAAAAATACTCAGCTAACATATATGTCTGGAATTGTCTGGATATGTTTGTATGTGGTAAACACCGGAAAGTATCCAAGAAAATTCAGAGACAGGCAGCTCATGACATCACAGAAATCATTGACACCCCACATCCGTCACCGCAGGGCCAAGCACCGGCCTTGAAAACCAGGGGCCAATGAGGCCAGGGATTATTGGGCGATCGGGTCTGGGGCGGCTGGGGCATGAGCTCCAGGTTGATGACCTCAGGGGAACGTTGCGGGAAAATCATCGATGAATGGACTATAAATGGGGAATACATGGATTATAAATGGAGAATACATGGATTACCAGTAGTACCGCGCAAGGCAGTGGCGGAAGTTTCAAAAATAGGAAACCTATAGGAGATGAGAGGTTGGTTGTTGTGAATCACCGGTGGCAGAGCGAATCCACTGATGGACTGACAGGTGGTTGGAGGTGTGTTTTTTGGAGTGGTTGCAATGGTTGCAGTGGTCACCTTACCACAACTGCTGGATGTAGTGTGGTGTAGTGCAGTTGTAGTTGTAGTTGTAGTGTGGTATAGTGGAGTTGTGTTGTAATGTGTAACAAGTGTAGTGTAGTTGCAGTTGCAGTTGTGGTTGTAGTGGTGGTGTGGTGTAATTAGTGCAGTGTATTGTAGTGTACTGTATTGTAGTGTACTGTATTGTAGTGTACTGTAGTGTTGTGTACTGTAGCGTGGTATATAGTGCAGTGTAGTCTAGTGTAGTCTAGTGTAGCGTAAGGTAGTGTAGTTGTATCTGTAGTGTGGTGTAGTGTAATTGGTGTAGCGTCGTGTAGTGCAATTTAGTGGTAGTTCCAATTGGAGTTGCAGTTGTAGTTGTAGCGTAATGTAGTGTAATTAGTGTAGTGTAGTGTTGTGCAATGTAATGCAGTTGTAGTCGCATTTGTATTTGTAGTTGTAGTGTGCTGCAGTGTAATTAGTGTAGGGGTGTGAAATAGTTTTAGGAATTTTTTTTTGAACAGGTTTGGGAATTTTTTTTGGATTTCTTGGCTGGCACCATTTGCCTAGTGTTTGCAACGGTTTGGAACTTGAATTTGTCATTTTGCATGGTATTTGCCACATTTGGGCATGTTCACCTTCCATTTTGCATGGGATTTACTACATGTGGGCATGTTCACCTTCCATTTTATATGGTATTTGCCACATTTTGGCATGTTCACCTTCCATTTTGCATGGGATGTTCTATATGTGAGCATGTTCACCCAAATATTTAGAAATGCGGAAGCTCGGGGTTAGATAAAAAGCGGGTGGGGGGGATTGAGGCAGGGCGCTAGCTATCTATCCACCTAGCTAGCTATCTAGCTATCTAGCTAGCTATCTATCTAGCAAACTATCTATCTATCTAGCAAGCTATCTATCTATCTAGCTATCTATCTACCTATCTAGCTAGCTATCTTGCTAGCTATCTATCTACCTATCTAGCTACCTAGCCATCTATCTATCTAGCTATCTATCTACCTATCTAGCTTTCTATCTATCTAGCTATCTATCTATCTAGCCATCCAGCTGTCTATCCAGCTATCTAGCTATCGAGCTATCTAGCTAACTATCTATCTAGCTATCTAGCTATCTAGCTTTCTATCTATCTAGCTATCTATCTATCTAGCCATCCAGCTGTCTATCCAGCTATCTAGCTATCGAGCTATCTATCTAGCTATCTATCTATCTAGCTAACTATCTACCTATCTATTTAGCTATCTATCTATCTATCTAGCTATCTATCTAGCTACCTCTTTATCTATCTAGCTAGCTATCTATCTATCTATCTATCTAGCTATCTATCTAGCCATCTATCTATCTAGCTATCTATCTAGCCATCTATCTATCGAGGTATCTAGCTATCTATCTCTCTAGCTATCTATCTATCTAGCTGGCTATCTATCTATCTAGCTATCTATCTACCAAGCTATCTATCAGCTATCTATCTATCTATCTATCTGTCTATCTGTGTATCTATCCATCTATCTATCTATCTATCACATGTAATCCTGTCAGCTTTCCAGAGAAGGTTAGTTCGCAAAAACCAACTAATGTAACTTGGGTTTAAGTTTAAATTAAAAAAAAAGCGGGAGGGGGGGGTTGGGGGGAGGGCGCAGCGCCTCCCCCAAAGCAGAATGCAAGCACCTCTTCTCACATGTTACGTTGCTAGTTTTCAAGAGAAGGTTGGTCATGTGATACTCAGGGATGTAAATACTGTGCAAAATGCATCTTACATGAAAATCAAGTATTTAAAGCAGGCAAAGCAAAAAACAGAAGAGAAGCAAAAAAGCAGAGAAGCAAAGAAACAGGAAACGCACAAAAGCAAAACAGCAGAAAGGCAAAGAAGCAGGAAAAGCAGAAAAGCAGAGAAGCAGGAAAAGCAGGAAAAGCAGAGAAGCAAAGAAACAGGAAAAACAGAAAAGCAAAAAAGCAGAGAAGCAGAGAAGCAGGAGAAGCAGAAAAGCAAAAAAGCAGAAAAGCAGAGAAGCAGAGAAGCAGGAGAAGCAGAAAAGCAAAAAAGCAGAAAAGCAGGAAAAGCAGGAAAAGCAGGAAAAGCAGGAAAAGCAGGAAAAGCAGGAAAAGCAGGAAAAGCAGGAAAAGCAGGAAAAGCAGAGAAGCAGGAATCCAAAAATAATTCCTAAACCTGATCAAAAAAAAAATCCTAAAATAATTAGCCCTCCTTAGTGTAGTGTGGTGTGGTGTGGTGTGGTGTAGTGTAGTGCAGTGCAGTGTAGTGCAGTGTAGTGTAGTGTAGTGTTGTGCAAATTACTGTAGTTGTAGTTGCATTTGTATTTGTAGTTGTAGCGTACTGCAGAGTAACTAGTGTAGCGTAGTGTAATTAGATGTAATTAGTGTAGTGTAGTGTAGCATAGTGTAGTTAGTGTAGTGTAATGTAGCGTAGATAGTTTATTTGTATTTGTAGCTGTAGTAGTAGTGTAGTGGTAGTGGTAGTGGTAGTGGTTGTTGTAGTTGTAGTTGTAGCTGCCTATCTATCTATCTGTCTGTCTGTCTGTCTGTCTGTCTGTCTGTCTGTCTGTCTATCTGTCTATCTGTCTATCTATCTGCAAGCTTGAAAACGCAGCTATTTTGCGACACTTCCGCAATTTTTGAACTTGATAACATCCAAAACGAAGCAATTCTGCGAGACTTCCTCAATTTTTGCACTTGACAACATCCAAAACGAAACAAGTCTGCGAGACTACCTCAATTTTTGAACTTGACAACATCAAAAACAAAGCAATTCTGCGAGACTTCCTTCAAAAATGGAAGGTTGAGTGCAGAGCTAACGGCCTCCTACCACTGCGTTTTGGGATTTTTCCACTCCACCTGTCTAAAGTACTGCGCCTGCCACGAAAGATTGATGCCAGGTCATACGAAGTGCTGCACCTGTCACGCAAAATCACCTTAGCAAACCTACAGATCTGATGCTCCAAAATGCAACCCCTCCCAGGAAATCAGCGCCCTGACCTCCTAACATCTCTGATGAACATGTCTCTTGTACTGCGCCTGCCACGCGAAATGCGTCTTTGCAGATCCTCCTCGAATGCCCCACGCCTGCCATCGTTTTTGGACATGCTACAAAAACCCTCACGTTTTTGCTCACTTTTTGACTTCGAAATGTGCTTCGCGCCACACCGGCGTGCACTTTCTCGACATCTCAACTTCCAAAAGTGTTGAGGTGCTTTGTGCATTTTCACTTGGACTTGTGCTTCGCGCCACAACATCCTGCACTTTTTCGACATCGCAACTTCAAAAAGTGCTCCGAACGTGAAGTGCTTTTAACTTTTTTCAGCTGCAAATGTATGCAAATGTGCTTCGCGCCACAACGGCGTGCAATTTTTAATCTCTCATCTGGCCAGCTGGCTCCGCACCCGCCGCTTTAGCGAGCCTACTTTTCGAGCCTCCCGAGCCACAAATCATTGGAAAAACGCAGTGTTTCGCGACTTTCCTACCTTTTCGAGCACCTGGATCTTCTTTCTTCGGAGACTTTCTCTTATCTCTGCTTTTCATCTGTCCATATTGTCGGAAGTTTGACTTCTAAACGTCCTTCGATAAATGGAGAATACATGGATTATAAATGGAGAATACATGGATTACAAATGGAGAATATTACTACAATGGACTATGGATGACTATGGATTGATAAATTATGAACAATACATGGACTCTAAATGGTTTGTAAATGAACAATCAATAGATTGTAAATAGATTGTAAATGGATTGAAAATGAAAATATGTGGACATGGAAAATCCATGGGAAAATCCATGGAAAATCCATGAATTTCTCCAATTTCCGTCCCCCTTTTCCCCTGTGAAATCACACCAAGGACCCAACGGATTTGGCTCCCTGCCGCACGGCCGTGCCGATGCAGTCATTGCCGGTGTCGCCACCTCCGCCCAGGACAGAGGTGGTTTCAGTGGCCGCCAAGACTGGGTTCTTTGCCATCATGAATTACTGGTTGGTGGTTTCAACATCTCCAAAAAATATGAGTTCGTCAGTTGTGATTATTATTCCCAATGTATGGAAAAATAATCCAAATGTTCCAAACCACCAACCAGATTATAATGGGTAGTATAGTCCCATACAATCATCAACCAACAGGAATTGGTAAAAATAAGTGTTGAACACTTATTTTAATATACTGAAATTCTGAAAGGTCACCAACAAATCGAAACTTAAAAAAAAAAGATCTTCAGAGAAATTGGGAACATCTATAGGGAACATAGGCTTGAGAGTGGGAATCTGAATTCCTAATAATTCCTAAAGATTGAGACAACAACCATCAACAATGGGGATACCATCCCAAGAAGGAGAAGATCTCGTCACCAAGGGATAATTTTTTGTGGCTCAAATAATCAGACCATTTTGAGTCCGAAGTGGTGGACCAACTTCATCTTATCTTCCTGGGAAACAACAAATGTTTGGTATCTCTTGGTACAAGGTGGTGTCCCAGTTCGCCAGCTAAGTTATTCATAACTCCGATAACTGTTTGGTTTCTGGTAGATATACAATAATCTATATATACTTAATAAGGCTTATAAACCGACAAACATAACTGGCGGGCACCTCCTTGTGCTTGCCATCCATTTTTTAGGTTTTCCATAAGCTCCCTGAGGTCAGATAAATGTTGCAGCGAAAATCAGCCATGGATAGGGTTCAAAATGATGTCTACAGTAATGATGTCTATCCCCTAAGTTGGATGATGTTAGGTTTTTGAGAAGGCGATTGGGCATAATTGCCCCAGTTTAGGCACCCCTGTTTTGACCCCAAAAAACGCCGAAACTCGAAACTGGATGGTGGATACTCAATGTGACCTAAAGCTGCCACAAGGTCTGGCGGTTCTGGCGTCTGAAATCGTTCAAAAGGCCACACGCAAATTTGTTTGATATTCATCTGGTTGGTGGTCTCAACCCCTCTGAAAAAAATTAGTCAGTTGGGATTATTATTCCCAATATATGGAAAAATAAAAAATGATCCAAATCACCAACCAGTCATTGTTGAAATGTTCGTTGATATTGGTTCATTCCCCGCATGTCTGTTGGTTCCCCCTTTCTACTGGTCCAACCCCGGATTCTTGTTCGTTGCATCTCCCAACCCCCAAAAAAACATAGGATTCCTTTCTGAAAATGACGATTTGTGGTGTTTTTTTGGGGGCTCTCCAATTAAAAATGTGTAATATATATATATGACTCTAGCTGCAGTTTCATAAATCTTCACCACTCTGGGGGTGCAGTTCCAGCTTTTTTGCGGAGGAGGCCTCACCATTTTTTAGTTCTATCCCAAGTCCTGGACGTTAACATCCAAATCCCATGGGAAGTCATAAGAATCCATGTGTATAATCCCACCATGGTCATCTCTCCCACGTTATTTTCATGGAAGTTACTGGGTATCCATATGGGGGTAAAAAATCCCAACAAAAAAGGGGTTATATCCCAACTCATAGGGGTTATAGCCATGCAAATAAACCTAAGTGCCCGGCCTCCAATGACGATGACCTTCTTGTCCTTGGCGTCCAAGACCTTTGGGTCGGTGCCATTCTTCTTGGCTCCCCACCAGCGTCGCCATTTGTTGCTGACGTCACCGCCATCCAACAGCGCCTGGCTCCGGGGAGCCAAGCGGTGACTGGCCAACGTCTCCCATGTTCTGCCATGCTATCCCATGATGTCCCAGGATTTCTAGGTCATATGATGTCATATGGCTTACAACATCTGATAACTCAGTAACCCCATCTTCAAATATCCTCCCAATACACTTGGGAACTAGTTCCACAGGAGCCCCTTTCCCCGCGCCTTGGTGTTGAAGGTCAGGTAGTCCATCGCAAGGTGGATACCATTCAAGTCGCGGCCAGTGACCTTTCTGATGAGGGGATTCTCATGCTGATGTTTGGGGTAAATGTTGGGAAACGCCCAAAATGGCGTTCAAATGCGTTCAAAGCCCAAACTATTTGAAACTTTGTATTTATGGGGTGAAGTGAGTGAGGATGGCAGTACTGGAATTGGTGGCCACCAAAACTCCAAGCGGTGTTGAGATGCAGAGATTATGTCCTTGATATGAGCAAAACATGAGTGAATGTCGTGACATCCAATCATGGGAATCGATATCTGGGGTTTCTGAATGTCAAATCACTGGAGTGAAACCCCAACTCGGAACTTGTCATTCAGATGCTATATCCCATAGGATCCATGTATGGTATATATGCTAACATTTGGGGTATATGGATGGTAAATGTTACCATATATAGCATACATGGATCCTATGGGTATATGTATATGCATAATCCGATCCTCCAAAAACTACCAAAAAAAGTGTGCATCGCCGTGCATCAACCATGTTAATTTTGGCCGTGTTAACAACCTATTCTTAAATATTATATAGGCGAATAAGATTATTAATATGGTTCTCAAATAACTAATACAATATGATATAATATAAGATAAGATAAGATATTATATATAATATAATAGAATATAATATAGTTTAATATAATTTAAAATAATTATTAATATGAATATGAATATAAAATAAATGCAGTTATAAACATAAAATATAAATCTAAAATATGAATATAGGTAAAAATATAAAGATCAAAATAAACATAATCATAAACATAAGTATAAATATAAATACAAATACAAATATTATATATATATGGTTCCCTTTGCACCATACCCCAACCCGGGCGTGCTCCAAACCCAGCCGCCGTCTGCATGTCACGCGCCACCGTTGAACCCACGGCCAGTAGCACTGCATCATACTCCTGGCGATACATAATGATGATGACTGGTCATAAAGAATAGTAGCAATATTCGTAGAAAGGTCAGTTTTATATATTAAATAATAAATATTGTTTCTATATATATATGTGTATATATATATATGTGTATATATATATATGTGTGTCTATATATATATATATGTATGACTAATATATGTCTGTCTGTCAGTCAGTCTGTATGTATGTATGTAATGTATTAATGTATGTATGTATGTACGTACGTACGTACGTATGTGTGTCTCTGTGTCTCTGTGTCTCTGTGTCTCTGTGTCTCTGTGTCTCTGTGTCTCTGTGTGTCTCTGTGTCTGTGTGTCTGTGTGTCTGTGTGTCTGTGTGTCTGTGTGTCTGTATGTCTGTATGTCTGTATGTCTGTATGTCTGTATGTCTGTATGTCTGTATGTCTGTATGTCTGTATGTCTGTATGTCTGTCTGTCTGTCTGTCTGTATGTATGTATGTATGTATGTATGGTGCAACAATATGGTACATATATAAATATTAGTAACAGTCTACTTGCAAGCAGAAATAAGAACCCCACATAGTGAGGCTGGGGAATAATACTATTGTGGTAACAATAACAACAGTATGTTAAATATTTTAAAGAAACAACATGATTAAAGAAAAAACATACGTACATAAACTAATAAATCGTCACCAACATCAAATATCATCAGCGTCATCAACATCATCATCGTCTTTGCCGTCATCGTCATCCCCGATCCCCAGCAAAAGTTTGATTGTTTTCTGTGTGAGTTGTGAACTTGTTTTGGGCTCACAAAAAATGACCGAATGAATTATATTTATAATACCAGTCGGTACTGACTACATATCTCTTCTCATCCGGAACGGACCCCAAGAATTTTGCGACATGAGTCTGCTACAAGATGATTAGTGCTTCATGTTCCTAGTTTTCAGAGTCCAAACTAAGTATGGTTCCTATGGTTTCCTCCTAAATATCCCTGTGTTTCTCCAATGTTCAATATGTTTTTTCCCATGGTTCATCAAAATCACATGCAGCCCATGCTGCCGACTTCACCGAATCCTCAAGAAGCTGAGCTGCACGTGGGCCCATGTTGGTACCCTGATCAATGGCGGCCTCAAAAAATATCTCGCAGATCTCGCAGATGGCACTTGGGATGGTTTAACTGTTTAACATGGTTTAACATCCCAAATGTAATCGCAGAATGTTTATATGGGGATGGGTCAAAACCCTGGTACCTAGTGAACCCCAAAATAGCTGGGATTTATGGATGTTCATCCCACTAAAAATGGTATTAATAGGTATTGATCCATACCCATATTTTTTTGCGTGGGGGAAAGCAGTAGTACTAAGTATCAGACAATTTATGGGTGTTTTTTTGCAGACAATACATGCAAATAATATCGAAGATATGGGGACGGCTCACAACTGAAAACCCTTGATGCTGTATCTGCGCTTGATTTTCAGCAGGATGATTGGCCATACGGGCATGGGATATTGAGCAAAATGGGATGGCTCATGTGGGCCCAAGGTTCTTCAACAGTATATCAATACATATCATCTATCAGTATCCACGTTACATGTCATTGTATAATAGATATAATAGGAACCAACAACTTTTATGGAAAAGATTTCTGGAAAAGATGGAAAATGCCGATGTTGCAATGAAATTGCGAAAACGGCCAAACAATGGGAGAAAGAAAACAGCACAACTGGAATGAAACCCTCGGATTCCGATGCCTCCTGGCTGCTTTCTGCGACACGTCCCTGGGGGCCGCAAATGAAATTCACGCCCTCCTGCTTCATGATGTTCACACCTCACACCGGGACACTGCGTGGGGATCATGTCCCATAACAAAATATCGCCCCAGAATCATCAACCCTGCCCCTGTGGCTCAAAAAATGAGGACGAAGATCCACAAAGAGTCACAAAGGCCCCAAAATCCCTGGAGGAGGGGTCTTAATTCCCTTCCACCTATCCTCAGATGATGCCAGTCTTTCAAGATTGTCCAAACTTCATCTGGTGTCAGCTCCAAAAAATTGACCGGCTATTTGTGGCTCCATTGGCCCTCAAATATCAATGCGGGTGACTGAAATTTACAGTTGGCATAGGGTTGGCCAAAGAAATCGGTGACCAGCTAGATGTGCGCGTGACCTCGAAAAAGGGCTAGTTAATATGGTTTTATCTGTGAAACCTATGAGGATTTGATAAATGCTTTAACCAGCTATATGTTTGGGGGTTTGAATTTCCACGTCCACGTTTCCATGAAAGAAAAGCACCCAACCATCTCCACTCAATTTCCTAAAAAATTTCTTGGCCCGCGGGACGTCGTTGCACCACGTCGACCTTGTCGGTCTTCATGTTTGGCACCCCGTACATCATGAGACCTCCATGGCTAGGTCGGCCCACGACCCTGGGGGCTTCGCCAGTCGTTTTCACCACCATTTCAAGTGATGGTAACCTCCAAAAACTGGGGAAAAATCTAGGGCCTACTAGGGACCTTTGATAGTCTTTGATTGTCAAATCCCAATGTTCTGGAAACTTCTCAGCTCGGAACCTCCAATTCTGTCTGATCGCTCAAGCACGGTGACGCGGTGGCCCATCTTGTTCAACTGATCGGCGGCAGCCAAACCACCTGATCAAAGTTGGGGGTGGACTCCGTGCATCACAAAATGTGTGGATGTCATCACTGACCTACAAGATTTTTTAGATACGTGCACCGTGCACCTTCCGTGCACCTATAATTATATATATAACTATATAACATATGCGCATTCACATACTCACAGGTTTGTCTGGATACATACAGTCACTATGTTCACATACTTCGAGATTATCACCCAATTGGTCGAAGGGAGATTTTACAGGAAACCACGTTCTTTTTGATGAATAATGAGGGTGTCCCGTAAATGGTCCCGTTAACCCACCCCTTCTGAGAGCCCAGCAGGGTCCAGATCCAACAATCACCACCCTGTGCAGCGAATCCGTTGCCACTTTTGTCCAAGTCATGCGTCCATTTCAGGAAGGCACAATAGAGTGTTGAATGATGTTCAATGAATTTGGCAAAATTGCTGGAGGTTTTGCATGCCAGAAATCGGAACGTCTCCAGTCATTGGTTACCACCGCACCCCAACTTGGATGACTCAATACGCAAGTACGACCAATCCATCCGCGATTTGTTCCAACATTGACCACATCGTTTTCCTGTCATATTTCAAATATCGCAATTTGCGCCTCTTCTCTGTGCGGGTCTTGGGGGGGCAAGGCTTCATCCAACCCATATCGTAGGCTTTGTCAATAATCGTCAGCTCCACTGACTTGATACTGACCTGGTCGAGAGACCCGGTCGAAAGATCTTCGGCGCTGTGAAGAAAAATATCGAGAGGGAGCAGTTCCCAACTCCCAACGCTCAAAATAGTTCCAAACTATGTCAAGATCACCTCCAGACCGCATTGGATCATGGGAAAATTGACAGGAAACCCTTGACAAACTAATGATAAAGACCGTCGTTTCCTGTAAATGTTAAATGTGTCCGTTAAATCAATTTAAATCAATCGACTGATGGGTCATAAAACCTATACCCACAGTCAAATCCTGACTTCCTGCAGAACTAGGGCCCTCACTGGGTCATCAATGATGCCAAGCGTGCATGCTCCTGGCAAAGACGGCTGATCCAAAAAAAACATCCGAGGAAATCAACCTATCTGTTTATTGGTCTATACGTCTATCTATCGGTCGACCTATCCATCTGTCTATCTGTCTATTGATCGATCTATCCATCTATCTAGCTATCTAGCTATCTATCTATCGATCAATCCATTGAATGATCTATCCATATATATGTTATTATATGTTTATCTATCTACCTATGTATCGATCTAGCTATCTATCTATCCATCTATCTAATATCTAACCTAATCTAACTCAATCCCATTCCAATCTAATCTAATCTCGTCTAATTATCTACAATATGCATACATCTATATCTAGACATGTATACATATTACAAACATTTATCTATGTGCGAAAATCTAGTGTTAGATACACACACATGTACAAACATCTAGCTAATCTAATCTAATCGGATCTAATCCAATGCTGTCCTGTCCTGTTCTATCCTATCCATCTATCTATGTATCCATTGTGTATATATAATTCTACGTAGGGATGCCACAGATCCATGCCTTCGCAGGGCGCAGGGCACACACGCCCCGTGAACTCGGGGAAGTTGTTGGTCGACATCAGGCGCTTGAAGGCATCGAACCATGCGCCCTTTCGCACCAAATCGTTCCACTCCTTGGAGATGGGGATGGAGGATGGATATCAGATGATACAAGTCTTACGAATTACCCTCTGGTTATGACTAACATAGCCATGGTATAGATGGCCCATAGAAATAGATGGTTTACCTGGGTTTACCTATTAAAAATGGTGATTTTCCATGGCTATGTTAAATAACCAGATGGTATATTAAACTATTAAACTATAAAGATCATGTCACTCAAAAATTACCCGCAGAACCTAACGTTCGCCCATGATGACATAATAATATATCTCAATTTTCCGGTTTTCCACATGTTTCATCCGCAGTTCTAACCGCCTTGCAGGGATGGACGGTACTGTAGGTGTGGCCCCTCGCCACGCGTACGACACGAAATTTGCTTCATGGTTCGTTTCACAATAATTTGTGGCAACAACCCTTCGCAGACTTCTTGAGGGTCCGTGGAAAAGAAGGGCTGTTTCGTGCGAGAAAACACAGGCTCCGGGCAAACGTCCAGATCTGTGCGAAAAATAAAATAAATACCTCGAATATGTACTGCATGTCAAAGATGAGATAAATATATAGAACTCCGTGATTTGCCGTGTTTCTTCCTATCAATGGTAAAGGGATTCGCCACGTAACTTCCAACTTCCGGGCCCCAGGTGTGGTGTCATCCAAAGTCTCCAACATCCAAGATCCCAAAGTTGATCTAAAAATCAACTTGATCCCATAAAAATATATAAAAATATGCCAAAATACCTCAGAATCTCCCAAAAAGTTCTGACTGTTTTTCCATGTTTTTCCCCTCCAATCCGATCCAAGGTGCTGGGATCAGGTTCCCCAAAGGACAGCCTGACTTGTCCGTGACGCTCTGATGGCAAAAAGGTGTGCCGCAATCCATGCACCTTGAGGCCTGGGTCTGCACGGCCACCTGAGGCTGAAACCGCTTAAAACCACCGAAAAATTCACCCACAAAATGGATGGAACCCACAAACATCGGGATTTTACCAAAAAAAAGGGATTTGTCCTGGTGAAAAATGGGGGTCGTCCAATGATTTTTGCCAATAAAAATATGTGATATTGCCATATTTTGATATATTTTGCGCACGAACGTCACATTTTCGTCAGGTAGAACATCTGGATGAAAGTTGGGGAATCCCAGGTTGGATCC
The DNA here is from genome assembly GCA_947184155.2 of Cladocopium goreaui. Classification (NCBI taxonomy): domain Eukaryota; class Dinophyceae; order Suessiales; family Symbiodiniaceae; genus Cladocopium; species Cladocopium goreaui. The sequence continues at coordinate 27,808 of CAMXCT020001953.1, forward strand.
ATCAAAGCGTGTGCAGCGGCAGCCTCGTCTTTCTTGGCCAAAATCTCTTGGAAATCAGCCACACGCTCAGCCACTCCTGGTCTATCCCATCTCAGTAGATTAGTGGATAGGTATCCGCGTTACATGGGTTACAGCAATTCCCCATAAACATAAGAAAGAACCAGGTAGTATAAGCCCTATAGGAACCAATCAACAGTGATATGTTTAATGGTTCATATAGGGATGCCATCCCAACAAGCCACGGTTGTAGCCCGGTACGACGTCCTCGCTTGGGCAAATCACCACGATCCACTTCCAGGAAACCTGAGGAAAAAGGCTCTCCCTCTGAAACATTGAAACGACCAGCAGGTCTGAGGTTCCAATGGTTGGGATATGGGCAATATGTATATATATATATATGGGTGTGCATAAGCAAGGACAAAACCAAATGAGATGAGATGACATAAAATGAGATAAGATACGGTGAGCTGAATCAAGATGAGATGAGATGATAACGGAATGTAATGGAATATAATGGAACATAATGTAACATAATGTAACACAATGTACAGTAATATAATGTAACAATATTAATATGTAATGTAATGTATTATAGAGTAATATAATGTAATTTAATGCAATGTAATATAATGTAATATAATGTAATATAATGTAATATGATGTAATATAATGTAATATGATGTAATATGATGTAATATGATGTAATATGATGTAATATGATGTAATATGATGTAATATGATGTAATATGATGTAATATGATGTATGTAGTATAATGTATGTAGTATAATGTTGCATAATGTCGTATGATGTAATATCATGTAATATAATTGAATATAATGTATTATCATGTAATATAATGGAATATAATCGGATATAATGGAATAATCAATAAAGATACATAGATACACATGGAGATGTGGATACATAGATAATAGCCAGCTAGCTAGGCATTTCAAAATGGGGCCCCCATTTGATATACTGCAATCTGCAAAGAATAGTAATTAGGAAAAAAAAACATTCAAAAATGGAATGTTTATATGTTTTACATACATGATAATAATTGATTATGCCTGATTCAGATTCTGCATGTATAACCTTGACTGATTGGTTTTTCCAACGCTGCCACAGAATTAAGCCCTGACCCCTAAGAATAAATAAGATCCCCTCAGAAACCTTAGCAGAGTCCTATAGCACCCTGCCCACCTCTGTTGGAGGTGGACACCAACTTGGCATCTTCAATCCTCAGCTCTGAGAATGGGGAAGCTTTGTAGAAATCCTGGCCTTTGCCTGAAATCTGAGAGAGAATCAGTGGCCAGCGTTGTGCATGTCCACATATACAACAAATGGCGAGTTCATGTTGCCCAACTTCAAGCTGTACTGAAGCTACGGCATCTCCCCACATCCGCCCAGGATCTTCGTTGGACGATTGCCTTTGGTGGTCTTTTGGAAGACCGCCATATCCTCGATGTCCAGCCCTGCGGAAGGCTCTCCCACAATTTCCTCCATGGAATTCTTCCGCACCTGGAAATGCGCAAGGATCAACGGGGCCATACCGGCATACCCCAAAAAATCCACCGGTTAGTTAGGGAAAATGATGGAAAATGACGATGATCCAATGGAATTGGGAGGTGCCTGTTTTCACACAAACACACACAAACCCATATGGAAATGAAACTGAAAGTGATGCCTACTGTAAATTGGAAACATCAATGAAACATCCATGAAACAAGAGAACAACTAGTTGAGATTGGAAAACCAAGGACTACTATTATTATTAATATTACATCACCACAAACTCTTCAAAGATATTCAATCAGGTTTCCAATTTTTCATCGCTCTGTGTTTTGGCTGGATCATTTGGCGATCTTTGACAAGGCCTTGGGGTGCTTGCGGATGCGCTGCTTGTTGGAATGGTCCAGCAGGGCTTCTTGGGATGGAAGGTACTCACGCATCGAGCCTATGGACGAGGAATGGCTATGGAAATGGGATGAAATGGGTGGTTAATGGATGGTTAATGGATGGTTAATGGTTCTTGCTTGTTTATGATTGTTTCCTTTTCAATCAGGAGAATTCAAAACCACCGGATTGTAGGGCTACCCTGACTTCAAGACATACCTTAATGAAGAATCGTGGTGTGTCCGATTTCACTAACAGCCATGGAAGTGTGCCAGGCTTGTCGACATGACATGCCACTCTGCAAGATTTGCCAAAGGCAGTTTTTGGCGTTTGATTGGTGGGAGGATTTACAAGAAAACGCAGGTCAGTCCTTTATAATCCATGTTTTCGCTTATGTACATATGAAATCTTGGAGTTTTCCATAGTTTTCCTGTCAAAGTGTCTATGTTGGGTTTCCCAGAAATCTACGGGACTACATGTTTCTAGTGATGTCTTTCAGCCCTTCGTAGCCCCCGAGCCTATGGGCGAGACCTCCCCTCGATCAATGGCAGCTTTCACAGCACCCTTGAAATCCTGCCAATGCAATTGGACATTGTGGAGGGTTGATAAGGAGTGCCAGTAGAATATATACATATCTATACATATATATATATACCATATATCATACATATTTGTATCTACAGAGATTTATGTATAGATACGAGCATTTGTATGCATTGTGTATAAATATATATATATACCCCCAAATCATCCCAAAGTAGACCATTTTAGTATTGAAACCCATGGTTTTTGGGGCACCCGCATCACTTAGGGCAACACCAAACGCATCACTTCAGGCAACATCCAGAAATCACACACTCCTCACACTTTGGACGCTCACTTTGGGCAACACGGATTTCATCACTTTGGGCAACACGGAAAACATCGTTCTTATCATCTCATTACTTGACTCAGCCATTTCGGGTTTGGTTGGGGGGGGTGGGGGGGGACAAAAGCGTCATTGATGCTGGGAACAAGGGTGGGATCCATGGACTTAAATCATCACTTGACTCAGCCATTTAGGGTTTGGTTGGGGGGGTGGGGGACAAAAGCGTCATTGATGCTGGGAACAAGGGTGGGATCCATGGACTTAAATCATCACTTGACTCAGCCATTTAGGGTTTGGTTGGGGGGGTGGGGGGGACAAAAGCGTCATTGATGCTGGGAACAAGGGTGGGATCCATGGACTTAAATCATCACTTGACTCAGCCATTTAGGGTTTGGTTGGGGGGGTGGGGGACAAAAGCGTCATTGATGCTGGGAACAAGGGTGGGATCCATGGACTTAAATCATCACTTGACTCAGCCATTTAGGGTTTGGTTGGGGGGGTGGGGACATCACTTCATCCATGACTTAACTCATCACTTGATTCAGCTACCCATGAGCCGATCTTCTCTTGCACCTGCACACCAACATGATCTCACGCTATCACATCTTCTCCTGACACTATCATCACCATGAACATGAGGAAGATGAAGATGACTAATACCCGGAAGAAGAAAATGCTTATAACAAGGATGATCATAAAGATGATGATGATGATCATCATGATGATGCTGATGATGATGGTGATGATGATGATGATGCTCACTTGGTGGTCAACATGATGATCAACCCTGAGTTGACAACATGATGATGGGGTACCCGCCCTCCGACCCCTCATGATGGTTACCATGAGGATGATAATGATGATGATGGAATATGTCTATTTTGGACGACGACGGTGATGATGATGATGATGATGGTGATGGTGATGGTGATGGTGATGGTGATGATGATGATGATGAGGATGATGATGAGGATGATGAGGATGAGATGAGGATGATGATGATGATGCTGATCTTCAGGTATCCCGAAGCGATGCATGAGGCGTAGCCCGAAGCGATGCACCCGACGTATCCCGAAGCGATGCCTATGCCTTTTTTGGGATCCCTCATATACAGATTTTTCCATATACACCTACGATATGATATGAATAGCAAACATGAGGATGTCACAATATTCATCTGATTCGGTAAACCCCACTAGCAAAAATGCTGATCTAATCTCCAACATATACAAAAAGAAACCCAGACAGCCAAACTGGCTCAAAAATATGTCTTATTCCAAACAGAAAGAACATATTCCAGACAAAAAAAACAGATCAGTATTCGAAGAGGAATCATGTGTTTCCCTTGTGGCTCCCAATGATCCTTGGGGAAGACCCTGACAAATTCACTGGCACTGGCAGGCCATTTCTGCAGGATGCTAGCTGCCAGCTTGCCTCAGAACGCTCAGATTGAACCACAAATGGAATGGATTTTTGATGATTTGAAAAGTACCTCAGACCAACCAAACTTAGGGGAACATGTTTGCCCATCATATATTATAGCTATTTCGATGTGTGTATGTACATACACAGATAAATCAGATATGTGCGTTCTGTATCAGCACATGCATACACATCTGCATGTCGTGTGTATTCTATACAGAGCGGAACATGCAATGCATATGGCACATTTACTGCAATACGTTTTGACATGCAAAAAGAAAGAACACATAGAAATACACACAGTACATTGAATTCATTAAGCGTGTACATTGCATACAATACATTTAGTAATTTAGTACACATACAACATATAAGACATATAGCGCAGTACATATACATCTGTACATATATATATCACATACAATACATGTAATCAATGTTCAATGCAATATTCACTACAGAGAGCGAGTAAAATACAGGAAATACGGTTGATACAAATAATACTTACGTACCGTACATACGTAGCGCGCTTCACAGATTGCCAATAATAATATCCATCGAAAATAGGTCACAGAAAAACTCACAAGATGCAAATAGCACATGTAACAAATAGAAAACACAAAATACATCTCACATACAAATATTCAGAAGTGTGTGTGTGTGTATATAATTGCATACATATATATATATAATATATATTATATATATTATATATATATATATTATATATATAATATACACGTATACCTGTCCCATGGCCCCCGTTAAACGCAGACATCAGAGGCCAAAGTGCTGTGAGTCCAACTCTTGTGGGCTTCCAAGAGAGAAATCAGGTCCTGCAATGCCCGACCGGTTGAAACAGAAACCGCTTGGCTACGGCGACGTTTCTCATATCCGCAGAAGCAATGGAAAAAAATATAGCCGATTTAACGAATGTCTTCAAATATTAATATTAGTCATTTTTTTGCTACTCATGTATCTTTCTTTTCGCTATATGATCATAAAATTACGCTAAAAAGTGGTTTCCGCACACCATACCACGCACATTTGTTCGACATCCCGACATCCCGACGTCCCAAATTAATTTCTTGGAACGACACAAGACTCTTCTGACAAGCACTGCAAACCCACCACACTGCAACCTTTTCCATGTCGTGCTACGGTTTGCAACTAGGTGCTCTTTCGAAAAAAAAATGGCATCAGCCAATACGTCGTAGAGTTGCGGAGCTACATCCATAAATTGAAATCATGTACCATCAACTTCTTCCGTATGCATCCTTGTCTCTATGTGTGTAGACATTTAAGCTCGCGATATCCTGATAGGAACGGATAATTATTATCCCAAAAAACGACTGCGCAAACACATGGCATTAGTGTTTGCGCTGCTTGTGAGCGCTTGCAATTGAATTCACAGGTGTCGGCGCCGGACACGAAAACATGCAGCCAAGGTGCGAAAGACAGAACTGCGGGGCCATGTGAAATGTCTTTGGCAGTTTAATGCCAACTTCCATCATCTTCCATCCTTTTTCGCCTACATAAATGTTATTCAATCATTGTCATGCATAGCATTAATTACTCTTGTTAGATAATATGTTTACTATCTTTGCGTATCTTTATCATTCTCAGACCCAGTATCACTACTATATTTACAATTCTTACCATGGTCATGGTCACATCATTCTTATCATCATTCGTGTCATTATTCAGCATTGGGCACTCTTATACAGTAACCCCCAAGAAAAAATCTAGAAAGGATTTAGAATCCTCTAGATTTCATCGATTTTGGGGCCAACAAATTGTTTTTCCACCATTTTCCACCATTTTCACATCTTTGGCTGTAATTACCCCAGGGTATACAGCCCCATCGCTGTCCCCTTTAATTAAACGTGTCCCGGTCACGATGTCCTTCTCTTCCTCTGCATAGACCTCCAATGGTTGGTCCATCTGGACACGCGCAACCTCAAGGTCCTGGCCATCCAGCCAGCCTGGTTGGAAACCTCAAGCGAAACACTAAATTACATGGAAATTACTATCCAAAGTCAATCTGACTGGTAGTCCACAAAGATTCTGAATCTTTTGCTGGTTATATGAGTTCTATAGTTATTTTATCTATTTTTATGTGATGTTTCCATAAAAATAGCAGAAAAAATAAAGCATTGACCTACCCATCCAAGGTTGGGGATGCTCTTATGGTCAGAAGTCGCTTTTTCGGCCACTTCGGATCGGAGAAAGTGGTTGGGGACTGCCCAAAAGCCCAAAAAGCGTCCGGAAAAGCGGGCCACATCCCGAGACGAAATTGTAGTTCTTCAAACTGTTAATTAGGTTTGAAAAAAAAAAACGTGATTTAGAATTGCTGTTTTAATTTGTTTTTAATGCAATATCACATGATATCACATTAACATGATTAACATGTTATCGCAGTTCTTGTGTATACAGCAATATGGGTATGGGTCAAAACCCTGGCACCTAGTGAACCCCAAGTCATAGCTGGGATTCATGGATGTTCATCCCACCAAAAATATGGTATTAATATGTATTTTCATAGGTATTGATCCATAGCCATATATGAAGAATTACTACTGTCCAAACACCGCGTCTGTCCCTTAGCAAAAACCGACGCACGGTTAAAACCACCGGCGAAACATCAGATCATCCCAAAGCCGATCGGATCTGACCCCAGTTTTAGACGTTGGGCGAAACGACGGTCTCTGGGTGTCTTATTGCTATTACTACTGTATGAATATCGGTATATCACTCTTACTATGATGATCGGTATATTTATGATATTTCATGATCAGTATAATACTGTATGGCAGTGTGTCAAAACCAATAGTACCCCTGTAGTTCACCCCAAGTCATAGCTGGGTTAAAATGGATGTGAATAACCCCCTAAAAATGGTATTAATAGGTATTGACCCATACCCATATCGGTATATCACTCTTACTATGATGATCGGTATATTTATGATATTTCATGATCAGTACTTTAATGTTGCATCCATCACTCTCAGTGTATATTATCATCATTACCGTTCATCATTATCATCATTATCTTATTATCATTGCTATTATCATCATTACTACTATCACTCTTAATGATGTACAGTAATATATATATATATATATTATCATCAGTATATAGATGTATATAGTATCCATAGGTACTATTCATCCATCACCAGTCTCGCCCGGGGGCCATTTTTGGTCCTGCGGGAGGGCGCGCTTCTCGAAGGTCTTGGAAGGATCCCAGATCCATGCGATGCCGCCGCTCATTCCTGGCAAAAGCTGCACCAAAGCTGGCCTTTCCCATGGCCGGATGTCTCCAAAATAGCTGATGTATGTATGCATGCATGTATGTGTGATTATGTGTGTATGGATGTATGCATGCATGTATGTATTGTAATTGCATTGACTTGTATTGTAGTGTATTGTAGTGTAGTGTAGTGTATGTATGTATGTATTGTAATTGCATTGTATTGTATTGTAGTGTATTGTATTTTATTGTATTGTAGTGTATTGTAGTCGTAACTGTAATTGCAATTGTAATTGTATTGTATTGTATTGGTATGTATGTATGTAGGTAGGTAGGTATGTATGTATATATATATATATTTATACATATATATATAAATAAATATATATATATATCTATACTTATATTTACATTTATATTTATATTTATACATAGTATACATATATATATACATAGATAGATATATATATAGAGATTTTACATTTATATATATATATATATATCAAAATTTAATTTGTGTTTTTATTTATATTTATATCTATATTCATATCTATATTTTTATATTTAGATTATATATATAATTGTGCAGTATACATATATATACACATAATGATTAAGTTAAGCTTATATATGTTCATTTGATTGTGATTATATAAATGATTTATCGCTATTTATCATGACGTATCCATCTATTTCAGGGGAAATCTGTCCCCAAGACCGGCTGCGCCTGCTCCGAAGTTGTCTCCAACACTTCCGAGGACAAGCACGCGGCCACCTGCAGCGTGGTGTATACAGATCATGATAACCCAGAAAAGTGACGGGAAAACATTTGGCAGTGTGTCAAAACCAATAGTACCCCTGTAGTTCACATCAAAATAGCTGGGATTTATGGATGTTCATCCCACTAAAATATGGTATTAATTAATAGGTATTGATCCATACCCACATATTCCCATTACTTTATGGAACTATTGGAACATTTGGCATTGTACCTATAGGTATTGACCCATAGCCATTTCAATATAGATCAATATAGTATGATAGGATGGGAGGCTCAGCTGGAAGACTTCATCTCAGGAAAATCATCTGAATCAATGTTGATTTTCCGTTGCTAGCTTTGACTAGATAAAGGTGAATCACGAGGTAACAAATACAAGAAAAAAAACTAAACAACACTCAAAGGGCATCTTTTTTGGGTGGTAGCTACACCCAGCTATGTACCAGCTATGTTGGTGTTCACTAGGTTACCTGGGTCTTGACTTTTGACACTTGGCAAGATATCTTCTCCTGGTTGGTTGATGGTGTTCTGCAGGAAACCCTTGGATTTTGATCATCCCCAATATGTTGGGTAGATTTGGATTTGGGTAGTACAATCCCCAAACGAATCATCGACCACTGGTAGATGTTCCCCGCAACCTGTCATGTACTCGCAGCAGTGGTCGCCAGCCCCTTCAACCACGGCCCAAACGCCACTGTTGCGCACCTGCAGTGACACCAGCACCAGCTATGCATCCCAAGGCCAGAAATAAAATGTACTGTGGGTAGGAATTAAGTAATGATACTAACCCAATTCATGCCAATAACATCTATTGCAGACTCTCTGTGAGTTAGAAGCCAGTCAATATGCATAAAAATATATTATGTGTTATGTGTATGTACATGCATAATATGCAACAACTCAAATTAATAAGTGGACTTATAAAATCATAGCTATACATATATATATATATATAATTATATATATGCCCAACAATCCTATAACTTCAAGCCTCATGATCCAATCAAAACAGATCTTGTGGCACGTAATTCGCCCAACAGTTTTCCCCCCCAGTTACCAGTTATCAGTTGGTTGATAACCGAAGTAGTTCGATAAATTCGCCATTCCACTTATTGGACTTATAAACCAACAGAGCCAACGAACAGGGGGACCACCTTGTCATTGGTGATTTCATGGCTATCCCCCATAGTAGTGATGGTTTACTACACCATGTTGTACAGATGGTTTCTTATCATGAAAATCATCATGATAATATGAACCATGATTATTAATATTATTAAACCCTTATTAAACTGATATTCACCATGTAAATCATTTATATATATATATACAGATACATATGGGTATGGATCAATACCTATTATTATCAATTCTAATGGGATGAACATCCATAAATCCCAGCTATTTTGATGTGAACTACAGGGGTACTATTGGTTTTGACACACTGCCATATTAATCATATTTATTTATATATATATATATTTATATATCCCTATGAATTCCTGTGATAAAGAACACAACCCAATGGTCCGGTGAAAAAAAAAACGCGGCACTGCGAAGCGTTCCGCAGCGATGCCGTTGACAAAGGCCACCCCGGCGGTCGCACCGTAGAGCGCCTAGCGAGGCGATGGTCTTCTCGTTGGGTGAATTGGTTATAGCTGGTTTATAGCGTTTATAGCAGGTGAAAGTTCTGGGAAATGATATTTCAAATTATGAAAAAATGATGAAAAAATGGTTGGAAAGTGAGGAACATCATTGTTTCAATCCATGATTTCAGTCTAAGAACATGGAGATGTCAAACATACCACGTCTGTTTCCCCTCCAAAAATAAGTGCTCGAAGTCTCTGGACCAAGGTACGGTGTTGCCAATGATGATGTTCTTGGAAGGATCAAAGCCTCCAGCCACTGCCTGACGTGGGTCACAGGTAGGAGTCGACGTTCCGTTCCTATCTTTTTGGGGATTACGATGTAGGTCTATCCTGATATCCTGCGAAAAAAAGATATCCTTTGATATCCATCAAGAAAGCAAGCATGTGTTTATAGTTACAAAATTCCCAAGAATGACCAGAAATTTTGGCGGATGCTTGCTATTTCTTGGCCAATACCCAAGCAAAACGAGTCAAGTGGCAACATGTCAAGTGGACAAAAACGACAACCCACATGACCCCCGGATGGTGAAGCCCTTCAGATGTCCATCGACCGGGCTCGGCCGAAGCTCGCCTTCCGTGGGGGATAGATGACCAGCGCACCTCCACTCAAGCCCTTGCCAAAGTAATCCTGCCATTTTTGCCGCCAAACAGAAAAAGATTGCGATTTGTTCGCCCTTCAAAACGGGATGATGGAAACTGCTGGAAAATGTGGGGTTGCAACTGCTGAGATCATCCAAAAATTGAGTCCAGGCAGTTTCTAATCAAAATGTCCAGAGCAACGAGCCCTTTTTTGGGTGCTTTCCCCTACCCAAAATTCTTAGCATTTCAATGTTCCCTTAATCTATGGCATCTATGGTTTCAACACGCGTCTGGCCAGGCTAATCCTGATCAACGCCCATGAGTTTGAGTCAGTTTCCCCCTGGTTCTTGCCTTTTCTTGGGGGTAAAAGCATGGTAAATCCCCAATGTTTGAGACCCCAACCCCTCCTGAGAATCACCTTCAAGCTCCAGCAAGACACCCTTCACTGCGAAGGCACCGAAGGATTGGCCCGAAGTTCCCATGAGTTTCCTGAGCCATCTGAGCCAACCAGAGATGGATTAGATCGCCAGCAATAGAAGTTGGCTAAATATAAACCCACGACATAAAAGAGTTAAAAGTTGATTGACCAGGGATTTCTGGATGGATGAGTTGCATAACTGGGGGTTCAATGGGGTGCGCATTTTGATCATTTTGGCTATCTGGATTGGGATCGTGGCGACCCCCAGAAAAAACAAACTCGCAGAATGGAACCAACCCTCCACATGAAACAGTATCGTCTGAGCAACTAACCCCGGAACTGGCAAATCCTGTGGCCAAATTTGCCAGAGGGTATATCAGGGTGCAACCCACCAACCTCTCCCCCGTTCGGGGAGTCCGGAAGTCCAAGAGAGTCCAGCAGCCCCTGATATGGTATAATTCAAGCGAGCTTCAAATGGCATGTGCCGGGAGGCAAGCTGGATCCCCATCGCTTGAAAATCCTGAGCCGCCAGGGTCAAAATGTTCCATCTTTGAGTCCCAGCGTCCATGAAGGCTCCGCAAGTTTAAAATGGGGTTACCCCAAATCATCAAAGTCATTGGACCATTTTAGTATTGAAACCTATCGTTTTGGAGATCCCCGATTTTAAGAAACCCCCATATGCACACTACATGTTCTTCAAGATGGATGTTTCTGGACATCCAATCCATGAAAAAGGACCTGTGGGAAGCCCTCTTTTCAACGCACAACCAGAGCCTTCAAACACCACAGTCCACTGTAAGCCGTATCTCAAAATTGAGTGTAAGTGTAAATCAATGCTAGCCATACTTTAAATATACTTGATTGACAATGAATGACCATTCACAAATACATGGACCCTGTTCGCTGATTAAATCACTCATGTTTCAACTCATGTTTCATGTTCACAGCGAGGGTCTCATGCGACAACAATGTTCCGCATGTGCGATCGGCATTGATAATGTGAGGGCTCTCCACGTAGCTTCGTTCGCCGTAGCGGAAGGTCATCTTGCACTCCTTCCCCCACCATTTTCGGAGATGGCAATTGGTGGCAAGCATCTGACACGCTGATCAGTGTGACCTACCCAACGGTAAAACCCCCAATGTTTATGTATAATATATATATATATATATTATGTATGTACGTATGTATATATATATATACGTATATATACATATCTATAAGAAACATGAAAACAGAGAAATTGGGATCGATAAGGTAGTTGTGGTTTATTTTGGGGGTTGTCACAGTACTGGTCGGTATCATGATCTATATATATATATATAGGGAGAGAAAGAGAGAGAGGGGGACATATTCCATGTAAGAAGTTTCAGGCCTTGAATGTGGGGCAGGTGTGGCAGCAGAACGGCTTAGTTCCGGAACATTTCCGCCAACATGTGGGCCCCCAATGTGGGCAGCTCTTTTTTTGGGGGGGGAAAAAAAACAACAGTGCAACTTTAATACGGAAAAGGATGATACACCGTATTTTTTCCTGAGTTTGTCTCCATATCCCGGGTTTGGCCATAGTTTATCCCCATTATTTCATGGCCATTCGCAGTTAAAAATCCTCTCATTTGGAACAGACCAAGTCGGTCGGTCGGAGTCCTCCACCAGAGTTCGGTCAATCATCCTTTGAAGCACCATGAAGTGCTCCTGACCGTAGAGCTTTCGGTTCTCCACTTTGCCTGATCAGGTGAACACAGGAGAAAGGAAGAGACAAAACATCAACGTGTTGCAGCATATAAAAACCAATGTGCTCAATAATAAAACGTGGGAGCTGAAAACGGATGAGTCCGGTTTTTCGGAGAATCCAAAAACCCAATTTTCGACTGGAATGGTGTGGGTTTTGACCAGTAAAGAGTTGATTTTGCAAACTTTCACTTCATCCAAGTCTGAGTTTCAGCTCAGGTTTGGTTTGTTACTCTCCCCGTATTTTCTCCCACTATGCTCCCATTCCTACAATACTACCAGTCCCAAGAACCAAAAATCAACGATGGTTTCCAGAAACCACCAAATGTTACAGGGCCGGGAACCTTCGCCGAAGGACCCATCGTCAAATCCAGCAAACTCTGTGCAGTGTTTTGTGATGATTTTCCTTCAAAAATCACAACCCACGGATCCATTCATTCTGATCGGCGGTTCCAAGGCCGTCCAAAGCAGGGATAACTATGAGATTTTCCACCTCCATCAGGTGGGATTTTAGGCCCCAAAACACACTATGGTCACTATGGTGATATTTGGGGGTTCAAAGGGGGGTACCCCCAGTCCTCATCCATTTTTGGCTGGGATTTTCCATGAAATAAACCATCCAATGCTCGCTATTGGGGTACCCCCATGACTATGGAAACACCCATCATTCTTGTATAATATTGATCATGACATTAACTATCATTCACAATCATTAACCATCATTAACCATAGATATTTATCACCCACTGATTCGTGGGTCACCAAGCGACCCATCTTCCCGGCGTCTGGCAGTTGATGCGCTGGAGCCAGGATGGGCTCCAACTGGAGGGGACCAGCACGCAGGGCTGGGTCTTGCCGCAGGACCTCGACGGCGACGGGAAATCATCCCGCTGGACAAAAATCCTGCAATGGTGATTTAATGGGATTTATATGGGTTTATATGGATTTGATTCAATGGATCCCTGTTCCATTCTATAGTAAACACTGGCCTACCAGCCTCATCTCTATAGAATCGTACCCCCAGGTGATCTATTTTATAGAGATTTTTCCAAGGAGGATTTCAATGGTGTTTAATGGGATTTCAATGGTGATTAATGGTGGACTCACTATGGTCTAAAATTGACCCAGATTCATCCATATTCACCAACCATTCACCAACCGTGGTTTTTGCGTGCACGAAGCCGAGGGGCTTCGGCATGTCCAATCAGCTCATCCATGTTGCGGAAGCCCATCTTGGCCATCAGCACACGCACCTGTCTATGGGTCAAAATTGACCCACGCAAACCGCAGATTCTGTTGGTTCTACTACCCATTCAATTTCGAGGTACCTAATTTGGACCCATAAGGTAAATGTTTTAGCCAGAGCAATGAGGAATATTTGTTTATGATGAATTCTATGAAATAGCACGCAATGGATAGTTGGCTTAGCGAAAGTCCTCGTCCACAAAATTTGGAACCTGGCACCCTCTACTGTTCCAATGCCTCCTCAGCCACCAGCATGAGGTAATTCACCACATGCTCCGGGAGGCCCTCGAATTTCTTGCGCAGCACCGGATCTTGCGTGGCAATGCCCACGGGGCAGGTGTTGAGGTGACACTTCCTCATCATGATGCATCCTTGGCTTGGCCAGATCCACTGCTGGAAAATTCTTGGTGGAATAAACAGTGCCCATGAAATTTCGGCTGAGAAGATCTCAAAATCACCCAAAATAACAAATCAAAGTGTATCCCATAGGATCCATGGTGCTGGTATATATGCTAACATTGGGGGTATACTGATGGGATCCATGTTACCATATATAGCATACATGGCATACATGGATCCTATGGGTATGGCTATACCCTCCATCCAGCATCCCATGGCAATCAGTGGCGCCGTGGCGAAGCCAAACCTTTCAGCCCCTAGCAGTGCCGCAATGATCACATCGCGTCCAGTGCGCAACTGGCCGTCCGTCTCCAAGGTGACGCGTCCGCGCAGGCCGTTCAGCACCAGGGTCTGATGCGTCTCTGCCAGGCCGATCTCCCACGGGGCGCCCGCGTGTTTGATCCCTGTCCACTTGGAGGCACCGGTGCCACCATCGCAGCCGCTGATCAGAATATGATCGGCCTTGCACTTGGCCACACCGGTGGCCACCACACCTACACCAATCTCACTGACCAGCTTCACGCTGACACCTGCGTCCGGGTTGGCGTTCTTCAAGTCGAAAATCAGCTGCGCCAAATCTTCGATGGAGTAGATATCATGGTGAGGTGGAGGAGAGATGAGACCCACCCCAGGAGTTGAGTTTCGGGTCTTGGCAATGCCGCCTTGCACCTTCTTCCCTGGCAGCTCACCACCCTCACCAGGCTTGGCACCCTGTGCCATCTTGATCTGCAGTTCCAGGCCGTTGGAGAGGTACTCCATGGTCACGCCAAAACGACCTGCTGCCGAGAGCTTCCAGGAAAAAATCTGACCAAATGGAGGGATGAAGCAGAAAAAACATGAAAATCACCTGCAAAGTTGGCATGACATTCCAACATCATTACCAGTTTAATGATTAACCTGTTGCCAATTGCTTCGTCCTGCCATGGTTAGTTGGGTTTCATCCAGTATCCATCAACCAGGGTCAAGCGGCATCATCCAGTATCAACCAGGGTCAAGCGGCACCTGAAGCAACCTGCTTGATGGCTGACTTCAAAGAATCGCCATTGGGAAGTGGCTCGTACCTGGCAGGTTTGCGTGACCTGGGTGTTCAAGTTGAGGCATCAAGGACACACATATGTACTGTATGTACATTCTTGTACATTTAGATATACATACACACATACACATCTACATGTATATGAAAGTCTATAATGGCATCATCGTCATCATTCCAGGTATACATAAAGAATATGTATGTATACATATATATATAATGTATAATATATATATATATATATGCATAATTATGCGTATACTATTATCATTATCATTATTATTGGTATTATAATTATGTGGTAGTATTATGTAGTATTGTCATTATCATTATTATATAGCATTGCCATTATTAATATTAATTAGTATTCTTATCATTATTATTCAGTATTATTATATACTATTATTTTCATCATTATTGCTATTGTCATTCTTACTATCATTAACAAAAAATACCATGAATCTATTATCATACATTATCGTGTATTATATATATTTATTTATTTACATTATCATATCATCATATTCTCATGTTTATATTGGAACATATTGGAACTATACCAGAATATAGTATTATATTGGAATATGATGATATAAACATGTAAATAATTAGTATTACTATTATATAATCATATAAATATCATATAAATATCATATATAATCTATTTCATTACTGGAACATATTGGAATGACCTGGAAGGCACTCTTCGAAAGCCAACACCACCGTACCTGGCGGGGTCTTCGCCGCCCTCGCCGGTGTTGGAGAAGCCACCCAGGCGGTTCAGGGCGATGGCCAGGGTGCTGTGCGCCTCACGGAGATTCTCCACGGAATCCCGGGGAAATGGGGAGGAAAAAGGGGAAATGGTTATTTAACATAGCCTTGGAAAATTGCCCATTTATAGATGATTTTCCATATTTTCCCAGCTAGAAACCTCCATTTATGAGGGATTTTCCATGGGAAATCATCCAGAAATTTGGGCTTTGGATGTGGCATTTTTTGAGACTTAGATCCAATTTATGGCCATGAATGGCCAGGGGTTAAATGATTTTTTCAACCATGAAACTTGGAGGTACCCTATCGCACGGCAGGTTCCGAAAAGATCCATGGTCTGCAATGGTGAGATGATACGAAAGGCTTCCAGGGTCATGTGTCTGTTGAAAGCATGCAGGAAGCATGCAGGCATTGATCAGATCCGAACTGAGTTGGAAAATGGTTCTTCCACAGTCTCGCAAGCTTATCAAGCTTGGAGCAGAACAGCTCCTCTCAATGCACTTGAAGAAATTTGACCATCTGAATTGAAATGAAGTTACTAGCCTCTGGTACCCATCGTTCAGCGGGAATTTCAGGACCCTAAAATGGAAGTGCTGCACTTTTTCAATCCATTACGTGGTACCTCCAATGGCCGTCCCTGAAACCATGCAGCCAAAACTGGCGAAACCGGACCTCCATGGAAATCGATCCATAGGACATAGCACCTCTCAGCCGCATCTTTTTTCGCTGGGAAAAAAAAAACGTATAAATCGAGGGTAAAAAAAGCTAGGAAAATCATCTATAAATGCTGGAGTTTCCAGCACGCCATGATTGCTGGAGGGATACTGGAGGGTAAATTGACTCTTGCAAACTTGGCCCACATCAAATGACCCATTTGAGGGTCGCCTTCATCATCCTTCATCCCTGCACAAAACGGTTAAAAATTTGCAGACAAACCCGATGGTCCCATAGGTACTGACCCATCTAGAGATGATTTCAGAAAAATGTCCATCTGTATAAAAATGATTAAACATGTGTCAATCCCCACTGGTTGGTGATGTCAACTCTGTAAAAATATACAGCTCAATTGCGGATCATCAATCATCATCTCAAATATGCTCGGAAAATATGTGTCAAACCCATTGCCAACCAGCGTCCTCCCTTTCTGCCGAACCTGTGCGGAAGCGCTTCACAATCTCGCTGGCAGGTTCCACCGCGTCCAGGGGCAACGCTGCGCGGCCGTAGCTCCTGATTCATCAATGGGCTGAAGGGAAGATCTTTCGGAAACCATGATTTTTACAGTTTTTACATGTTTTTACCATGAAATTTAGTTTTTTCCTGTAGATTTTCCCTTAAACCAATCCAATGAATCAATGGGTCAAGATCCTTGGAATGTCTTGTAAGATGGATTGGAAAAATAAACAAAGATCTAAATTATGTAATTTACAAATATCATTCACTCACCTCACCCATCCAGAGTGAAACTCTGGTGTTTTACAAAGATTGGCGAACAGCCTTAATTCATTGGGATACGGATTCGACCTGATTCCTCATGTATGATTGATCAGATGCTTGTCCCACCGAGCCATGCATTTCATCATCTGAGGAAATTGTGCGCCTCCAGCAACCAAATGCCATGGAAAAAAAACATGAAAAATAATGAACAATATCATGAAAGAAACCTGTTTGCAAACTATGATGATTGAAATATATTGAAACAATCATGGTAATTTTATTGGGTTCAATATATTGTTTTGGAAACCCATTTATTTGGTTCATCCAGTGAACAAATAAACGATTGAACCATTGGTTTTTCCCCTTCAACGATCAAAACCGCACAGCTCCATCGACCTGGGAGGCTTGAAGTCAAGTTGTCCACGAATCGAGGATGCCTTCACCTCACATCCGAAGGTTCGTCTACATCAGGGGGATGGACTCAGCCATAAAATGGGAAACATGTGGAAATAAATTCACCATCGAACATAGGGACTTTCTAGGATTTTCTATGATTTTACCTTGGGTTCAAACAAGAAATGATCGACACTTTCCCAGATTTTGGGGACTTTCCAGCAGGTCATCTTTGGGCCATTGGAAGGTATGTCGCTTTTTGGGGTCATGCTGTCCCCAACAATGACATGTCCATCGCTGCTGATGAAATCCTCCTTTTTCCTGGTTGAATCCTCATTTTTTCTGGTGAAATCCCCCTGCGTTTCTAGTGAATCCTATTGTGACATCCTCATTTCTCTGTTGAAATTCCCCCTTTTTTCTGGCCTAATGAAGTGCTCATTTGGTGGAGTCCCAACTTGTTCTTTGGTGAAACCCGTATTTTAGCTGTTGAAATTCACCATCTTGCTGAGGCGCCAAGTTGTTGTGCAAGGCTGCAAAGGATGCATAAGCCGCCCTTGAGTTGGTTCGGGCAGCCTGGAGAGCAACTCTTCTGCCCATGTCAAACATCTGACTGTTGGTCCATGTTGTTATACAAGTGTTACCTGTTAATGATTCATGATTCATGTTCCAAGCGTTGAAACTAAATCTCTACCAGTAGTACCGCACAAGGCGGTGGCGGAAGTTTCAAAAATAGGAAACCTATAGGAGAGCTTGGTTGTTGTGAATCAGGGATGGCAGAGCGAATCCACTGATGGACCGAAAGGTGCTTGAGGTCTCCTCTCTTTCTCTCTCTTTCTCTGACTATCTACCTACCTATCTATCTTCTATGTATCCATCTATCTATCGATCTATCTCTCTCTCTCTTTCATCTAATTACCTATCTATCTATCTATCTATCTATCTCTCTCTCTCTCTCTCCCTTTCCTCTGTCTATCTGTCTAGCTGTCTACCTGTCTATCTGTCTATCCATCTATCTATCTGTCTATCGGTCTACCTGTCTATCTGTGGTGCAGTGTCATTCAATGTAATGAGTGTAGTGTAGTGTAGTGTAGTGTAATGTAGTGTAGTGTAGTGTAATGTAGTGTAGTGTAATGTAGTCTAGTGGAGTGTAGTGGAGTGTAGTTTTGTAGTTGCAGTTGTAGTTGTAGTTGTAGTTGTAGTGTGGTGGAGTGTAGTGTAGTGTAATGTAGTGAAGTGTAGTGGAAGGTAGTGTAGTGTAGTGTAACGTAGTGTAGTGTAGTTTTGTGAAGTGTAGTGTAGTGTAATGTAATTTGGTGTAGTGGAGTGTAGTGGAGTGTAATGGAGTGTAGTTGTGTAGTTGTAGTTGTAGTTGAAGTTCTAGTTGTAGTTGTAGTGTGGTGGAGTGTAGTGTAGCGTAGTGTAATGTAGTGTAGTGTAGTGGAGTGTAGTGTAGTGTACTGTAGTGTAGTGTAGTGGAGTGTAGTGTAATGTAATGTTGTGTGGTGTAGTGTAGTGTAATTTAATGTAGTGGAGCGTAGTGGAGTGTAGTTGTGTAGTTGTAATTGTAGTGTTGTGGTGTGTAGTGTAGTGTAATGTAGTGTAGCGGAGTGTAGTGTAGTGTAATGTAGTGAAGTGTAGTGAAGCGAAGCGAAACGACATCTGAGCCTCCAAAAGTGGTCCGAACCCCTAGTGTTTTTAACATGTTGACTTCAAAATGTGCTTCGCGCCACAACGGCGTGCAATTTTTCGAGATCTGAACTTCCAAAAGTGGTCCGAACCCCTAGTGCTTTTGACATTTTGACTTCCAAATGTGCTTCGCGCCACAATGGCGTGCACTTTCTCCACATCTCAACTTCCAAAAGTCGTCCGACACTGAAGTGTTTTGTACATTTTGACTTCCAAATTTGCTTCGCGCCACAACGGCGTGCACTTTTTCGACATCTCAACTGCCAAAAGTGGTCCGGAGCTGGTGTGTTTTGTACATTTTGACTTGAAAATGTGCTTCGCGCCACAACGGCGTGCACTTTTCCGACATCTCAAGTGCCAAAAGTGGTCCGCACCCCTAGTGTTTTGTACATTTTGACTTCGAAATGTGCTTCGCGCCACAACGGCGTGCACTTTTTCGACATCTCAACTTCCAAAAGTGCTCCGAGCACCAGGTGTTTTGTACATTTTGACTTGGAAATGTGCTTCGCGCCACAACGGCGTGCAATTTTTCATCTTTCTGGCCAGCTGGCTCCGCACCCGCCGCTTTAGCGAGCCTTCTTTTCGACCCTCCAGAGCCACAAATCATTGGAAAAACACAGTGTTTCGCGACTTTCCTACCTTTTCACGCATCTGCATCTTCTTTCTTCTTACTCTTTCTCTTCCACTCTTCTTTCTTCTAATCTTTCTCTTCTCTCTGCCTCTTCCCTGCTCTGCTTTTCATCTGTCCATATTGTCGGAAGTTTGACTTCTAAACTTCCTTCGATGATATATATATATATACATACATATAGGTGTATATATATATACATAGTATATTATATATATATACATAGTATATTACATATATATATATAAGAGTTAATGAGTCGGGGTCCATTCGGGATATTCTTATGGGATCTTATGGGCGCGTCGAACAATATAAAACTACATGAAATGCCCTTTTTGTGGCTGAAAGCCTGCTCTACTGATGACGCTGATGGCAGTGGAAATACCTGAATTGGGAACTCCCTTTAATTGGTACGTACAGTAAAGCTGGCATGTTGCGTGCTTGACTTTCGGGACTGTATCGAAATCACTTTAACCCAGGGATAGTCGCTTTTCTTGAAAGTGGACGGCCAAAGTTGGTTTAGGTTTCCCAACGGCTCAGGGTTGAAGCACAAATTCAGCTTCATCGACCAACTTTCCCAACCTCCTGAAGCTTGGCGATGACCATGGGGTCGTTCAAGTGCTTCTCTGCATCCGAGCCTACCAGGGCAAGGGCGATCATGTCGCCAAAATTCATCGCAGAGGGACAGCCGATCGACAAATGTTCAAAACATGTTGTATTGTATAATACAAACCCCCTTTTTTGGATCTTTTTGGGGAGACAATCTGGACCCTCCGCAGCCTTGGCGGTAGTGGTACTTGCCCTCATTCGGCAAGCTCGCGAAGAGGCTCTTGACCTTGGCACAGATCCCCATCTTCTTACATCCCAGTTTTGGGTTGGATAAGATATGTTTCATCTCAAATCCCCACATTTCCTGGAATTAACCCCCCTATTTTTCCTGAAACTGCATCTCTTGATCTCCTCATCTCACCATTTTTCCTGGCCAAATCCCTATGTTTCCTGGCATGTTCGCCCCGGCCTCCCGTTACGCCCCCCGTTACAACCGCGGCGCCGTGTAGCCGCCGTCCAGGGAGAAGCCGCGGTCGTGCACCGAGAGCGTGCGCAGGGCGATCTGCTCAAAGCCCAGGCCGCCCAGCTGCGAAGCGATGCCAGTGAAGCACATCTCAGCCACTTCCTGGAGATCACGGCTGGCAACCTCTGAAGGGACTCATATGATACATATGGATATATTCATATGTATATATACATACATATATATATATACATACATATATATATATATATTTATGTACATGTATGTATTAGTATGTGTATATATATATATATGTATATTTACGTAAATACATATATATATATACACACGCTGTGCTATACAAGACTATTGATACCATGTGTATTATTTATATATATATACATATATATTATGTATAATTATAAATACGTATATATTATAAATATTTCCCCACATCTTTGCGTGGGGTTCTTGGTTTTTGGTTGTGCACTCTCGCCTGCCTTCTCCCGCCCGCCTCCTCCCGCCGCCTCCACACAACTCGCACACACACACACAGCTTACTCACACAACACACAACTTCCTCACACACAACTTACTCACACACAACTTGCTCACACACAACTTGTCCACACACACAACTTACTCACACACACACAACTTGCTCACACACAACTTACTCTCACACAACCTGTCCACACACACAACTTACTCACACACACACAACTTGCTCACACACAACTTGTCCACACACAACTTACTCACACACAACTTACTCACACACAACTTAATCACACACAACTTCCTCACACACAACTTACTCACACACAACTTGCTCACACACAACTTGTCCACACACAACTTACTCACACACACAACTTACTCACACACAACTTACTCACACACAACTTACTCTCACACAACCTGTCCACACACAACTTACTCACACACAACCTGTCCACACACAGCTTCCTCACACACAACTTACTCACACACACACACAACTGGCGACATCGACCTTCACTTTGCGTGGCAGGCATGGCAGTTGGAGACATCGACCGTCACTTTGCGTGGCAAGCGTGGCACTTGGCGACATCGACGTGCATTCTGCGTGGTAGGCGTGGCACTTATGCGTGGCAGGCGTGGCACTTGCCGACATGAACCGTCACTTTGCGTGGCAGGCGTGGCACTTGGCAACATCGACGTGCATTCTGCGTGGCAGGCGTGGCACTACTTCTGCGTGGCAGGCGTGGCACTTGGCGACATCGACCGTCACTTTGCGTGGCAAGCGTGGCACTTGGCGACATCGACGTGCATTCTGCGTGGTAGGCGTGGCACTTATGCGTGGCAGGCGTGGCACTTGGCGACATCGACCGTCACTTTGCGTGGCAGGCGTGGCACTTGGCGACATCGACGTGCATTCTGCGTGGCAGGCGTGGCACTTATGGCATTGAGCTGGCTCGGGTGGCAGGCGTGGCACTTGAATCACTTTGCGTGGCAGGCGTGGCCATTGGAGACATGGGCGTGCGCTTTGCGTGGCCACTTTTGCCACTGGGCTGCCTCTGGTGGCGCGCTTGGTTCCCGTTTGGCGCCGTGGTCGCCGCGGCTGTTTGCGTGGCAGGTGTGGCACTTGGCAGCATCGACCTTCACTTTGCGTGGCAGGCGTGGCACTTGGCGACATCAACCGTCACTTTGCGTGGCAGGCGTGGCACTTGGAGACATGGCTGCGCACTTTGCGTGGCAGGCGTGGCACTTTTGGCGTTGGGCTGGCTCTGGTGGTGCGCTTGGTTCCCAGTTGGCGCCGTGTTCGCCGAGGCTGTTTGCATGGCAGGCGTGGCACTTGGAGGCATGGACTTTCATTTTGCGTCGCAGGCGTGGCACTTGAAGACATGTGCGCGTCAGCCGTGTGTGCCACTTATGCCACTGGGCTGCCTCTAGCCTGCTTGGTTCCCGTTTGGCGCCGTGTTCGCCGCGGCTGTTTGCGTGGCAGGCGTGGTGGCACTTTGCGGCATCGACCTTCACTTTGCGTGGCAGGCGTGGCACTTGGCGACATCAACCGTCACTTTGCGTGGCAGGCGTGGCACTTGGAGACATGGCCGTGCACTTTGCGTGGCAGGCGTGGCACTTTTGGCGTTGGGCTGGCTCTGGTGGCGCGCTTGGTTCCCAGTTGGCGCCGTGGTCGCCGCGCTTGCCCACGCAATACTTGTACACGCAACGCTTTTACATCCACTCCTGTCCCATACCGCTCTTTCACCCACAGGACTTTCACACACGACTCTTCCCCACACACCACTTCTACACACCACGCCTTTACACGCACTTCTTTCACCAACATCACTTTTACACGGAACTCTTTCACGCACCTCCCTTCGACATGCATTTCTTGCACACACCGATCCTCCACCATCTCTTTTCTCTTTCCTGCCTTTCCCATCCCGTCTTCACCTTTCTTTGGCTGCTTATTGGAAGAAGTTGACATGTGGGGTTATCCAGTCCTTTATATTTTTTTCTCTTGCACAATACTTTGGTCCGGACGAGTGGGGAAGTGTTGCCTTTTTTAAGATGGATTTCAACTACTTTCTGCCAGCTGATGGTGAGATGGAGGGAGCCCAACAACTGATGAGGATTTGCAAAAGACATGGATGGTGATATTTCTTCGACAATGTAACAAACAAATCGAAATTCACGATGAGATGAGACGAGATGAGATGAGATGAGATGAGATGACATGTGGTGAGATGAGATGACATGAGATGAGATGAGAGGGGAGGAGAGGAGGGGACGAGAGGAGAGGAGATGGGGATCGCCCACCAGCCATCCATTGCGACTAGTGTGGATAGATCAACCAAATAATCTTGATTGGGTTAAGCAACAGCTTACCATTTGGGACGAAGTAGGGGATGGGGATATTTTGGACCTACCCAGTGACATGTGACGATGGGGGAAGGACAGCCAGTAACAACGTCTAAACGGGGGATTGAATGATTGTTCGGCTACCAGCAACCATCGGAAGATCATGGGGATAGAATCATAAGTCATGATAGAAGCAACCATCAATTGGGCTAGCAGTTCCCATGGCTTTCAGCAAATTCACTGAAAATCTAAGGCGGAAGGAACCCTGTGACACGAGAGTCCTTGCCAAGACCAATTGCATCCGCAATTTGCGCGCCCTTGTAACTGCGCAACGTTGAGATGCCCATCTTTGCCATGATCTTCCTAGGAAAAGCGGGCGTAGTGACCTTCCAATGATTTCTACCTCAAGTTTCATTACCTCAACTTCAGAATTTTCACCAGAAACATATGGGCATCCACTGCACATCGCGTTTCTTCCAGCGGATATGTTCTCGATCAAAATGTTGCTATGGCCCATGACTTACAAATTTAAGAGCGCTGTGAAAAATATTCCATGTAAAATAGTAAAATACAGTAAAACTAAGGGACTTTTTGATAACAACTATTGAACTTTCAATAAATCTTCAAAATGGTCCGGCTTATTATCATTTTGGGCCAGTTCTAATCCTATTGACCCCTTCAGTGAGGTTGCTATAGTTTACCCATTAGTGGGTTTACCACATTGGTCTTCTCGCAATTTTGAGTCACATTGTTCTTCTATTTCCTCTCTTTGTCAACATATCAACATCACCTATGGGTTAACCACTCTTTGACCACCAAAAAAGGTGATGTTTTTCAACCCACCCAAAGAACGAGAGGAAAACACGCCACAGAAGACCCCTGGCCAAGGCGCAGCAGTCCTTTGCCCACGGCCTTCTGATATTTGCCGAAGCATTGATCTGCCGACCAGTCGGCTCCGAACCTGTCGATTAGGGTGGCCGGCTTTGATCTTCGGGAAACACCCAGTGAAAAGGCTAGGAGAATGATGGAAAACTATGAAAAATTATGGAAAAGTATGGAAAACTGTGGAAAGTGATGGAAATTGATGGTTAAAATCGACTTAAAACCCCAGGGGCATCCAAATTATGGGCACTCCTGGTGCGGTGTCAACTGGTTTTTGATGTTTTTGCCAAGCTACTTTCCTTCGCTCGCAAGGACTCTCAGGGCTTCGTAGGCCATGTAAGGGAACACTGCATCGCAGCCGAAAGTCAGCAGCAATGCCTTGGTCAATATGTGCCAGGCTGAATTCCGTCAAAGCCATGGCCAGTTTCAGCACTTTGAAAATGGGAAAATGATCGAATAGACAGTTCATTTATTAATTATCGCTATTATGGTTTATTATGAGTCATCCCATGTCATTTTAGAATCCGTCATGGAGAATCCCCCTGAATGGATGACCATTGATGCCATCGCCGGGAAAACAAGCCATGGCCATCGACCAGAGCCGCCCTGGATGATGGATCAAAACTTGGGGCCCCATTGGGCCATTGGACCGACAAGCCATTGGCCACTGGTCTTTCAAAAACGCCATTAAAATGGTTGGTTTTTGGAAATCCGATACTAGTTTCAGGATCCGGCGATTCTCAAAAATTCTATGGCTTCTGTCAAACATGATAATTCTCTGCTCACGTCTGTGTTGCCACGGAAAAGCACATATCTTCCTTTGAAATGTCCACGTTTTTGGTCAAGGAATTTTGGTAAAGCTAAGTCGTGTCACAGACCTTTTGGGAATTCAAGCATCTGACTGTTTGAAACTTGCCAAAGCCACATGGTGTGCTACCTCATAAGGCTCGCCGCTTTCCATGATCAGAGCGACCTGCACATCAATGGGATGTCTGAGGATAAGGGGCGCACCCAAGCTCTGTGTCTTGGTCAACAAACAGCTCTTGTTTTGAGCATCCATCCCCGCTGTTCGTGGCTTTACCCCAACAAATTGTATGTGTCGCTCTTCTAAAGGCTACTGTATTACAGGCTGAGCTGTGCCTTCCAGCAGTTTTTGGCTTACGAAACTATTGCAGCACAACTATCCCCACTATTGCCGAAACGAGTGTTAGTCATATCCCACTATTGCTGGCGATAGCATCATGGTTACGACTGCATATGACTTCATGCTGGGGAATGTATATTGCATTATATTGCTTCAGCCACATCCCGATGGTTGCTGGATGACCGAGTACTCATTAATCAAACCATCCAAATATTCACCCAGTTCTTTCCTTTTGAGTCCTGGTCCACTGGTTGTATTGCAACCAGCGCGCCGATGGCACGGCAGGCTTGGTCAAATCTCCACTTGTGTCGGTCAAACGACCTTTTTCTGTGGCTGGAATTCTGACTTTTGAAGAAATGGCACTGGAACATCCAACCATTAGCGAACGAATCTCCAGCAATTACAACAATCGTCTGAGGTCACGTGAATCCTGACTGTGCATCCACTTTTGTCAGGTTTTTGGGGTAATCCTGGAAATCGGACATACAGTCAAAATCTGTGGTTAAAATCTGTGATTAAAATCTGGTTGAACTCCTTTTTTGGGATCTTTTTGGACTCCCGAAAATGTGACGACCAACCCGTAACATACCGTAACCCTTTAAGCACTTGCTATGGCGTCAATTCTCAGTCATTATTTAAAAAAAATGGTTGACTATATCTTGTATAAAATACTACTCCCTGAGCACTTGGTTGTACAGGCTTCTTGGTTGACCCCACCATTTGCTGATTATCATATTTCGACCAACGAATGGTGAAATCCCAATCTGCTGCTTAACCCCGGCCCTAAAGCCCTACAAGGTGAGGCCCCAAAACGATAGCTAAGTGGACTTTATAACTTGGTTAAGGGTTGGTTAGGGAAATAACTTGGTGTAGTTAATGGATGTACAAACCAACAAGCATCACTTGGGGAGCCTCACATTGGCCCTCCTTTGTTCCATCGTTTGTTGATAGTTAGCCATCATAGACCTGCACAGTCAAATTAACCAAAATTAACTATACGTAGTTAGTCATCCCGTGATTATTCTGGTTAATTGTAATGGAAATATTGACTATATATTAATTAACCGATGTTCATGATAATTATATAATACAGTGGGAATATCCACTATAGACAAGTATATCCCATGATATGCATTAACTATATAGTTATATCATGTTATATCTCCTTATAATTAGTCATCCACTATAGACTGCTAATGATTCATGGATGATCCCTGCAGACCTCGGTGCTGTCCCACCTTGGTGCGCAGCTTCTGCTTCACCAGCGCCTGATGCACCGCTCCGCTGCACAGCAGCGAGGGCAAGGGCACCTGATCCTCGCTGGTGGACCTGGGTTTCCCAACGGTGGAGGGATGGGTAGAACTTCTGACCTTTAAAAAATGTGGGTTTTCACCGTTTTCACCCACAAAGATGGTGGATTCTGACCTGAAACATGTGGGTTTTAACTTAGTTTTAAGCCACCAACATGGTGGATGTAAGCGTGTGTTAACCATTGGTAACCAAGATACATGGCATCTGTTTACATTTCTAGCTAACAAGCTTGGTGTGTTTTACACAGGTACAATGTTGACCAACAAGAGTTGCATGTTTTCAACATGTTATGCAACCAGTAAAAATTGGGCTGTTTAAAACAAGCCAACCATGGCCGGGAATGTTAATCAACTAACATATATCTACATACATCATCATACATCTACATACAATGATTTCAATTGAAACGAACTCGAGTAGCGACGACAGCAAGGAGGACGGCAACCACAATCATACCCACAGCCACAACCACAACCACAACCACAACAACAACAACAACAACAACGAGAACAAGAACAAGAACAAGAAGAACATGAGCAGACTAAGAACAAGAGACTGAAAAAAATGCAAACTGGGGAGATTATATAAGCAGCAAGAATGGCTACTTGACCAAAAACCATCTTTCACCAACAAAACCATCGGAAATCGCACCGAGATAAGCAGGGGGTGGGGTCATTCCAAAAACAAAACCTTTGAGATTTAGGTGGGGGTTCATTGCAATCTATGTGGGTCCTAGGCTGTTTTGATCGCACCAAAGCTGGTCTTTCTGCGAGCGAGGGCGATTTTTCAACTAACTCTTTCATTGCCAACTGCTGCAAAAAACCACCTGGAACTGCTCTGGCCTGTCAGAGAGGACGATAATCTGGTAGCCATTCCTTAGAGTCACAGTCAGCAGCTCGATCTGCATGATGAAGGCCATGCAACAAGTGGATGCTTTCCATTCAGGGTCCTGGGTCAGTTCGAATTCCTAAAAAATGTTGGTTGCTAGAGAAAAATCCTCCAAAAACTTAGGAATGTCACAAACCTACATCATCCTACATCAACCCCAAAAAGATTGCTCCACTTTTTTTCCTCAAAAATCACCCGCCCGGCAGTGGCAGCCAAGGCGCTTGGCGGCCCAGACAGCCTCACTGGCCACGCGCGTCAAGTGACGCTCCAAGCCGGCGGCGCCTGGGACGTGACACATTTCTTGGATGGTCGTTGAGGGAGAAAACCATCCAAAGGAGCAGTAGATGTTCGTGTATATTGGATTATATATATATATTATATTGGTAGATGTTTTGAAATATAGAAAAGTAGGTACATACGGAAATTTAGAATTTAGATGAAAAGAAACATATGGAAATATTATATATATATACTGTCGAAACTTTAAGCTCCAATAGAAATTTGAGCCAGAGATGTTTCTGGCATTTTCTGGTCATCAATCCGCACCCAAAAAATGATGGTCGACGGTCATACCCAGCTCTCAACCATAAGATTTTGGGATTACCCCCCAAATGGTTTGACCTATACCCAGCTGACAATTGTTGCTTTCCCGATGATTTTCCCATGATTTCCCCAGTATTTCCACATGATTTTCCCATTCTTCTTCCATTCTTTTCCCTTACCATCTTACCATCACCCACCCATGAATGACAAGCAAAATCAGTTTTGAGTGTTGCTTGACAAAAAATGTGGGGATTTCATGCCCCAAAGTACGGTCATCCCATACTCCCCCAATTGGCAATCGACGACCATACCAATCCTCAGATTCTGATAGATTCTATAGCCATTCCTACACACATTGCCGAAAAAGCTCGGCACCATCATTCCGTGGATGTGAAGAAACGCGACGGTGCAGAGACGGTTTTTGCACAGACGCTTTTACACACAGACACTTTTACACAGACGTTTTCACACAGAGACGTTTTTACACGCACAAAAACTTTCACACACAGACGCTTTTACAGACGGAGACTTTTACACACAGACCCTTTCACACATATTGTTTTACACACAGACGCTGAACACATGGCTTTTACACCAGACACTTTTCCACATAGAAGCTTTCACTGACAGACTCTTACACACACAGACGCTCGTACAGACAAAACCCACTACACCCACCAAGATCCATAGCTCTGTTACATATGTTACATTGTTGTTTTCCATCTAAGGGATAATTACTGTTTAGCATCTATATAAAAAAAAAAAACATCATCTACATCAATCTCGGATTTTCTTGGAGGGTAGTAATCCCCAAAATCCCAGCTAAACTACCACTTTCCCACCATATTCCATCTATTTTCCACCCAGCTTTGGCCCAATAATCCCGAATACCCTCTGGTGAACTAACATAGCAATGGAAAATCACCATTTTTAATGGGAAAATCCACTATAAATGGCCATTTTCCATTGCTATGTTAGTTCACCAGAGGGTAATCCCTATGCCTTCACTCATGGGGAAGGTGGCGTCAACGGTGCGGAGCTCCCAGCCCTTCAACTCCTGCGTCAGGGACAGGGCTGCCATCTCCACCTCCGCGAGTCCGGCAGGAAACGGGCACTACTGGGTCTGCTGGGTGGAAGAAGTTTTCCCAACAAAAAACAGGACGAAAGTGGGAAAAAGTTGGCAAAACGTCGGGAAAACGTGGCGAAAACACTTGGAAACTGGGAAAAGGTTGGGAAAACGTTGGGTTATAACACCGAAATCCCTCTAGGAAACCAAATTCAAGATTCTATTTCTTTTGTGGGTTTTTATATATATACGTATAATTATCCTATTAAACCCCCTATACCCATTAGTAATTTTACCTATGGAATAAAGTGGCAACTTTCCATCGCCATCTTAAATTACCAGAGGGTACTTGGTGGCTCATCCCATTTATAAGCAGGGTTATAACCTACTAGGGATGAAGCACCAAGATCCAACATGCCAGGTTATTGACAAATGGAACGAGTAGCTTATTATACCAGTGATACCAGGTCATTAAACTAGTAGGAACCTACTAAGGGCATTTATACATATTTATACCAGTTACCCTCTGGTAATTTGACATAACTATGGAAAATCACCATTTATAGTGGATTTTCCCATGAAAAATTGTGATTTTCCATAGCTATGTTAAATTACCAGAGGGTATATCCAAGTCGATTTCTGTTTGACTCATCCGCATCCAACATGCCAGGTGGCCGGCAAGAGGCACGGATGGTCCAACCAGAGGCGCTGGCAGTGCGCTGGACTCGGATTCGCCAAGATGTTGGTCTCAGGACCCACCCAGCAGCCTGCAAAGACACCCAAGACCATGGGGAAACAATGGAACTCATAACTCATCTATCAATGGGATTAATGGAAGATAATCTATAGGGGAAAACTTATAGAAAATCATCTATAATGGATTAATAGGATAACTTTATTGGGGAAAACTATAAATGAATGGTGATTTCATGATATCTATGGGCATATAATGGCATATGTATATATATATATATAATCCGTTATTGCTAACCAGCTCTTTTTTGATCTTCGCCCTGGGGAAAAAAACGACATGGAGAGTCCCTTCCCCCTTTCTTTTAACAACCCGCAAACAAGCCATGGTTTAGTAGGGGATAGAAACCCATAGGAACCATAGAAAGGTGTTGTTTTATAACTTTTATATTAGGATGGTAATATCCATGATGTTGGGGAAAAAATGGAACCTGTTGGGAGACTAATTGGGGGAAAAGGGGCGCATTCTAGCCAATGATGGTATCTAAGTAATTTTTACACATATAGTATGATAGAAATATATGGGTAAGTTGAAAACCATCTTTCCAAAAACCCTTTCGGAGATCAAATATTAACAATCTAAGTATCGGTTTCAACGGTTTAACCTACCAAACTTGTTTCAGAAGAACCAGACATGACAAGTCACAAGTCTATCTGTAAATGGGGGTACCCCTGGATCCCGTGGTTAATCACAATGTTTCCCTATTAAAGCTGTCATCGTCCTCATCATCATCATCATCATCATCATCACCACCAGCATTAATCATCAGCAAGCCTTCTTTCTGCAATGGAAAGCTAAAGATATTGGAAACCAACGAGCCATCTGTGTCTTGTGGCCTGTTGGGGAAACGCCGCTGGCCTAGTGACATCACCACCGCTTCTCGGATCGGATCGATGGGGGGGTTGGTCACCTGCCAGAGGTTCCAAAATGGCTGAGAAATTGGCCAGTGGAGACTTGTTTCCTGGTCCAAGTTCAACATGTCAGCTATTTACCCTTAAAATATCGAATATTCCCGATTATGAGTCAAGGTTTGGTGGTTTGTGGCTTCAGAATTGTGGCTCCGTTCGGAATCTTGGGCGTTCAAGTCTCAGATTGGAGCCTCGGGTTTGAAAATTAGTTATACAGTACGTAACTAAACGACTTACAAATACTTACAGCCCAATTCTACCACGACTATGACATCACAACAATGACTGGGCCCATACAACATCATATACAACCGAAGTTTGACGACTTCCAAAGGCTTCCAGCGCTCCACCCCGGGCCCTTTGTTGGCCCCCCTTGTAGGGCAGGGCCCCGTTGCCTGAGCAAAGAGCTGGTAGAAGAAGTCAAAGACCGGTCGGTTCTGCTCAGAGAGGCATGCCAAGGGTGTGTCATTTCCCATGCTGCCCAATGCCTCTTCTCCATCCTCCGACGCTGGCGGCTTTGGCATAGGCCAAGTTTGTAAAACCAGAATGAAATGGATGCAACCAAAGATGTTTACTGTAAAATGCAAAACAAGAAAATTATCAGATGAAGATGGCTATCTTTGCCCATCCACCAAGAGGCAGGAAAGAACCAACCAGTTTTCTTTACTACTCAGGCAACTGAACCATGGCAAAGGACAACAAATACTACGATGATCTAAAAACACCAACACTCGACCCCAGGTCTCTATGCGCCAACAAGATGTGCGAATCTTCTGAAAAACAAACTCGGCACATTTCGCCCAAGGATCCTTGCCCATGGGCATCAGCAGCAGTTCCAGGGACTCCTGAAGGTTACACACCAAAATGGTATGGAAAACCCATAGTTTCGCGAAGGAGAACAGGTCTGTTTCCCATACTTCCATACCTAAATTCACTGTAGGATAAACACCGCTTTTCGCATGTTTTTTGAAACAACGAAATGGCATGAGTTGAGTTTCATGTTTGAATCACCACCGAATCAACCCCAAGAACCAGATGTTTCTACGCAGAAAGATGTGTTCAAGCTGCGCTCCTGGGTGTACCCGAAGCCACGCAGCAGAGGCGCTCGCAGGTTTTCGGGGATCGTTGGTGGTTCCACTTTCTTGCTCTCGAGCCTAGGACTGTCACATGTGTCACCAGGAAATCGATGGAAATTAGGGATGCATGCACTCACGGGCAACCCAAATGAATTGGCTTTGGAAGAGGATTGTTTGAAGTCAAAATGAGAATGTTTCTCGCTTTGGTCTTGCTTTTCCGGCACCAAAAATATGGAAAAACACAACTTGAAACTGGCTATCATCCATCCCACATCATCCCACTATATGGGGGGGACTGGGTAGGAAAGATGTGCTGCAAGGCTCCAGGCAGAAAGTATGCAAAATCATGCAAAATCAATTTCGAAAAGTCAAAGAACGAAAAGTCGAAAAACAAAAAGTCGAAAACTGAAAAGGTGTCTTTGTGAATTTCGAAAAGTTGAAAAGTCGAAAAGTAATAACGGCTTATTTTTAATTTCGAAAAATCGAAAAGTCGACGACTTTTTGACATTTCACTTTTTGAATTTTTGGCGGGTGCCTTTCCAGCCGAACATGCGCAGCTCTTTTTTCCAGCTTAGGGATCCCAATTCGATCCAATTTGAATATCAGATGCGTCCAAAAATGAATGGTTCTGGCGCCATTCGGGTTACCTGTTTGGAGAGGTTGGTCCGTCACAAACTGAAGCATCCATTTTTGGGGATGTTAAAATATTACACTAATTCTGACCCACTGACAAAGGTTTGGATTTTACTGTTTCAATTTTTTTACATCTCATTTGTTTGGAACTCACTTTGCCACATCTGTGGTCCAAAAAATCAACCAGTTGAGATGTCTAAGATTCATTTTTGATCATCTTGCTGATCAATTTGATCTTCCCATCAGGCATAAATCATGCAATTGGTCCCAGGGTTGGTTCCCTCGGTTCCCTCGGTCCCTGCCGAGGCAAGGTGCAAGGTCTTCATGGAGATGGACTCGCTCTTCATCCAATCGCCCCAAGGATTGGGTGAGGCAAAGGCGTGTTTCAGTTCAGCGTCCTGTGGCAAGGCGTTCACCGGGGGGCAGATTTCTGGTGGATCACCAAGGGTTGTTGCAAGTTATGGTCCATATTATGGTCAATCAATGCATGGTTAGTGTTCTTTACCAAATGAAGGGTCAATTTGTAGAAATTGGGTGGAACATTGTTGCAAAGTTGTGCCCCAGGTCGTTAGCAACATAGCAAGCAAACTGTTGGGTTTAGAATAGACATCTAACTTGGGAATTGACATTGATTAGTCCAAAAAGTTGGTTTATAACTAGAGCAACAGTTGGGTTTGTGATAGATATATCTACATGTCACGTATATAATGTATATTCTATATATGCATATGGATATGTATATGTATATGTGTATATGTATATGTATATGTATAGTATATTTATATGTAAGCATGCCCCCCCACCCCACCCCACAATCGCGTTCAAAAACGTGCGTTTTACGGGCACGGTTTTCGGTCCGCAGGCATATACATATACATATACATATACATATATACATATATATATATACAAATATACATATATACATATATACATATATACATATATACATATATACATATATACATATATACATATATACATATATACATACATACATATACATTTACATTTACATTTACATATATATATATATACATATACATATACATATATACATATATACATATATACATATATACATATATACATAGATACATATATACATATATACATATATACATATATACATATATACATATATACATATATACACATATATACATATATACATATATATACATATATATACATATATACATAGATACATAGATACATAGATACATATATACATATATACATATATACATACATACATATATACATATACATTTACATTTACATTTACATTTACATATATATATATATATACATATACATATATACATATATACATATATACATATACACATACATATACACATATCCATATACATTTACATTTACATTTACATATATATATATACATATACATATACATGTAGATATATATATACATATATATACATACAT
The DNA here is from genome assembly GCA_947184155.2 of Cladocopium goreaui. Classification (NCBI taxonomy): domain Eukaryota; class Dinophyceae; order Suessiales; family Symbiodiniaceae; genus Cladocopium; species Cladocopium goreaui. The sequence goes on from CAMXCT020001953.1 coordinate 62,503, forward strand.
ACATACATACATACATACATACATACATACATACATACATACATACATACATACATACATACATACATACACACATACATACATACATACATACATACATACATACACATACATACATACATATACATACATACATATACATACATACATATACATACATACATATACATACATACATATACATACATACATACATACATACATACATACATACATACATACATACACATACATACATACATACATACAATATATATATATATTTATTTATTGATGGGTTCATAAATCAACAAACATAAGTGGGGTGAACACCTTGCACCAACCGCGCCATCAAACAGTTCGACCAGCTAGAGATGGATATCAATACCATTCATGTTGGAAGGCCCAGAAAAAGGTATTTGTGTGATTTGGGGATTATTTCGATGTTTGGATCTTGTGGGGGCAACAACCATCAGGCACCTCATCTTGGGTATCTAAACACTGAGGTGTGATCCCCTTTCAGCCGTGGTTTGGACTGAGGCCTCTGTGATGTTCAGATCCAACACCGCACATGCGGAGTGGTTCGGTTGTTCACTGGCTGTTCCCATGAGGGGTGGTTCCCATACAAGAATCGCAGTGAGGGCAGGAACGTATATGTATAGCGTCTGTGTATATATATATATATATTATATATATATGTATACACAATACATATGTATGTAATGCTTCCTATCAGCGCCAGCCTTGGCATTCTACCTGCACACAAAGCAACTGTCCTTGGAAACGGTGCCCTTGGCAAAATCTGCCCACAGCATCTTTCCTCGGTTCCAGACAGAGAACCATGAACTTGGCAGCAAAAAACATTGCCAATCTGCGAAGATACCATGTCTATTTTATATATGTATATGTATATAGATATATGTATACATCCCATATACGGCAAAAGACTAAAGCATCAAACTGCACAATAATCCAAGATTGACCCAGAAAAGTAGATCATTGATTTCCAAGAGTAAAAAAAAACAAACCTCCAAGACTCCAAGATCGTTCAAGTAACCATGCACCAAGGGAAAAAATGTTGTGCATTGTTGTCTGGAAAATTCAACATTGAATCTGTCGATTTGGATCCCTCATGTACCGTAAAATAAGATATAAAACTATAGAAAATGGCCCATTTAAATCAGCTAAATAGATGAATTACCTAAGCCTATGACTCAACTAAGATGTTCCATAGCATTCCATAGGCCAAAGGGTATCTGCCATGGCACCCGGCGACAGCCGGCCCTTCTCCACGATGGACTCCACGGGCAGCTTTAAAACACCACACTCGGAACTGATGATGATTCGCTTCTGATTGGTCACCTCAGCTCAGCGGAGATGATGAGATCGTCGCGGCAGTTTGTTTGGACATGGAAACCCGAGTCGTTACCATCCAATTCAGGGATATTAGAAAGGTTCTGTTAGCTGATCAAAAGGGCGCTATTAAAAAATAATAATAATTCAGAAAAAATGTATATGTTGATAGGGACTACCTGGCTATAGAACAAACTGACCCTGCGCAAAAGTCCAGGGATGGTAGAAAAAACCGACTTGAACATCGCCTAACCATTCGTTGAATCACATCATATCACATCCAATGGCCATCTATTCAGGTGATGCTTAAATCAATCTGGGACATTTATCCAAATGATGATGGGCGAAGATCCAATTCTGCTTATGCGTCAAAATTGATCAAAATTCGCTTGATACGTTTGAGATCTGATATGTTGGTGAGCTTCGGTGGAACCACTCCTGTCCCTGGCTTTTGGCCTAGGAGTTGACTGACCTAAAGGAGTTGACTGGGATTGGTCCTAATTGTTCAATAGCTGCGGGGATTAGTTACTGGTTTCATATGTGTTCATCCGACACACTTCGTGTCATGTGAGATATATGAAAAACATCCAATCCCACCCCAGCAACTCATTCGATTTTTGGAGTGCTGCCGAGGTCTAATCAGATTGATCCACACAGTTGGTGGATGCGCCCTTGCCTTCCATGCTATGTGAACCAGATCACAGTTCAGGCCGCATTTGCCTCCTTCACCAACATCACCACTTAGGGCGGGTGGGTGTGGAAAACATCATGTTGAGTCGCGTGTCAGGCCTTGCGCCAAAATGGCCGGCCATGACGCGCATCTTTGTCCATCAGAAAAGCTTTGCTTTTCTTTCACAACACACTTCGTGTCATGTGAGATATATGAAAATCATCCAATCCCACCCCAGCAACTCATTCGATTTTTGGAGTGATGCCGAGGTCTAATCAGACCGACCCACACAGTTGGTGGATGCGCCCTTGCATTCCATGCTATGTGAACCAGATCGCATTTCAGGCCGCATTTGCTTCCTCTTTGCTCTGCGCGGCATTTGCACATTTCCCACATGTAACCTTCACCACCTCGCCAGCGACAAACTCGTAGTTTGAGCTGTACTAGTGCCATCCGCACACGGTTTTCCACAGGTGCGAGGGGGAGTAGACGTGTTCAGGTGGACCACTTGGTTTCGGTGGGATTTCACCAAGGGAGGCAAATATTTTACGCAGCCTTCAAATTTGATGTTGACTTCCCTTATCGCTCCTTGGAGTTTGGCCTTAGCGCCTTCAGAGTCTGATCTGAAGCTCTGAGGTTCCATTTCCAATTTCTTGGCCATGCTCAACTTGACCTCAGGTTTGGTGCGGAATGTGAGCGTGAGCGCTTGGAGTGAATTTGCGAATTTTCGGCATCCACTTGATCGGAGTTCTTGATGAAGTTGCTGTTGCCGAACTTCATGTCAGCGCTCACGGCCAGGGATTCTAGAGCTTCCTAGGCGTATTCCAGTATAATGTTGCTTTTCTATTTGCCCAGGTAACCGACTTGCGCGACAGCCCAGCCTTTGCGGATATACTGCAATGCGCCTGACCGTCTCGGTGAGTGCCCAGTTAATATATCTTTTCCGAATAGGTTCCTCCAGTCTTTCACCCAATTCGGCCTTCGTCACCTCTTCGTTGTTCCTGGATGCCGCCAGCAGCCCTCTCGGCGCGCCTTTCAGCGCTGCGTGGTTGACCAACACTTCCATGACGGCGTCCGCGCATATGCACTGCATCGTTCTGGAGTTCCACCCACGTCACGGTAACCATCCTGGCGCAGTCTAGTTTCACGTCACTCGATGTCAGGGGAGCGACTTCAATTTCCCGCACATCCATTAATGGACCCCGACTGCGAACAAATGCATGGGTAGCCGAACTTTTACCTTCTGATTGCGGTGATCGGGCAAGATGGAGAAATTGGACCAGTCGTCTTCTGGGACTTCTGGTGCTTTCTTCCTTGGCCACATGCCCCTCTTCGCTGCGTTGACTGACAATTTTAACATATTTTAACCACGCGTCGAGGAAGTGGGACCAGTCAAAACCTTGTTCCAGATGGTGTGACTCGCTTCGATGAGGTATGTATAGGCTGATTTGTATACCGCTTCCTTCAGCGTGGCCGCAATGTGGCAATGAGCTTCATGGAAAAGGGTGTTATAACTTATAACAGGTATAGTATTCCTTCGCCGCGTCCAAAATGTCCTTGTTGGTTTTCCGCTTGGATTCCTTTGCAGCTCTGGAGGAGTTGGCATAAAATGCTGTCTCTAAGTTCTTACCGGCTAAATCCCTACTGCTTCTCTCATGTTGGCCTTCGGCATGGTGTTCACCGACTTCCTCCTGGTGCCTGGAATGTCAGTGCACCTCTTTTCCCTTGTTTGGAGAGGGCCTCGTACGCGGTCTCCGCTGCGGGTGGAGGTAGATGAAGCTTTGGCATGCCCAGGGTTCCGAAGGGATTGTTCCAGTTGGAAAGGCACACAGTCTCTTCACTGGAGAGGATAGCAGTTCTCGCCACCAAGGTCCAGGTGCCGGTTGATCTTGGGCCGTTTGCTGACCCTTCAGGTGTGGGCTTGTTGGCCGACTCAAGTATTGCTGAATCGCCCCGCCCAAGTGATGCCTTCTCATATTCTGCCTTCTGCGGATCAGACCAATCAGGCCACTTTTCCAGGTTTTCTGTTTTGCTTTGCCGCTCCCCTTCTTGTTGCCGTCGTCGACAATCACGCGCGCGTTGTTGTTTCAGTATTATAGTTTTCTCCATCTTCTTTGGCGTCCGTCTCCACTTGAGGTGTGATCGCTCTTACGCCCCCCATGAGGTGGATGCCAACTGTTCCGCGGGTGTCCTCGGCGATCCACAGCTTCCGGATGCAATCCATGTCAGAGCTGGTTCAGAAGGTGTCGTCGAGGGCGATCATAATGAACACGTAATCCCATGGCCTCTTTGGATCCCAGCTTGCAGGCGGGTCTTTTCCGGCCCTCGTGTCCATGAGAACCTTCGCCCTGATTCTGTTTGAATGTGCAGAGCGTGCCAACTCGTCTGCAGCATACACCAGATGCCATGCTGTTGGATACGGTCTTGTCGGCTTTTCTATAACCATCTCGTAGTTGTGGAGCACGGCAAGTGACACTGCATCCAACATTGCCAATGCTGTTCTCAATATCCGGAAGGATGTCCGCCATTGGACAAATGTTGAAGGCCCTGTGGCAACTCCTTCGTGATGTACCCGGTGGAAGTGAGCACGAAGGATCGGAATTTTGCGGCTTTCATCGCTCTCTGTCCATACGGGGCCCAAATGGCGAAGTCCACAAATAGCGCCGCATCCTGAACTTGCATGCGCCTTTGTAAAGCACTTACCTGTTCCACCGTAGGATCTTCCTCGTCTTGAGGCCAACCTCCGATGACTGAGAGGTATTGTTGTGGTACCAGCCTGCGCGGACATCTTCCGACTGCACCACAAACTCCCCATCGTCTGCTTGTGTCATTTTAAGCTTGCGCTCTAAGGGACTCGAATTCGATGTTTGTCCAGGCTGGCTGTTTGGTGTGTCCCTTTGGTATATGAAGGGGGACTGATCTCTCCAAGTGTCCCAGTCTCCTCCCCCACTTACATGTAAGATTCTTTTCGCTAAGTTGCACACCATTCCCACGAGGCATCTGGGAGCTCGTAGAAAGTCCTCACTTCGGCCAGCGTCCTCATCTGCATAGCTGCCGATTGTCGCGGATCAAAAACATCATGTTGATTCGAGTGTCAGGCCTTGAGCCAAAATGGCCGGCCATGACACTCATCTTTGTTCAGAAAAGCTTTGCTTTTCTTTCACCAATTATATCCCCATAATTCCGGCCAAAAATAGGGGTAACAATGCAGCTAGTCCCGGTACAAACCATCCAACCTTGGGCCTTGGGGATCAAAATTTGGATGTGTCTCAAAATTTGGAACCACATAAATTTCCATATGGTTCCAAATTATTCATGTTCCCTATAAAAATGCCATCAAAAAGTGGCAAAGGTGCTCTTCATCTTGAGACCCCACAGCTGCTACACCCAAGTGACATAGTAGCGGCATGGGCGCAGTCCATTGCGATCCAACGAGGCTCCTGGTCGCGTTGCCAGGCCGGGATGCCGAAGGATGCCGAGGGACTGGAGGTGCCTACCATTACCCTCTGGTTATGTCAAAATAGCTATTGAAAATCACCATTTATAGTGAATTTTCCCATGAAAAATGGTGATTTTCCACAGTTATGTTAAATTACCAGAGGGTAAGGGCTATGTAAGGGGATATACCCCAAAAATATGGCTTGCTAAACTCAACTGGGAGACATTTTTCAGAAGTCTACGCAAAATGAGAGCGATTCTGATTCACAAGGCACTAAACATCGGCTTGTCATATCCCTATCCTAGTGTTTGTTCAAGGTTTTCTACTGAATCTTGGATATGCATCCCCAGAATCATTGGTGAGCTACATCCCAAAATTTGACCCTTAGAACAGCTCAATGCTCTCGGCAAAATCGTTGGTATGAGAACCCGCCTCTAAGTACAGCACACAGTCATCTGGTTCGAGTTTGGAGTACAAGAAAAACTGCTTGTGTAAAGCGACAAAATTGTCATAAATCTGTGGTTTGGGTAGTTACCAACATGGGTCTGCTGGAAAATTGAGGGTATATTTTGGTATAATATGGTATAATATGGTATAATATGGTATAATATGGTATAATGGTCTAATTACCATGATATACCCCCAATCACGCCGTTGGGTAAAATGCTACCCGGACTCACCCTATCCCAAAAATGGCAAAAATGGGCTCCTACACCATCGCCATCCGTGAAGCAAACCAGGGCAGGGCCATCCCAAGGTTCCAAAAGTGCGGCTTGGAATTTGTAGTAATCCCGAATCTTCGCATCCATTTGATCCGAGTTTTCCTTGGGATGAGTTGAAGTTGGCTTTTTTTTTTCATGGCACCCGGGGTTTCAAACCACGCAATGAAATGCACGTGTAACCGGATGTTAGACTATGAAATTGTGGCAACACCATGCAACACCTATAGCTGTGAATCCCATGCAATTCTTTGGCCGGTTGGACTAGCGCCAAGACTGCTGGTGCAAGCAGCCTTCTGGGGTATTTACCTACAAGGTGGTACCCAAAAAAAAAGTGTCTTGTTTCAACCCAGTACTGACCTGTTTGTGATGATTTAAGTGGTTATTTGAGGTTGTTATAGTGACTGAAGCATCTGAACCAATACTTGGTTTCGAAGCATGCCATACCGATGACATGGTAGTCCCAAAATGGGTCCCAAAATGATCCCCAAAAACACCTGGGTTCTCCACCCCTAACTTTCACCGAACCAAGATACCCAGGCCGGAGGCATCATCATCGCTACGGCTTCAGGCAAAGTGCGGCCTCACGGCTTTACATCGAGATGATCGAAATTGCGAGGACTTCTCAGCTTTTCCCGAAGGCACTGAAATTGGCACCCCTGGAATAGAAAGAAAAGTTGGAAACTTGCAAAAATATAGAGAAAACATCATCTATAACATGCTCGTTTGCGATAACACCCACATCTGGCATCAAAAAAAAACAAGGTGCTGTGGGCCACAGCGGAAATCATCGGGGCTGCCGTGCCTGAAATTGCGAGAACCTCCAGAAAGTTGTCAAAAATGCCGCTGTCTGTCTGGTCCTTGCGGGGATCAAGCCACGGCACCACCAGGGATTTTGGGCTCACAACACACCTCGGGGACACGGTACCTTTCTAGAAGACAAGAGTCTGAAACTAGATTCCTCAAGCAAAACACACCAAGGTAAGTTGCACCCGCAGGTGATTTGTACATGGCAGCTGCAAAGGACGACAATCATGCTTTAGACCGAAAAATAATGGACACTCATTTTGTGTGTATTTGACCGGAGGATAAGCACGCAAGCTGGATTGGTAACCTACAGTACTTGCTAGTTTAAAAAAAACAAAAAAAACGTTTAGGACTAGGATCCCTGATGTAAATGACTATGCTCCTGTTCCAAATTGTGGCTGTTCCGTACAAGCTGCGTTCTGAATCATCCCAAGCAATATACCCATTTCCATCCATTTCTCATGGTGCTTTTCCCATTGTTGAGTTTGTTTCAACCTGCGGGATCAAAATGGTAACCAGGGAAAATGCCCAAAATTTTGGCCGTTTGCTACTGAGGTGCCATCTCCATCAGCGGAAAGCATTGCTCCAGTTCAGCTCCCAAAAGTTCGGAGCTCATCAAACCCTCGCGCGCGCGGGCGAAATTCACGTTGCCTGGCGAGCTTGGGGGGTCCTGGACGGTGGGGATTACCTCGAATCTCCTTGGAATCAGCTTCCAGGATGGACGATCAACTTTGGATGGGCTTATGTACGGCCAACCTTTGATACCATCCGCAAAGTTGTTTCGCATTGTAGGATATGCTATTCCCCCACATACCCTTGGATACAACCGGATCTATCATGTTTGCGATTCCAAATAGAAATTATACAACCCAGGAACCAAGTTTGACCACTTAGATTCTCGCATCAGCCACAACATCCCAATTCACGGCGTGCAAAATGCTTGCAGTGTCAATACGCAGAACTAATATACAGACCTCACGTGGCGCAGGTAGGTGCACCTATATATTTCCTTCAGTACATACGAGTACATACATAGTGCAATAATACGTGTATTATCCACGCAATCTCCATGACTACACCCAAAAAGACACCTTCACCTAACAATACAGCCCTTTCAACTCAAATTACTGGCATTCTTATACATATATATATACAATACGATAATATATATATATACTGTATATTATATTATATAATATATTATATTATATATTATATTATATATATATTATATTATATATACAGTATAATTATATCTTTTCCAGCTAGCAATGTGCCCCTTTTGTTCGGCCTTTCAAGGTGTTGATCTCTCCGTTGTGACAAATGTGGCGGAAGGGATGGGCTCGTCGCCAGGCCGGGAAGGTGTTGGTGGAGAAGCGACTGTGGACCAGCCTGCCGTGACATGGAGGGCCAACAAAGGCCAACTTAACCTCCAAAAAAGGCCTATTTTGTATACAGTATACATATATATATATATAAATAATTATATATATATACATGTATATCATATTGTATATGTATATATAGTATATTTGTATACACATGTGTTGTGTATATATATATACAGGAAAGCTGTTGAAAGGTCAGATCCTTGGAAATCAGAGGAAATGAGTTATAAGCTTAGTATAACAGTATAACTGAGTCATGACATGAATCTATCTTTTGAAATGGTTTGGAGATGTTGATAAAGACAAGAACGTGGGGACAACTGCCAAAGAAAGGATCCGTTGAAAGGTGAGGATGCTGAATGCAACGTGGAAGTCTCACACCTTTTGCAGACGAGCTACGCAACATGCGATTCAAAGTCATCCTCTTGCAAGTCCAAAAAGTATCTGACTAAACCTTCCAGGCTTGCACGTCTGGACCATGGGTCAAAAGCATCCAATTTCAGTCAGCTCTGGTTGATCCAATTTTCAGCTTCGTGGTTTTGTCTGCAAACATGGTACCCACGAATTTCATGGTTCTAGCTGGAAAAAAAACAAACAAAACAACTTAAGAAACATGTTGGCATATTTGGCATATGCCACATTTTGGACTCTGCATTTCTGCCAGGCCTGGGCAAGTAAGCATTCCCTTGTAGTTCAAGACTCGAGGTGACAAGGAGCAGACCTCAACCAGGATTCCAGGGACATCACCAGGGGCGCTTGCTGAGCCGAAGCTGGTGTCAAAAATCACCAAGTTTGTGGGTCTATGATTACAGGACCATTTAAGATCTCTAGTAGCTTATGCTATCCCATCTTTGAGCCAGATGATTTGCTTTGAAAATTAGATACTCCAAATGTTGATGTTTCATCATGTTCTCCAATTAAACTGGTCAGAACTTGAGGTATCCCCAAATCTAATATTGATGGTTATATTCCCAAATCATTCAACAAATCTCATCATCACCCCTGTTTTAACAAATTCCCTGGGTGTAAAAAGACCCCATCTTTGAGTCTTTGAGCCATTCCCTCCAGTAAATTGACATATGGAAATTCCCATGATTTCACATCAAAAAAATGATCTATTATCTCAATTAATTCCCTGCAGGATATAAAACAATTAACCCCAAACAACATGGAAAGGGATCTTAGTATTTACCACTATTCTATACTATATGTTAGTATGATTTTACAAACTTCTATATATATATATAACTACAGACTACAAATATAATGTGTGTACATATATATATATATACATATAGATCCCTCCGGGGCGGACGTTCGCCCAAAGGTTTTCATTGGGGGGTTTAGTTACGCTGTGATTTGTTCAGGATATATTTCGGATTGTTTTAGGGTTTGCTTAGGGTTGGTTTAGATTTTTGCTGGGTTTTATTTAAGCTTGTATTTGGGGTTGTTTTAGGGTTTGCTCACGGTTGTTTTGTTTTAGGGTCTATTTAGGGTTATTTATGGTTGATTTAGGGTTGGTTTAGGGTTCATTTATATAGGGTTCATTTAGGTTTATTTAGAGTTACGTTATTTTGGTGTTCTTTCAAAGTCTTGCGGTTTGCTGAGATTTCAGTGAACGGCTTGAAACTTTGCAAATTAAGGAGGATATAAGTAAGATACGCTTCAAGAGGTCATTTTGGCACCGTCTTGGGTAAGCGCAAAAAAGCCATGAGATGCAGGTACCAGGTAATATAAATAGTTTGCATGCTCGCAATGTGCGAAAAACACGCACGGAAACAACCAGCAGATTGCAGCCCTGCATGGAATTCCATGGATTTTGGGCAAACGTCAGCCCCCCTAGCGATATACATATATATATATATTGTCTAGATATATATATATATATTATGTATATATTTATATATACATATTATTGACGATTTATTATATATATATATTGTATATACATATATATTATTGACGATTTATTATATATGATATCATATTATATCATATCATATTAAATTATATTATAATAAATTGAGTTCAAATATAGTATAGTATATTATACTATATGATATTATGTTATATATAATTATATATATACAATATGCATGCCTAACTCCAAGCACGTCCAAGGCACGTAAAAAGGCAGCCCCGGCTGCTGTGCTGCCAGGTTGGCCGCACGCTTGCGCAGCACGAAGAGTGCTGCCTCGAAGCGCTTGATGTCCTTCAGTTGGCCTCGGTGCTGGGAACGGCGATCGGTGGAGATGGGGATGGGGATGCGCATTGATATGATATATATATACATATCATATATATATATAATAGGTAATAGGTTGTCATTGTTATATATATATATCTATCTATGTATAATAGGTATCATTCTTATATTTGGTGATATACGGTTGCAGATGTTATAACTCTTATATATGGATAACAATGGGGATGTTATATATGGCTATCATTGTTGTCGTTCTTATCATTGTTGTCACTGCTATCATTGCTATCGAAGTTGCCATCGTTTTTTATGTGATGATTGTCATGATGATTGCTATAACTAATTGCTATGATTGATTGTCATGGTGATTGTTATGATGGTCGTCCTTCTTATGACTATTGTGGTTGTATTACGTGGTATTGTGATGGGGGCAAAAGCACCCATTGCAAAAGCCAAATGTCTGGCGGATTTTCACTCTCCCCAGTCATGCCATGTTACAATGTTGATACTACTGGGCCTACCGGGTAACACATCCATAGTGCTAGAGTGCCCAACCCTTTCACAGCCCCTGAGCTATGGCAACTTCAGCCTGACCAAGGGAACCACATAGCAACCCACAACTCCCTGTTGCAAGGTCATTTAAATTCGATGCCAAAACACCTTCTGCTGCAATAAAAACCTGCTCAATGGTCGGTTCATGATCTTTGGCCTCAGTGTGGGATGATCGTGGAAAGCTGCGAAGATCTATGGGGTGCTGCACCCAAAGTCCAGTAGTATTCATCGTCGTCTTATCATGTCAATGTTGCCTATCAAAATGTCCATTTACACGGTGCATCCCCAAGTTCTGGACAAAGCCATCTGAGCCATTAAAAATACCCCGTTTTCCCATCTCATGAAATACTAGTTGGTTGAAAACGGTTTCCCAATCCTATGGGGCCCATCATAATCCCCAGTCAACCAGGTAGGATTAAATCCCCTATAGCAATCAATTAACCAGGGTACCCTCTGGTAATTTAACATAGCTATTGAAAATGACCATTTATAGTGGATTTTCCCATTAAAAATGATGATTTTCCATAGTTATGTTAGTTTACCAGAGGGTATTTTTAATGGCTCATCTGAATCTCAAATCGGAACCCCCAAAACGCCTCCCGTCCAAGGCGCCGTTTTACCGAGGCATTCCGAGTCGACTGGTACTCTTCGCCAGCAAAGCAGTTTCAGTCCAGGGATGGACGCCATCACCCTCGGTGATCCAGCAGCTTGGAGCAAAAAGTTGGGTCAAAGATACCATTTTTAATGGGAAAATCCACTATAAATGGCCATTTTGAATGGGAAAATCCAAAGCACCAAAAAAACTATAATTGTTATCTGTTATCTGGATGTTCATACCAAATACACGTGCTTTTAACGGTTCTGACCCATTCCCAAAGTTGCAGAACTGTCAGAACCAGCATCAGCTCAGATCAATGCAGCAAAGGTGCTGTTCAAAAATTCGCTTTCCTTCTTTTGTACCTTCCTCTCCTGGCCCGAGGCGCTCAGTTTCCCGATTCTTGGTAAAGGGGCTGACTAATGGGGGCTCCTCAGGTGTCCTCCAACAACAAAACTGCGGGTAGCTTACAACTGATGAATCACCAAAAAGTGATGTTTGACCCTCAAGACACAAGAAAGAGACTAAGGATGGCTGAGCTAAGTAAGCCCCTTTTCAATCCTTTTCAGGCATTGTTGGACTACGAAAAGAATTCTGCCAAGCTCCTTGGTCCAAAAATACATTGCCCACTGCATACCTCGCAGCTGCAACTGAGACTGAATTCAAACGAGGAGCGGAAGCAGCAACAGCGACAAGAAGACTTTGAAGAAGAAGAAGATCATCATCATCATCATCGTCGTCGTCAGCAGCAGCAGCAGCAGGATCATCATCAAAGATGAAAGACAAGAAGAAAGAAGAAGAAGAAGAAACGGGTTATGTGCATTGTGTGTATATGATCATGGATACGTCGCGCAGCTTTTCGCGAATAAGATATACACAAAATGTGTCTCATAATGTACGCAAAATGAGTCTCATAATAGGGTCTACTCTCAAAACCACAAAAGTTTATTGCTATACTGATGATTAAGCATGAAATTGCTGAGTTCCCATTTTCCAGACAGACCCAAATATCATATTGTTGTATATCACTGTTCCATATTGTTGGATGTATGTATGTATCTATATATATATACATATGTATGTATGTATATATATATATGTCTGTCTGTCTGTCTGCCTGTCTGGCTGTCTGGCTGTCTGGCTGTCTGGCTGTCTGGCTGGCTGTCTGTCTGTCTGTACGTACGTATGTATGCATGTATGTATTACAGTATGTAAATATATAAATATTGAGAAAAGACATGTACGTGTATGTATGTATATATATATACATATACATCGTATCGTATCCCATCAAATCCACATTTATAAATCCACCCATATTTGTTGGGTAACTCCTTCCATTTCCATCACTGCCGCGCGGCTCGCGGGGAGGAGGCAGCTCCACTGACAACTCCGACGCGACCCGCCGCATGAAGCGGTCGGGGATGCCACACAAAATACCCGCACCATCGCCCGTGTCCTGGTCAAAAGGCCATGGAATTCACAATCATCCTGGGGATGTTTAGGTATTCATGGGGGTACTCAGGGAGATATCTATATATATATATACAGTATTATATATATATATGTATACATGGATACATAATGATACATATACATATTCTGTACATGGTCAACAATATGATTAACGCGGTAAACCTTCAAAACCGTAAACCATCAAAAAATACGCGTTGAGAATGGCGTTTCATTGGGTTTACCTCATCACCTTGTGGGGTTCTGGCAATTGAAAATCACCATATTCTGCTTATGAATTTCCATATGTTCACATATTATTCACAACCAAAACTGCGGATTTTTCAACTCACTTTGAATAAGCTTAGTAAACCCAATACTAAACCATCTCCAAAATCATCATTTTATGGGTGGTACAAACCATCAAAATATGGGTGGTGCATTGTTGCTTTACTAACATTCATTCAAATCCTCTTAATAAACCCAATAATGAACCATCCCCAAAATCACCATGGATGGATTGTATCAACCATCCCCAAATAATAGCTTTATTATTGGGTTTCCCACAATAAGTAGGTTGTAACCCCAGTTATAGGTGAATTAACCCTACTTATCCCATTTATAACCAGGGATAAGTAGAACCTACTAAGTGGGATGAACCACCAAGTAAAATCCTCCAACGTTCGGATTGTCGGTCTGACAACACCTCGTTGATCCTCCGTCCTTCTCGCAGCCTCGGGCTCCTCGATGGTCCAAGTTCTCTAAAACCTGCCACGGCGCTGCCACGACAATGTCTTGGGGACATGAACCTTTAATCCAACACGGCAATTTACAAGTCCCTAATAGTCCCCTATAAATGAGCTATAAAAATTGGAACATCAACAAAAAAAACGGTGGATGTTCCACTTTCCGTTTTGAAAATACCCTAGGGCACACATACAAAAAGATGTGGAAAAGCCATGGGGAAACCTGATCGGAAAATGGTCTACAGTCATGGTGCGTTTTCCACATCGAACTCTTTGCTTACAGGAGGGTAGCCCCTGATGACTTAACATGACTTAACCATCCTCCGGCGTGATATCCTGGAACTTTGGGTGTGTTGGGTTTCTGACTGATCCAAGTATCAACAAGACTCGACCAGCATCATTCAGATGTGGTTGCTCTTTCATACCCTGCACAAAAGTGAATGTTCAACTGAAAATTCACATGGACGATTCCTGGACGATCTTTAATTACCCTCTGGTAAACGTTTACATAACTATATGGTAAATCACCATGCTATTCATGGGAAAATCCACTATTTCTATGGTCATTTTCAATAGATGATCTTCAGAGACCCTCCAAAAACAGCGATGGATCCCGCGGGCCTGGAGGGCACCATCCACAATGTCTCGGGCAGGCTTTCCTGGTCAACTTGGGGGGATTCAATGGATGTATAACCTATAAGAGTGATAGGACACTAATGGGGATATATAATGGGAATTAATGGGATATATTATATCTATATACAATGAGATATGTGTAAGCGGCAATCATGTGGTACTTGGGTCTGTCTGAAAATGTAGTATACCATAGTATACCCCAAAATAGCCATGCCAGGAAGGCCTATATTTAAACAAACCCATAAAATCCCCTCCCCCTAACATATAGCCTACTACCTTAAATTTCCCTTCAAAACCCCGAGACAGATGAGACAGTACATGGGGTTATTTCATTGGAATCGGTTTTTGATGTTCCCTCTGGTTATTTAACATATAGCTATGGAAAATCACCATGTTTATAGGTAAATCATCATGGTTTATCATCTATAAGTGGACCATGGTTTCCATAGCAAACTGTTCAATAACCAGAAGGGACTTTCCCGTTAAGTGGACTAATCATGATTAATCCCCATCAAATCCCCAATAAACCAGAGAGAGTCGTATGGTTTTCCCATCTTCTAAAGACCACGCCTGTCAAGTCTGCCACCATTCCCACGCCGCAGCTATCCTGCGAAATGAAAAATGTGAGTCACGACTGGGGCCTGGGGATGTTTGATGACCATCATGCCAGTTTATTTTGTGCATGGAAAGCAAAATGTATTGAAGAATTCTGAGCATACATTAACCTGAGAGGGAGGGAACGAAAGCCACCGCGAGCAAAAAATACGGCGTTTTTGTTTGAGCCGTGCGGGGCCGGAGTGCGCGAAGCAGCGGTGGTAGACGTGACCTGCATATTGCAACTGCAACAATTGCAGCACGAAAACTCCAACTCGCTTCTGCAACCAAATTTCATGCTCTAATTTATGTCAATGTCGTTTTACTTGTTCCACCCCTTTACGTGCTGTGTAGCTAACATCTCCCACTATCCCTCTTTAGGTTATGTCCTGGTCTTTACAAGCTCTAATGCCCCAGAACCTGTTGAGCTTCCATACATGGGTGAGGCTTCTGCAGACCAGAAAAGAATTCCCCCAAGCTTCGCACAAACCCAAATACAGTACATCCGCAGTTTCACGTCTGAGGTCTTGTGCTTACACAAGACCCAAAGATAGTATCCATCAAAACTTCAAGCATGACATGCCGCAGAACCTGTTGAGCTTCGACAACCTCCAGTGAACATAAAACCCATCAACAGTCCAAGCATGAGGCCTTTTGTTTATTCTCTTTCTTCCTGAACCAACACCGCAATCTTCACCCCAACCCCACCAGACCCAATGGTAAAATCAATCAGAAGTTAAAACCTGACGTGCCGCAGAACCCGTTGAGCAATCATGCTTTCCAGCAAATTGCCAAGATCCCGAACAGAAGCGAGAAATGGTCTCGAATACCGGTGTCGAGCTCGCTGTACTGCATACTTGGACCTTGTTCTTGGCTGTAAAGGCGTTTCAGCACACGCCAGGATCCCGAACGGAAGCAAGCCATGGTCTCGACGGCTGGATTTGTATACAAGGTGCGGACCAGGGGGAGGATCCCGAACGCAAGCAAGCGATGGTCTCGAAGACCGGTTTCGGGATCGCTGTCATACTTGTACTATATTTACTTCAACCTTGTTTTTGCTTTGAAAGGTTTGCTCGCTAACCAAGTTACTGCTGCTCAAGGCGCTGCCCACAAGATCAACAACCCTTCGACCCGGGCGGGAATCGAAGCCTTAGCAGCACCAAATTGCCACCTGATACATGACCCTGGAAAAGGCCCCGCGTCCACCCCATTTCCCTCAAAAATCAATTGTATTTCCACCTTTTGATTCCCAATTGTCAGAGACTGACCCCAGACTCCCTAAACTAACTACGTTTACAACCAACAACTAAGCCGTGCCTGTCGGCTGGCTTTCGTAATATAAGTGCATTTTGACACCACTCATCAGTCCAGGAGTTCCAACAGCGTCGGATGGCCCCTTTAACCCCAGGTTTCAAAAAAGATATTCTGGGAGGTTCTTTGGTCTGATAATGTCTGCCAAAAAACAAAAATAGCAGGGGAAATCACGCATTCTCTCTGGCCCAATATGGCCCAGAAAAAGATCGGAGATGATCGGAGATGATCGGAGCTTCGGATCTCTACCGTCTCTACCTGTCCTTTTCATTACGAGGATCATAGAGGCCTTGCGCTTCTGGGATGGCGTCAAAGCCCTTGTATGACCTCAGCCACCAGGACCTCCTGACCTCCAAACCTAAAAAGGCCTCGCCCAAAACGCTGGAGTGCCGCCACGGGACATCTTGGTCGGTCAACCGCAGCTCTGTAGAAGTTGGACCAAGGACAAAATGGTGAGCAAATGCTGCGACACGAAAAGTGAACTGAACTGGGCTCAGCATCACGGTTTGCGCATGGATCAGTTGCTCACAAGTGCCTGGATGGACCGGTTGCAGTGATTTCAATAGGACATGCTCCACTTCCAGGATCCGCGGGCGCTGTTTTGCAGAATGGCATCAAAAGAAGCTCATGGCTTGTGGACCCAAGATCCGGATCATTAACATGTCATGTTTTGTCCAAAACGGCAAAACGGGTCAACTCCTCCAAATCGGTCGGTTCGTTACAGGGAAAACGAATGAAAATGAATCAAACCCATCCCCATGTTTGGACATCCTGATGCGAACCCCGTGAGACAGCACGTCTCGGAGATTCTCGGAGTCTCGCGCCACTGGCAAGACGAAAAAACGAAAAATGGACGCCCAGCCAAAGCACTCATTAGCGATAGGCCTTTGCAGCGTGGTGCTGTTCATCAATGATATGGGTGACGGGGGTTTGTCTGAAAATGTACTGTGCAAACTACCCCCAATTCCAACGCATTCTCTTCATTTCTCCGATTTGGATGATTGCTTTGCCCCATCTTTCTGGGAAAAGACTTTGGGGTGGCTGACTGGCATTTCATGGTATGCCTGTTGGTTGTGAAGAATGAAATGAGACTGTGCGGCTAAAATCATCTTGCTTTTTCATCAACCAACAAATCGGAAAAGGACATCCTATGCTGGTCTTTTCTGCGGAAAACAAAGTACAGCGGAGATAGAGCTTGTTGATGTCATCAACAAATTTGACAGCGATTGGCCAGAACTATCTTTTCGATGGCAAAATGTGAAACTGCTCAAGACGTCGCCTGTTCCTCTCGTTGGCGCCGTTCATCCTTAGTAGAAAACTGACTGAAAGCTGCTGAAATCCAAGCGTCTGGAGTTTGATTTGGATGTGCTGATTCCATTGTACTGGTGTGTTAATTTAATAGGAAGTCCTATAGCGGATTATGATAATCCCCTATATCTTATTACATATGAGGTATAAATCCCCTTCAAAAATCAACCAATAGGGTTTATTGAACACTGCTGAAATATCCGCCATTTGATGATTTTGAACTGAGAAATCGGAAGTAGGATGCAGACTCTCTCCAGCAGGGTGCGGCCCTCCTGTCATTGGACCAGAAAAATGGTGGTCAACCGGTCAACCGAAATTACCCTCGGCCATTCCGGGTCCAACAGGCCGTCCCGATCCATCAAGGCTGACCCGGCTCGCCTCGAGGCCCACGAAGTAGAAGTCAAAGGTTTCATCCTCGGTCGAAAGATGTCGAAAGATGTCGAAAGCTTGTGACCGGCTTATGACCACCATGGCAATGTTTCTGGGAAGCCCAACACTATCAATGGTATCGAAATGGGACGGTCGAATCATACCTGCGCAAGCGATGCAACATCAAGGGGTTTTTGCTTTCGGAGTGTCAAGGTGGGAGATTTGGATTCAAGATGATTCGGGTATTCAATTGTGATCCCCCAAGTTACCCTGCAGTCAAACATGGCCGGAAAATCCCCCATTAAAAAAGGATGATTTTCCTAGTAAACCTTCCATGACTCTTCCACGTTTTTTGGGATGTTGCTCCAAAATCAGCCCAGCTCCATGGGAGCCACCTCTCTTTAGGCTGAAGAGCAAAGCATCATTGCTGGGACTCGTTGGTTTCACCTGCAGCATAGGAAATGGAGAGCCGGATGCGGAAATTGCCTGGCTGAAATCCATGGGTTTTTCTGGATCTGGTTGGTGGAACCAAAGCCCACTGAAATACAGGACTAATATGGACTAATTTTGGATCAGAATCCCAAAGACGAGGCTGTGTGATGCTTTGTGTGAACATCTTGGAACCACCGGCCGCGATTTCGTTGTTCTTTCAGGAGTCCCCATCCAAAGTGTCCTGCCCCCGGCCGCACCATGCTTTTCTTCAGGTCCATCACGGTAGTGCCTCCATAAATCGGGCCCGAAAACGGATGGTTGATGTCATTCATGGAAAATCCGATGAAAACCCGGATGATTTTTCGGAGTATCCCGACCAGTATCCCCAAAATTGGGAAACCTTCATAAACCTTCATATCTCGCAAACTGCTTGGTTGAGTGAATCATCATCTTCTTTCTGGTTGGAATCAGATTTCAGTTAGAGAAAAAAAATACGAAGCTCTTGGTGATTCGGGTCACCCCAAATAGCATATACTTTGGACATCTCCAGACTTCGGGTCGCTTTCCCTCTCCAGTCGCCTTTTGGAACTTTGAAAAGATGGCTCCACTTCTCTTCTTTGTGCCTAAAAACCTCACGTCGTCGTAAGGTGCATCATGCGTGTTCACAAAGTCGTTCTTGGGATCATCCTGCCATAAAGGGAATCAACTAGATTTGAAACCACAAATTCCAATTCTTGAATCAACCCACCAAATTCCATACAAATTCCACATCTGAAAAGGGTTTGTCTGAAAATGCTCTGCCCGTAAATCCACTGGTTTATCATCATTTCCCCTCTCAATATGTTGATTCTGTGATATCCTGCATGTTCAGACAAACCCAAATAATCATGCCTAGATATATATAATTATATATATATTATTTATGTATATTATTTATGTATATTATTTATATATCATTATATCCTTATAATTTCTTATATCCCTATGACATTCTTCATCCAATCCGATCAAATCCCATCAAATCAACCCCCATTACATCCCCAGTATACCTCCGTGGTCTCAGAGCTGGACCACGCACACAGATACCGCTTCCGCCTCAGCCTCGGCCTAGCATGGCGCAGAATGTGATCATGACATAAGATACTATGTGTATATTTCATATTATATCTGTAGTATTATGTAGTACTAAATATACTCTACCAGTATGTATATTTCTATGCTCTCTCTCTCTCTCTATGAGAGATTATATATATAATGTATATATAATATGTATATTTATGTGTGTATATATAATATGTGCATATATATAATATGTGTATATATATAATTATATATATAATATGTGTATATATATATATATATAATGTTGACCTATGATTTATAAATGCCCCTTGAATAAAGCTATTTTTTTCCCAAAATAAATAATAAATGCCCCCTAAATAAAGCTAAATTTGTTTGGCCCTAAACCCAGATTTGCCCAGATGGGGCTGAAAAAAAATTATCCATAAACCCAGATTTCTCCAGATTTGCCCAGATGGGGCTGAAAAAAAAAAACATGCTTTATTTGAGGTGGCTTTCATGTACTAATTCATATTGCCAGCTCATTAGATCTTACCTTGATAACTTCAAATTTTCAAAAATAATGGTTGCTCTTTTCTATTCAAAACCTTTATTCAAAATTATCCAAAATCAATCCCAAATCAACTCGTCAAGGGTACCCCCCATGAGGTGCCTTGGCACTAATTAGAGTTTGACCCTGAATAAAGCTAATTGTTTTTGGCCCTAAACCCAGATTTGCCCAGATCCATGACATGAATACTAAATCAATACTAAATCCATGACATGAACTACGAGATCAATACTACATGATCCATGACATGAGTACTAGATCATGAATACTAAATCAATACTAAATTCATGATATGAATACTAGATCAATACTGAATCCATGACATGAATACTAAATCAATACTAAATCCATGACATGAATACGAGATCAATACTAAATCCATGACATGAATACTAAATCAATACTAAATTCATGATATGAATACTAGATCAATACTGAATCCATGACATGAATACTAAATCAATACTAAATCCATGACATGAATACGAGATCAATACTAAATCCATGACATGAATACTAAATCAATACTAAATTCATGACATGAATACTAAATCAATACTGAATCCATGACATGAATACTAAATCAATACTAAATCCATGAAATGAGTACTAGATCAATACTAAGTCCATGACATGAGTACTAGATCAATACTTAAACAATTGCTGGATTCCTTTTTTTTTAAAAATTGCATTTTATGTATTCGTTTTCAATTGTGGAATACTAAAACCTTTACATACAAACAAGTTTTATGGTGGCCTTAAGTCTATTTAGGGTCAGAGAGGGGGGGGGGCATTTATAAATCAAGGGCAGGCATTAATATGTGTATATATATATAATGTGTGTATATATATAATATGTATATATATATATAATATGTGTGTGTGTGTCCAATATATGTGTATACGTATATAACATTCAGAAAACTCAAATAATCCAGAAGGGTTGCACTGACTGTTCTATTTCACAAGAGGATCCGATCTTTTTGGAACGGGATTCCCACTTTGGAGACGAACCCCATTCGCAAGGCTTCTCGATTATTATCAAAACAGATTCCCTCCAAACCCCGGGTTCGCCCACACTCAAACAACACATCCAAACAATATGATATACTTATCACCAGAGGATGAGTGAAAACACTGGCTATACGCAGTGATTTTGACTTTAAGTTTTCAGGATTTAGGGTTTTAATTTAGGGTTTTAATTTAGGGTTTTAGGCTTTAGGGTTTTAGGCGGCTTTAAGCTTTGCTGTTTTGGAAAGTAAAAAACTTAAACCCTACGCAGGGATTTGAAGATATGCGAGATTCGCCGCGGGCAAACCTAGGGTTTGCAGCGAACCAAAAAAAAAACTATCAACCATCAACCCCCCTATCATTCAGGGGGTCA
Organism: Cladocopium goreaui; assembly: GCA_947184155.2. NCBI lineage: Eukaryota > Dinophyceae > Suessiales > Symbiodiniaceae > Cladocopium > Cladocopium goreaui. The sequence continues at coordinate 84,070 of CAMXCT020001953.1, forward strand.
AAATCTCAGCCTTTAAGAGGTCAACCACCATCCCTTGGTTTTTTGGTCAAACCCATCCATGACCCTGGCCTCGGCAGGGCTGTCCTCCGCCTTGACTTCTTCCGCTGGAGGTGGAGCAACTGGGCGGTGTCAATGATCGATGGCTTGTGATCAACTGATAGATATTGATATCATTGGCTTGCCAGAAATTCGTTCAACGGTAATTGCTTCAATAATGATAGCAAGTGTGGTCTTATTACCGTTAAAGTACTTACTACTGAAATCAATGATAGATCCTGTTGAAATCCTTGTACTCGTGGCTTATAATCAACCACTGCGCGCTCTAGATGTTCCCTTGAACCAATCCATTGTTTATAGCGATAGACCAATAGACGATGTGGATGTCAATGGTGATATATTTGAACGTGCATCACGAAGTATCAAATGGCAAACAAAAGGGCGGATAAAATCACTAATTGCAACGGACCATAAGGACATGACCAAGTACAATTAAGGATAATTAAGGTATCAATTATCATGAAGCTACAACGAGCAGCAATGAGCAGCAACTAGCAATCCAAACAGATACCCGAAATTCCACAACTTAGATCAGGGCCCATCATGGCCCATCCACTTGGTTTCCCGACATTTTGCCAAGTATTGCTCCTCTGTCAGAGTCTGCCTCCCCATCATTCGCTCGTTGGTGTTGTACCTCGCTTGGCGCGGCGATACTACGATACTCAACTTGTTGACGCACCATGCCCCAAATGACTTTGATGTTTGAGAGATAAGAACAGAACTGACTGGTGTGGCAAGAAAGATCTCTCTATCCGGGAAAGCGCAAATTGAATCCACAGTGGTCACCGCTTCATTTTGGGACTCATCATTTGCAGGCACTTCAGAAATCTTCAGAACACGCTGAGTCAAAGGACTGATGCCATTTGGTCGAACAATGCTCTCGATAGGCCTGGCAATCTCAGTGCTATACAGTCAGTGGAGGTTTCCTAGAATGGGGGTACCCCTAAATCATCCATTTTAGACGTGGATTTTCCATGATTTTCCATGAAATCAACCATCCAGCTATGGGGGTATCCCCATTTCAGGAAAATGTCCCACAGAAAAACTGCGATGCACCGAGTGAAGCAGCCCCTTTCGACCCATTTCCGCCTCTCTGTCAGCGCTTTCGTAATCCGGACAGGCCATGCATTTGATCCTCGGCGGCACATGGCGGCACCACCGAGGCCGGGCGACGCTTTTGTCCCGTGCCACGACATGCAGCGGTCGGAGCTGCACCACGCGGACCGCTTTTCTTCAGCTCGCGGGACTCTCGGTCAAATCTCAACAAATCCACGGAGTGATGCTTTCGAAGTTGGCACCGGGATGTTTCCTTAGGGAGATCAGCAATGAGCACAACTGCACTTGTCCAGTCCCAAAATGACGACATCAGAAGATGTTGCAGCCATGTCTCTCAACGAGTTCCACCTCAGGAGCACGTGATTCATCGTGATTCCACAGTCTTTTGGGGGGATTATTTGAGGAGAAATGAAATGGTCAGCCCCCATTTCTGTGGAGAATGATCCGAGGAATAGTTCAATCAGTATTTTTTTTGGGTGGGAAATCATGGTCTTTGTCCAAGAATTGTCCTTTTTAGTTTCAAGGCCCTACCGGGGTTCCCGGCTTGGATCGCTGCTCCTGCCAGTTGTCAGTTGGTCGTCCTACCTATATCGCCTCCCAGGTTTCGTAATAACAATACACTAGTAACAACCATTGATAATATGACAATATGAAATCATGATCATCACCAGCATCATCATAGTATCCATGGTGCTGGTATATATGCTAACATAAAGGGGGTATATTCATGGGATCCATGTTACCATATATAGCAGCACCATGGATCCTATGGGAATTCAGCACCCATCCTCACTCTTGTTGGTCATCTGCACACTTCGCAGCAGCGGATCAAGGAGAAGTCGACACAGATCCTGCCATCGTAGGCGGCACCACGAAATCTCGAAAACGGCCTCTGGTAATCTGTGCCATGACCATCGAAAAGGTGCATTTTAAGAGGTAAATCATCGAACTCAATGGCACTATGAATGGGGCATCTTCCATAGCTATGTTAAATTACCAGAGGGTGTATTAGGTGTTTATAGACCCCAAATGGTCTGATGTCTGATACAGAAAAATGGCATGGGTTTATCCCCACGTTTCTTACATCCCCATCTTAGCTCTTTAAGCATGTTCTTTGATTTTCCTTATTGCAATCACTTTCTTTCATTTCATTGTTGTGTTTTATGTTGTTTCTTGTAGAAACTTTCGCTTCTGTCCTGTTTCGTTGTTTAAAACATCTTCTGAGAGCTTGGACTGGACCCATCTTCCAATGCGAAGCTTAGCTCCTCCATGACTTCTGCCCGCAGCTGTGTCGCCAGGGGGTCCTGAACAGGGATGGTCCCCTCTATTTGCCCCGTAACCATAGATATGTGTTTATTTAAAAACATGTTTGTGTATATACATATACATATACATATACATATACATATACATATACATATACATATACATATACATATATATATATATATGCATGTTATGTACTGTATGTACTGTATGTACTGTATGTACTGTATGTACTGTATGTACCGTATGTACCGTATGTAATGTATGTACTGTATGTACTGTATGTATGTACTGTATGTACTGTATGTACTGTATGTATGTATGTATGTATGTATGTATGTATGTATGTATGTATGTATGTGTGTATGTGTATGTGTATGTGTATGTATATGTATATGTATATGTATATGTATATGTATATGTATATGTATATGTATATGTATATGTGTGTGTATGTGTGTATGTGTGTATGGATGTATGCGTGTATGCATGCATGCATGCATGCATGCATGCATGCATGGATGGATGGATGGATGGATGGATGGATGGATGTAATGAATGTAATGAATGTAATGAATGTAATGAATGTAATGAATGTAATGAATGTAATGAATGTATGTACTGGTATGTATGTACGTACGTACGTACGTATGTATGGTAAGTAAGTAAGTTAGTAAGTTAGTAAGTTAGTAAGTTAAGTAAGTTAAGTAAGTAAGTAAGTAAGTAAGTAAGTAGGCAGGCAGGCATGTATGTATGTGTGTATTGTATGTTATGTATGTATTGTGCATGTCTATATATATACTGTATCTGTGTACATATATACATATATATATACATTGAAGGGTATGATTCTTATCTCCATGAGTTAAGCCTCTATCTGTTTCTGTATTAGATACCCTCATACTGTAGAGACATTATAATATGTGTATATATATATTATTATATATATATTATTATATATATATTATTATGTATATCTTGTATGTATACACCCCTCAAGAGATCTCTATGGTCAAACCCGGATTAAGGATTTGCAATGTCAACCCTGGTTGATTCGCAGATGATTAAGCAAGAAATGATTGATAGATGGTCAATAAATACAGGCTAATGAATGATTAGATTATATAATTAGATTGTTTATATACTCTCAATGTATATATATAACTATATATACCTTGCTTGGTTAATGGGGAGATACCCACAAAAAGTCACAATCTGCTACTTAACTGGTACACCCAACAGCCAACGGGGCTCTTGATCCGGGATGCCATTCACTCCGATAACTTGGGTCAAATGTTACTCCAATTTATGTTGCTGGGACCCCAGTTTCTGCCAGATATGATCAGCAAATATATTGGGGATTGTTGGGGTATCAGTTTTTAGTCTTCCCAGTAGAATGTGCCCATTATGGCAGCTCTGGGGGGTCCACATACCATATATACCATGGATCTCTGAGTTTCAGGTGCGGTGGCAAGGCACCCTCTGGTCAATTCCCATGGCAGGGCCAGGGTTGAGCTCGATCAGCCATGGCCGCAAATCCTGCAAGCTTCATAGATCGGAGACTGAAAAAACACCAACAGTGAGGAGAAAAAACGTGCGGCATGATTTAGTATGTATTAAATATATTAAAATACAATAATATGATATAATATGTCATATTAGATACGTACATATACGATCATATACGTACTTTTCAGGCCCTTCACCGAGTATGGACAATGCATGGAGTTAGGTAGATGACATTAGATGACGTGTTCCAAAGTGTGGAAACGGCCTGATCCACAATGATGTCAACCTCAAGACACAGGGTCAACAAAGGTCAACCAATGTCAACCATGGGCGCCCGTCATCTTGGGCAAACCGAGCTCCAAACGCCCAGAAGATTGTAGAGCAACGCGCCCGCTTTTCGACCCCATTGGAACCATGAAACCAAGTCCTGCCGAGAGCCGAAAAAACGCTCTTTTCGACTCTGCGCGAAGTTGCAAACAAGGTGAAATGAACTGAAACGATAACTTTTAATGCCATTTAGATGTCCTTTCATCTGCAAAATATGAGTCGATTCGGACTATCATCCGCTATGTAGGGTGTTGTTCAGGTTTTTTTCTATGAAAAACAATGAAACAACCAACCAGACCATCATATAACCTGGTTTCGAAATCTCATCCGGGGTATTCCGGGGTCCTGATATCGGTCACTGATCCGGTGGCATGCCAGGTCAATCATCGAGTCGTCGCGCAGCGTGAAGGGCAGTCTTCCTGTTCCAACCGCCGAAGGGCCCAGGATGGATGTCATCATCTTTGAGATCTTCGGCCAAACCTGTGGAAATGGATGGAAAATGGATGGAAATGGGCTCAAAACATGTCAAGCTAGCCGTCAAGCTAAAAATGTGGTGTGTTTGCGTAAGTGCGGCTGGAAAGTATACGGGCACAACCAGAGGTATTCTAGGTATTGACACAAAAGTCTCATGGGCCGTCTCAAGGATATTCTGTTCTGCTAGACAATAACCAGATATAACCAGTACAATGTACTGGTTCTAGCTGAATTACAATAATTCACCGACCTGAAACTTGATAAACTTGCGGTCATTTGGGGATAGTTTTCATGAATGTTAATGATAGTTATCCCATGTTATCCCCGAATTCTAACCAATTCTAACCACCATTGCCTTCTCATAGTGCTCCCATTGAGTTCCTCTGGCTGACGTCACCCCGTCGTACCTTGGCGATGCCAGGTTTGATGTCCCCGGGAGCAAACTACAATTTGTATATCGAAGGATAACCTCACATATCCATACAATTCCATAGATATCCCCGGCTATTCATGGTGATTCTATGTTATTCTGCCTCAGTGCATCATTATGCATCATTTTGCTCAGCTCCTGGCTTCACACATGAGATCACGTGCCGCAAGGGATCCGCATCTTTGGGATCATAGGCTCGGGGATGACCTTTCAGAAGCAACTCGCGGTTCATGAAGCAACGACCTTCAGGCAAAGTGATCACCTCAGGGCAGTGCCTTTGGCAGCTGAGATAGCTGAGCTACCCTCTGGTAATTTAACATAACTATGGAAAATCACCATGTTTCATGGGAAAATTCACTATAAATGGTGATTTTCAATAGCTATGTTAAATTACCAGAGGGTATACTGACACAACGAGCTTCCAAAGACAAACCAGGATGCATAGGCGCGAATCATCATCTTCCGACCATCCATCAACATGGGTCGTGGCACTTCTGCCTGCCAAATTCAGAGGGGGGTTCCTCAAAAGATTGCGATGGCCGAAAAAGTGGGTACAGATTGAGTCACAGAATTTGGTCATTTCGAGACATGTTTAGTATTCAACCATCCAAGGGCGTAAAGGATTTGAGACCATACCCAGGGCAAGTGGCTTCGCCATCCACGATTTGCCCCGCCTGGGCGACGTAGAAACCTCTCTGGCTCTTGGGCAGTTGGTCCCAGTGCGCCAGCAGATTTCGGACGCCTCAGCCAGCTTTGCGCTTGATCCGAAAAAAACCGAAAGTCTTGCATAGTCTTGCGATCCTTCCAGGTCAGATGGGCATCCATGGGCATCCAAAGAAAATCCTTAAAACATCTTAAAACCCTTGAAACATCCAAAGAAACCACCGAAATCGGAGGATTTCGGTCCAGGCACCTTTGAAGCACATCACACCCTCATTTCGGTCCATGGTCGAATGCTTCAAGAACCAAAGACCTTCGGCCTTTGCTTCTGACACAACGCCTTGCACGACTCCCACGAACTTCACCTCAGCCGGGCGAATCTGCCCTGGCAATTGAAAATCTCCTGATGATGTTCCTCTATTTCCTCTTCAAATTGACGATTTTCATCGATTTTCTCTAGCCATCTTGGAGTATACTCGCAATCACTCTCATTTGCTCCCAGTTTTCTTTCCGTTGAGTTGTTTCACCCCACAAAAGACCTCAAAAGCCTCCAACTTATTTTTTTTGTTGCACCCCAAGTGGCCCGGGGCTCCAATGACTTTCGCAGTGCCCATGGGCTGAGAAATGTCATCGGGGCCAAGGATTCCAGTCGAATGTACTTCAAGTGTCTGGCCAGAGCGCGTTTGCCTCCCAGAGAGCCTGCTGGCACCCTGCCATGACGTTCCAGCATGGCTCGTGGCTGTGTCTTGCCAGCAGCCTGGAAGGCGTTGAGTCAAACAACGACAACTGCCATGATTGCCACAAAAACCGACGACTGCCATGCAATATGCAAAAAGTGCAAAAGTCAGTTCTAGATCAAAACTAGGCCACAATTGCACAAGTATACCTATGGCAGCAGCTCAACTCCAGGTGCCTCTGCGGGAATGAGAAAGGACACCAAGGCCACTTTCTCGGTGGCTGCTGACATTCCTCTGGCTAAGAAGGACTGCTTGAGGCCACTCTGAAAATTGGTGGCGAAGGTTGGCCCCAGCTCCATGATCTCCCCAGCCGATGGCAAGCTTTTCCACGGGTAGGCCATCCTCAAGGCTTTATTCGTCTGCTTCTTGCGGACCGCCAAGTAGTGAGAGATCTGCAGTTGGGTGGCGAAGAGCACTAAGACCACAGTCACCAGGATTGCGAAGAGCTCTGCAATCCAAACGACACTTGGACTGCTGGAGACATGTAGAGGTGCATGTCCTGGGCCACAACCCAGGTCTCCCATGAAACCTTCAGCATTTTCTAACACAACTTGCAGCATCTCAGCCCCACGCGCATCAAGGGCGTTGGATCCACCCGACCTCCCGTACCTCGAGCTTCCACCAAGGAAGCCCTGTGGCCATTGTGGCCATTGTGGGGAAGGAGTCCCAGGAGGATCGGCAGAGATTGCCAGCTCCATTCAGCCTGGGAAAATCTATAGGAAAACAGGCTCAAATCAACAAGGAGTCATGGTCTTTCATCGTGTTTCTGCGCGGAGAGCAAAAACTAGTAAACTAAACATACTAAACTCAAAGCGGAATCCGTGTTCTTTCAATATGGTAAATAATAAGACGGTTGATACCCAAAATCTGCATAAGTTGTCTGGCGAAAATCACGATAAAATATTGGATGTTGGGATAACGCTGACATCTCCCAGTTGCGGCTCCCGTAGCCTCTAGAGAAAGACTCGCCGATGAGTCGTGCAAGTTGTTGAGGCTTGCAACCACCTCGACCCGGTGGACGGCTGATGATCTAAGCCACTATTGGGTTACATTCCACATCATTCCAGTAAACACGATGAGGTATACCGGTATACCATATAATGTATATATATATAAGTAAGATGATATAAGTAGTAAGGCTGTCCGACTATCCCAGGATATAGTTCTATATCATTTGTTTGGAACAATTACTGTTACCTAGTGAACTAATTGTTCAATCAGGGGATCGCAAGAAAATCATGAGTCAACGTTGGGTGGGATTTGGGGGCATCAACTGTTGAGGCTGTGGCCAAGATTTGACAGATGCAAAGGATCCCTCGCTGGAACATGTTTGACTGCTTGATCGGGGAGGGGAGAACCTGATGTACTTCTTTGGATTGACGAAGCAGAAATTTAAAAGGCAAAACGGAGAATCGCTTTGCTGCTTTCATTGCTAAGCTGGTATTCCTCCCCACCCTTCAAGCGCAAATATGGAACCTCGACTTAGTTTGAGCCAAGATATGGCCTTCAGGAAAAAAGTCTAGAATGGGCATCAACTTGCAGTAATGAGTATGGGTCAAAACACAAAATCGCTGGTACTTTCCAAGTACATCTCCCCAACAGATGGTCCATAGGTTTTGACCCATCCCTGCTGTTCAATCATCACACGCGCAAAGAGATGCAAGACCCACTGTGCCACGAGCCCTTGCGAAGCCATGCTGCAGCAGGAAGTCGTTGATTTGCTTCACAAAATCGGTCGACTCCCAAAGCTCAATGCTCAACAAGTGTCCGATCCGATGTCATCTTTTGGTATCGAATGCCATAATATTTTAAAATCTATTGTAACAATTCTGCCATGCTAGAGCGAGCCATCCCGATCCTCCATAAGGGATGCCTTGTGTTGAGCTCTTTATCTGCTGAACCAAAAGTGCTGTACGCCACAAATCTAACTAAGAAACCATAAGAAATCTGACAGGCACAGTTTTTTCAAGCAAGCACAGTCAGCCTTTTAACGCAACCCTGGTGCAACCCTGGAGCATCGCCAGCACATCCACTGTATCACACGCAGTTTTCCACTTCCATGACTACCTAGCATTTCCTTCAAGGCATCTGCAGTCAAGAATGTCAAGACAATACCAACTTCACCGTCAGTTCGAGCTATGACCAAACATGATTCCTTCGGAACCAGTGTGGACCGTTGAAAGTTTGCGTTCATGCACTATGTCACTATGTACATCAAGAACATTCAAGAACCAGCGCTGCGTTGCACAAACTTTGCAGCAACTGCTGAGGGCCCAAACCCTGCTTGGAACAACGCTACGGCGCTACGGCTCTTGCGCAAAAGAAAAAGGGTCCAAAAGAAAATCACCGAAAGGTGACGTGAAATGTGCAGTGCCCTCACTCTTTGTGTCTAGTTTTTTAAAACCTGCCACAGCGAACTCCACAACTCTACATTCAAGAGATCCAGACCCGTAGCGACACGAGAAGTTGTTTGTTCCGTTGATTCGGAGGTTTCCTAAAATCCTGAACCCCTATCAAAACATATCAAAACCATCCAAAACAGTCAAACATGTACTATCAAAACCATCCAAAATGGGTCCTCAAAAGGAACAAAATCATCCAAAAAATCATCCAAAATCCAGGAGAAAATGAGGAAAGCCTTATGGACCTCGCCTCGCTATCGCCAGCGCAACGGAGATTGCGCCCGTTGCTCCAGCACCTTCTGGCGATGCCGCATGAACGGCTCCTGGATACCACTTGGAACCGGGCCCTGGGCAAAACTGAGAATAGGGAAGAAAAATAGGGGAAGACAATAGGGAAGAAAATGGAGCAGAAAATAGGATGAACAGTACGCATCTTGGAGTAGAGATCTATCTGTATAGAAGTGTATACAAATAATTATGTTTATACCGAATTTATACGGTTATACGTAGATGCATATAGATAAAGAGAGAGGTATTGGGAAACACCAAATACATCCAAATACTCCAAATACATCCAAATACTAATTTATTCTCGGACCCGAAATCATCGGAAGTCTAGATGCGGCATATTTCGCCCGTTTGCTTCATGCGAAGGCCAAAAAGTTTGAGCCACTTCCAAGTGGACTTGGCCATATGAGGTATGCAAGACTGCTGATTTTAGTATTTTTAGTGTACTATTTCGCTGCACCGAGTAGCTAGGCCGTATCATCAACCTTGCTCTCAACTCGTGATCGAAATGAGCCCAAGATAGCCCAAGGATAAAGAAGGTCCACCACGAGAGCTATGTCACTTGATGTCACTTGTAAATGTTCGTCACCAGCAGCTCCTTGAAAGTAATGTCTTCTACTCTTGCGTTTAAAGCCTCCCAGGCAAGGAATTCTCCCTCACATGGCGCAAGTCTCAGCAACATCGGCCTGGTTGAGAGTTCCCGAGCCATGAAATCGACCCTGCAGCTGGTCGAATTGGTCGAATCACTCAGATTTTCTCACCGTTCTTCACCTCTTCCCTGGCAGATTTGAGATCTGGACAGCTGCTTGTCTGGCTGCAACATCAAGTCCATAGCCACCAGCAGCACCACCTGGTTAAGTGCAGATTCTCATCCTTCCGTCAATTCCCTCTGATTTTTAGTCATCAACCATCAGGGGTGAGAAGGGTACTTCGGGTACTTCGGGTACTTCTCAAGTCTGATCCACTTGCAGCATTCACCGTATTCACCTAGAATTTCTATCCATCAATGCACCGCCATGCCTGAGGAGACCTTTCCCCACGACAGGGTGCCGAAGCCCAGGCTTTCTCCCGCGTCGTTCCGATAAGGCGAAGCCAAAGGAGAAGCACCTGAAGGTGGCTTTTTGTGGCGGATGGACGGAATGGGGTGGAAACATGGGAGCAACTGACCAAACAAAAAATGAGAAATGACACAATGAGTTGGGATATTGTGAAATGATTGGGAAATGATTATGGGATATCCGATATCCCCATCAACCATACTGTTCTTTGCTATTGTGGGAGAGTTATGGGATAATGATGGGTGGACTGGAAATTTAACTAACAATACCACGGGGGCGTAACGGGTAACGGGTAACCAATACGGGGGTATAATTGGATCTTAATGACATAATAGGCGATGAATGGGCATGTCATGGGATAGATATATATATAGTGTTATATATACCAACACAAAGCCAGCCAGGATGGAACCTTCAAGTTACTGTCGGATATAATGGGAATTCCATGGGGATATAGTCCGATATATTACCCAACTTCATATGCTTCTGTCCAAAAATGATGTGTATCTCCGACTTATTGCCGAAGCAGTGGCTAATAGGGGTACCCCATTTTCAGACACACCCAAATAAGGATTTTATATACTTTCAACAATGGTGGTATCAGACAAACCAGCTAATGGGGATTTTGTATGAAATAACCAACCATATTCTCATGTGGATTATGTGTCAAGTCAACACAAGCGGCCTATAAAATCGTTTGAGCTATCATATGTTTGAAATGATCCACCTATCAGATCATTTTGTAAGTGGACTTCTTTTCAGTGTACGGATTGGTGGCAGTTTAGTACTTCGAAAGACAATGGGCGTTCATGGAAGTGAAAAGCATAGAGCAATATAGAGCATCAGACCTCCACAAGGAAACATTGAACATATTCCCAACATGTTTGAGATGTGACTGGATGATACTGGGTCTTTATGATTGGATATTCCTCTTCAACATGAGCCCCAAAAAAAAAGAGCCGCCGCCGCTGCGCCATTTAGTTCGAGGCACCTCGGCTCCGAGCCGCTGGACTCCGACCTGAGAATGGTGGATTTTCCATAACCCATGACGGATCCGGCTGGTGCTGGTATAAAAATGCTAACATAAAGGGGGTTAATCTTGATGGGATCCATGGCACACCATATATAGCAGCACCATGGATCCGTCATGGGTAACATTCCATAACCATGTTAGTTCGCCAGAGGGTATCCGCACTTGAATGGACACCCAAGTTAGATCATGTGACATCTAAGAAAACGCTTCGACTTCTGCGCGCCTTTCCGTGCTCCCAGAAAGTTCTCCAACATGCTCTGGGGTTCCTCTGCATAGAGACCTGTTCCCAGCCTCACTTTTCAACGGCTCAACTCGTCAGAAATCTCCGAAACATTCTGAAACATTCTGAAACCACCAGTTGGTATAGCCCTTCCATTGGCTGCAGTGGATGAGCACTACCAGTAGGCATATTGATGATGATGCAACCAGTTCATCCCATGTCCAGCATGTCCAGTAAAAGATGAATCGTTCTGAGACGAAAAAAGTTCACCACCATGGCTGCGGGCGTTGCGTTGCTGCGGATCAAACCTGGCATTTTGTGGGTGACTTCACCAGTGAGGCCATTATGAAATTCATCCGATCTCATGGATGTATTCTTGAAATATGTAATTGGAAATATTTGGGATATCATATATATATATATATATCCCAGCTACAATTTAAGTCTCAAAATCACCTCTAATACCAAACGGCCTCTATGGTGAAGAGGAAAACCCATAAAATAATCAGAGCCTGGTGGACCTTCTTCCCATCATGGAATTCATCCTACCCCTACATCTCCCTTGCAGCCTGCTGAGTTTATGACAAGCTTTTAAATATTCCCTGGCTCATCTGACCTAAGCATTTTTACTGGTATCATCGCATGATACTGGCTGCTTTCTAGTGGTTCCCAAATCATGGGTTATGTAGTTCATAATTCCTATGTCCTATGTAGCAGGCAGTATACCCCCAATAATCATCAACCAACCAGCATTCATCAATCATATCCGCCCCTATTTGGTTTGTGAACTTCCTTGATGGTTCACCCCAGTTCATTCTCGGGCTTTGACCCCAATTGATGGGATAAGATGGGTTGGTCCAGCTACAAGTAGGGTTTTCCACCGAGTACTACTCCCAATTTCTGTAACTTGGGGTTTCTTTGGCACTGCGAAACATGCCACAGCCACTCCGCGGCGACACAACGTCGTGTGGCGAACGCGAACACCGCGTTGGGGAGCGGGGCGAAAGACAGCGGCCAGTGCCAGGGGCCTAGCAATCACAGCTGAGGGAGAAAAAACATTTTGGAAATTGGTTTATTCTGAAAACAGGGCACCTAAAATTTTGATGGTTAGTCACTTTCCCTGCTAAGATGCCCATTTTCAGACACACCCAAATGGAGTGTACAAAAGGTACTCTTTTCCCAACGGAAAAGAATGTGTCGTAGCCATTGGCCTCCTTCAAATCAGGCACCTGCCAGTTGGCTCCCACAGAGCCCCAACACAAGAATGTTCAGTTGGAACAAGGTGCAAAATTGAAGTAGTATAGTAACCCCGCACGAAGTTTCAAAAGTGTATATTCCGAACAAGATTTCAAAAACGTCTGCATCTTGGGCGCCAAAAAAATGTGGTTCCCCTGGCCATAGCACCATGACTGGGGATGGTTTCCATGGTGAAAATCTGAAGGATCTAAGGCATCCAAGGCCAGCACCATGTCCGCAGCCCAGGAAAACCGCGGTGAGGCCATCCCTGCCACGGGAGTCGTCCAGGACTCACTCTGAGTTGGGCTTTCTGATGGCTGCCTCAGTGTGGCCACCATACAACCATACATCTACAGCAAGATATCATCCTACTTAAATTGTGGTTTTCAAAAACGAGAAAAAGCCAGATCCTTGGAAGTATATATATATAATATGTATATTATATATATAATATGTATATTATATATATATTATATCATTATATTATATATAATATATATGGTATATGGTATCAATATGATCATATTCCACATCTTTGTTTCGAGTCGCAGTCGCTTCCGCGGGATCTGCGTGGGCAACGAGAAGTTGGCATCTCCGTTGCGGGCAGACTGCAGGCCCTGGAGCGGTTCACGCACCTCAAATTTGGGGTCCATGGCTGCCATGGCTTGCTTGGGGTCCAGATGAAGAACTACATGAAACAAAAAGGTGTCACCAAATACAAGGGTTTTTATGGGTTTTTTCTGATTTGTTGTTGGAAAATGTTGGAAATGATGGCCCCCCTGCATGTGAGAAAAGGCTTTCAATGTGGTGAATATATGGGGATTGTAGTCATGGATGTGGTGTTTCTACAGGGATCACAATGGCACGGTTTACAACTTGTGTAGTAAGTACTTCTTAAAATGGGGCAGCTGTCACCAAGCCCCCAGTGATCCAATACTGGACTTGTGTATCTTGTGTTCATAGAGGGTACCATCTACCTGTGGTAGTATTCAACCTTAAGGGGGAAGAGATTTGCTCAAAAAAAAACATTTCATGACGTCCAGGAAGGCACAGGAAGGCAGCGCATCACTCAGGACTCGACAGGGGAGGTGGGACTCGCACTCTCTTCCGGTGTGGGTGGCGGCGTAAACGCGATGGAGCTGACGGTGCACCTGCCAGAAAGGTCTGCTGGCTGAGATTGGAATTCGAATGAGATGTGGTAAAGCCAATAATAAACCTCTATTGGGGATGGTTCATTGTTGGGTAAACCACATTGATGCTAACCATTCTGATAGTAGTCACTATTTCGGTGGTAATTTTCCAATTAAACAGACCACGCGGAGTTATTGATTCGGGGTTGACGTTAAGCAATGAGTTATACGACCCTATACTAACCCCACACCTCCACGTCATCAGGCCTCGAATTGGGAGAGATGCGCCGCTTACAACCAGGCTTGAGCGTTCCATCAGGCCCAATGATCCGGTCATGTTCTTCCTGGCACAAGGCTTCATTGTTTCCAGGTGTCCAACTGTCCATAAAGGTTGCTGCACACAACACACCAAAGCCGTTAGATGCTGTTCGTAAAATGGGCAAAGCTCTTGGAAAAGACAAAAAAAACAATATCTCCGGGGGCCTCCTTGCTAAACTTTGCAGCGTTGGCTGGTTTCAAGGCCGCACAGCTCCTGGAGCGCGAAGATGAATGGGTCAAGTTTTTTGCCAAGGGAACCATTTTCCTCCGAATGTTAATCTTAGTTCATACAGTTTTGCTGTTAAAATCCTCCACTTGGAGGAAAACACCATTTCCGTTTGTCAACTCTCCCCAAAAAAATTGGACAGCCAACGCGTTGAGCTGAGGAACTGCTGCTGGACGTTGTCGGGGAAGACCTTGATCTGCCTGCCCAGATTGCCATGAAAGACTTGGGATTTGGTAAAGTTGTTTGAAGCTGATCCAACTATGGGAGATGCCCTCTGGTAAACAAAGATGCTGGGAACTCCCCCATGTCTCAAGTGGAAAATCATCAACATATTCACCCCCGCAATGGAAGGTAGTCACGAAGAAGTCATCTTCACTTTTACATATTTCCGCCCAAACGTTGGAAAATCCCAATTTTTCCCCACCTGCCAGGTGAGGGTTGTTAGATTTTATGTCGGTTGCCTGCTCCTCTCCTCCTCTCCTCTCCTCCTCCTCCTGCTCAACCGCGACCCCCGACGCACAGTGTTTGTTCTCTGTCGGACCTCATCCACGACCATCCACGCCCAGTGTTCCCTGCCGGACCTCAACCACGACCATCCCCGCCCAGTGTTCCCTGCCGGACCTCAACCACGACCATCCACGCCCAGTGTTTCCTGCCGGACCTCAACCGCGAGTATCCACGCCAAGTGTTCCCTGCTGGCCCCTCATGTAGGAAGATATGGGACAAAGAATGCGCAGAAGAAAGTTAGAAAGAATGTCAGACAAGTATGTTATATATTACTTGCAAACTCGCGCGTGTGTGGTAGAGTGACCGGGGCAATGCCGCTTCTTACTTTGCAGGTGGCAAAGTTTGAAGCAATCAGTTTGAACAGATGACAGAGTCACTGGGGTGGACAGAGACATTTCCACTTCTGTACCTTTGGAGCTGTTTGCAAAGACGCTTGAGACAGGCAACATCTTACAGCAAGTTACTACAAATTACTTGAAGTGATCTCATGCTGGATTGATGCTTGAGACAGTCAACATCACACAGGGTTTCTGTTGTGTATCACAGCTATGGTGGCATGGTGGATATGTGACATCGGAACATTTGTTGGAGCATTTGGGCCCTCATCTACTCGATCGCGGGCCAGAGGCAGGATGGACATCATCATAGAAGAATTCAGGAGGAGGAGGTTGTGTGATCAGTAGTGTCTTCTTGCGTGTTTTTGTTTGCTTGGCAGGTGATGGCAGAGGGTGACCAATCTGCGAGTGCTGCGCAGGCGAGGAGTTTGAGTGGAAGTAAGCACATTGGCCAGTGGCTGCTTTCAAAAGTGTTGGATAAGTGATTTGGAAAGCAGCTTGTGCTTTGACACCCTGCGCAACAGCCGACGCGAGCTCAAGCACAAGCAGAAACGTGAATAAGATAATAGTGCTCAAAGGATAGGGACATGAAACGCTTGAGAATATAAATGTAGTAGGTGTATCTCTTCGAAATGTTTCATTGAGAAAGATTGGAGAGGTTACATACTATATAGATATGCCAGATAAAATGCCATGAGATATGCCAGATAGATATGCCAGATAGAATGTCAGATAGAATGCCAGAAGATATGCCAGATAGAATGCCAGAAGATTTGCCAGATAGAATGCCAGAAGATATGCCAGAAGATATGCCAGATAGAATGCCAAATAGAATGCCAGATAGAATGCCAGAAGATATGATGCCAGAAGATATGCCAGAACATATGCCAGAAGATATGCCAGATAGAATGCCAGAAGATATGCCAGAACATATGCCAGAAGATATGCCAGATAGAATGTCAGAAGATATGCCAGAAAATATGCCAGAACATGTGCCAGAAGATATGCCAGAAGATATGCCAGAAGATATGCCAGAACATATGCCAGAAGATATGCCAGATAGAATGTCAGAAGATATGCCAGAAAATATGCCAGAACATATGCCAGAAGATATGCCAGATAGAATGCCAGATAGAATGCCAGAAGATTTGCCAGATAGAGTGCCAGAAGATATGCCAGATAGAATGCCAGATAGAATGCCAGAAGATTTGCCAGTAAGAAAATGTATAAATGTCATGGTGGGGATCACACGAAGTAAAGTAATTTGTTGAATGACTATCCTTGGGCAAAAAATGCCGTACTCGTACTCCATTGGCAGCCATGGCCTGTAGCTGTCCAGTTCATAGCCACTGGTCCACTGAAGCACCTCGCCACAGCTACAAGTACAGTGAAAGCACTGTGAACGAACCCACTGCATTAAGAACTGGGCCTGGAGTGCTGGATTCACCCCTGCTAGCGAGATTAGAAGTGGAGAGATATTTCACTAATAGTTATATAATGTTATATATAGGGGTTTATCCTCCATAACCCCGACTTTCTGGGGTTTAAATTCCCATGATTATACCCATTTAACCCATATAGTTTCCCCCCATTGATCCAGTTGCTTGCAGGACTTCCACTGCCAAGCGACCCGTCGGTCCTGGGGCGACGTCGGCCGCACCGGCGACGAGGGCGAAGGCGAGCGCGAGCGCTCCCAGCGCGGCGAGCGACGGTCGCCCCGGGGCGAAGCGGAACGCGCGGAGGGTGGAGAGCAGTCGCCTGCAGGGTCCAAGTGGCCGCAACTTGCCATTGGGTTCAAATGATTTCAGCGCAAGTGTTGAGTTTGATAAAGTCTCATTCCGAATCAAAAAGGGGAAGGGTGGCCGGGTGGCGCCACTTGCCTACTGAGAGCCACGGAGGAAGAGGCACCTTAGTCACAGTCGCATCTCGAATGCAAAATATGCGCCGCAAATTGAAAACATAAGATCCTAAGAGAGACTGTGCAGCAGAGACAAGGCGCACGGAGTCATGGAGTGAAGAATCATGAAAACAAGCCGTCAACTGTTTGCTTTACGCCGAATGCCTATTGATCGTACAGCAAGGCGGCCAAGAACCCGGCAGTTCCTTTGTCTGCAGAAGGAAACCTGACAAATGGATAGAAATGGATCCTGGCAAACCAAATAATAAACCTACCCTCTGGTAATTTGTTACATAGCTATTGAAAATGACCATAGAAATAGTGGATTTTCCCATTGAAAATGGTGATTTTCTATAGTTTTTTGTATGTTTACCAGAGGGTACAACATTTGGGGCTAATCCCAGCCATCAAGTTATGATGACGACTGGGCTGCTAATCGCGCCTGCGCCGAAGGGGTCTGCAGCTTGGTGAAAACAAATCCTGGGTGATGTGAGTGATGTGTTCTATTGAAAAAATAAATAGACCCTGTATGACCCTGTAATTCAATTGGTGGTTTGGTGCATAGAAAAGCGTGAAAAAATGGGTTTGTCCAGCATGGGAACAAAGTGTTCATCTATGATATCTTTGGGCTTTGTAGCTTTGCCTGCAAACCGGCTACGCCAAACTCCGATGGTTCATAAACAGGTTTCCCATGAAACATCATCAAACATCAAACAAAACATGATGCCATTTTGGTTTCAGACCCAAAGATCGCAGAGCCGGCCTTATCTCCAGGCTCCATTGCCTCCGGGCACCTCTCAGTTCTGGGATTGCCAGACCAGCCCTGCCAGGCAGAACGAGTTTCAGGCGGCTGGAAATGTGGAGATATCCAAAAAAAAATGTATCCGATATCATCTGTACAGTAAGTCCTGAAACCATATCAAATACTGTATCATATACACCATACAACTCTAATATATTCAGAATTTGAACGAAGTACTATTACTAATGACTTTCTTTACAAATTCCAAACTCTGATCTGGAGAAGAAACTTGCTCAGCTCCTGCCTTGTTCCGTGGCGAAAGAGCCGCGCTCACACCCACACCTGAGACTTTCCCCGGCTCCTGGCAATTTGGAATCAACTCAAACCACGAACCCAGGCTGAAATAGATCAGCGAGACCATGAGAAGTGCCTCAATCCTCTTCTTTCGCGAGCCAAAGATTGAATCTGGAGGAACATTCTCCTCACTCAGCCCCGTCGCTATGCCTCAGAAACACATTCATGCCACGGTTTGTTTTTTTTTGGCGCCACCCAGCCCCACGCTGCTACATCTCTGGGGCCATGGTTTCATCCCACGGCTGGGCCGGCCATCCGCATACCCGGAATCAGTGAAATCATGCCAAATCCTTTTTCCCCTGCTGAACATAAACCACTATCAAGCAAAATTATCTTGGGATGTTTATCCATGTTCATCATCATCAACCTAATTCTACGAATGATTGACATTGATGAATCGGGTTGACATTGCAAAACAAACAAAATGATCTAAAATGGGATCCGCATGATTAGCTGGTTGTATCCCTTCATTTTACAGATCCCTCTCTTCTTCTACTAGCTACTTTGGTAGCCCCAAAAGACCTCTACGGCCAAGTGGCTTTTGGCAGGGCAGCTTTTTCGGCTGCTTCTCACTGGGCTGGTTCTCCCATGGTCCATTCCTTGGGGGCACAAAATGCTCTCGTTTCATGGGTAAAAGCAACCAGACATGGGGATATAATAAGGGTATGATGGCGACCTATGGTTTTATATGAAATGTTTTATACCACCATTTCAGTGATGGTCATGTTGGTCAATAGAAAAACTCATCAAAGGAACTATATAAATATACGGGCCAGTTGATTTCAACGCTGAGAGTATGCATTTCCAACATTCAACCATGCAGTCTTGGGGTCAATCATCCCTTCCGCCACGAACGGCCCCCGGAACCTTGTTTGGAATCGTTTGGGGCCCCCAGATGGTGGAGGACTTAGTTAGTTCTAACTGTTGATGTCCCTTTATATTTGGTATACATATGACCCTGTTTTCGTAGTTTGGTCAATTGGCCCTTGATCTTAGGGCTATGAAATTTGACCTGTTGCCCAATCAGTGGCAGGTTTCGGCAGGATGGCGGTGGGTCGTTCAGCAAGTGCAGCATTGACACCTGCGCCAAGAAGGATTGGCCATCAATGTTGGATGGATTTTACATGCAATTCACAGGAAACCTTCATATCTATATTTTGGTGGTCAAAGCCGCATTATCTTGAAAGTTTTTCCTCGAACCAACTCTGAAATGTGGGTCAGCTATGGGTCAATGTTGAGTTCCGTTGACTATACCATCCCGTGCCGATAGTGTCTCGTCATATTTCGAGACGGTTCAAACCCTGTGTGGCCAAAGTAACACAGCCCCAAGGAAAACAAACGACACTTTGAACATGTGACAATATATGGTGTGTTCTACAATTTTGTATACAGTACATGTACAATCTGCACATCATTCATTCGTTCATGTCATGTCATGTCATGTCATGTCATGTCATGTCATGTCATGTCATGTCATGTCATGTATATGTATATGTATATGTATATGTATATGTATGTATATGTATGTATATGTACGTATATGTATGTATATGTATGTATATGTATGTATATGTATGTATATGTATGTATATGTATGTATATGTATGTATATGTATGTGTATGTATGTGTATGTATGTGTATGTATGTGTATGTATGTATATGTATGTATATGTATATGTATATGTACATGTATATGTACATGTATATGTACATGTATATGTATACGTTTATGTATATGTCTGTGTATGTGTATGTGTATGTGTATGTGTTTATATCTGAATCTGTATGTGTATGTGTATGTGTGTATGTATAGACGTATACGTATACGTATGTGTTTGCATATACATAAACATATACATATGCATATAATCATATACATATACATATACATATACATATATATATATACATATACATATACATATACACATACACATACACATACATATACATATATGCATGTGGTTTACTCTGACTTTACAGGCGTTAAAATAATTCATTTTTTACGTATGCTGCAAAAAATAGAATAGAATAAATAATATGTAACGAATCGTAATCATACAGTCATCCCTACAAAGTGTATATCGTAGGAAAAAAATAGCGAAAATTACTTTCTCTATCTTTTGGGGGGTGCTAAATACAAAAACACACAACAAACTGTATGGACTGGCACATGCCTTCAACTTGTGGCACCCCAAAGAGGCGATCGAAGGTGGATGCCATGCTGCAGCTGATGGATTTTGTTGAAGGCATGGCATCCCATCGAATTCCAGGTGTCTTTGATGAGGTATAGAATTCCATGGCCTTCTGGTAGATTTTTTCTTTTTGGCTTTTCCAGGTGTGATGGTGAGTAAAGGCAGCAAATACTCAAGCCAACAGCTGAGGGGGCAGCATCAATGGTGAACACAACTGATGCATATTGATGCCACGTTGGCAGCCGTTTGTGCATCTACGTGCTGAGTTCCATTTAGACATTGCAAACAGCAAGCGTTTTTGGCCACGGGTTGGCTGTGAATCCGTCTGACTCTGCACGCTATTGAAGCAGGAAAATCAAGGCAGACAAGTTCTGAGGTTGGATTTCTGTCCCACGTTTTCTTAATCCGAGATTTGCACAGCATAACACAGGTTGCTCCAAAATACCGCCGCGCCAGTGTCAGTCTTCATCTCATCTACGACGTCTACGATCTCCTGACAAAGACAACAATGGTCTGCGTTGCTGGTCTCTTGGCTGCCGACGGGGCATGTCATGGCCATGAACGAAAGGGGAGCTTGTTGCAGTGATTCTGTGCCATTCGCAGTTTGCATTTGCAGAGTATCCCAACTTCAAAGGAAGTTGCCAGGGCTGCAGGTTCCTACATGCAGTAAAGATATAAGTTATATGATATATATATATATAAGTATATCTGCCTATATATAAATATATAAGTTAATATAAGTTATATACTTATACTATCTTATACTTATACACACATCCCAGCAGTGAAGACACAAAGTGCCCAGTTACCCATTTTTCAGCAAGCAGTTCGGAGAAAGTCTTGAACATTGAACCGATTCTTCAGTGGCAGTGGCACTCAAAGCAAAGGTAGATCCCACATGTTTGCAATCTTTAGTCAAGCTTTGTCGTGATCGGAAGCTTCTTTTCGAAGAGATGTACCTAGCACACCATGATCATTTCCACGGTCGTGACCACTGCTCACCTCATTTCATCTTTTGGCCTTGGCGCAGGTGGCCGTTGGGCCCTTCAAATGGATACATTACCATACACATTTTCATTGGAAAGACACTGACTGTATCATACAGTCAATGAATTTCCCAGCGCCACACGTTGATGGCATTCCCGGGCATTCATGGCATGGCAATTTAGCATTCTTTTTTCGGCCTGTGTCACTGCATTCCGGTAATCCGTACTTGGCGGAGCAAATGGTCAGATTGAAAACGGTATGAAAACGCGAATTCCATGTCAAATACAACATATGCGACAATGGCGCTGCAAACAATACTCAACCGTGCATGCTGTTCATTGCATGCTCAAAAACTTCAAGGCGGGCCTGGCATGGCAGCATCGATTCTGGGAAGCTTGAGGAGTGCTGCATCGGGTGGTGCAGTGAAACAAGCAGAATCTAGTGGACATGTGGTTGCAGGACAACATTTCCAAGAAATACAGCAAAGCTCCTCAAAGCTATTCTCATTGTTTGTTTGGCGTTTCCAATGCGCTCCGGATGTCTTTAATGCACTGGAAAGGATCGGCTGGATCTTGAAAGAGTCACCCAAATTTACCATGGTACAACAGGTGAAATGAGCGAGAAAAAGATGTCAGCCACTGCAAAACCAGAACAGAGGCCGGAGGGGCCGCGAACTCCCTGCTGGCTCTTGCACCTCCCTGGGTAGAGGTTGGCACACGCAAAAGTGGTGCAAAGTCATCGTGAAGTTCTTTTCGTTACGTGTTTACAGCCCAATAGATGAAGACGACTTTAATGGTACGGCATCTAATGGCATGTATTAACTGTATTCAAATCTGTTCTGCTCAAAAGCTAAATTCTGCATGATTTCACTTTTCATCCGGCAAATCTCCAATTTAAGTACGATCTCAATTTGTCTACCTAGAAATGGAGCACACGACGAAAGTAGGTGTTTGGCGAAGGCTGATTGCTACATGCTTTGAAGTGGCTCTTTGGTTGGCGAAACGAAATACAAACTCTGCGCCATCCCCTTGCCACGAACCATTTCAAGCTGTGCCCCTTTCCAACCCCTTCCAATCTGCCTGTCCACCCTGGTATTTTGCTTTGACCCTTGGATGTGTGCAAGGTCTGCACAAAGGGCCCATCGATTTTGGTACAAAAGACGATCATCAAAAGCATCATCGCGCATGGCTATCCCAAACAGATACGGGTAGACTCCCCAGTGCATCCATTGATGAAGTCACATTGACAAATTATGTGGGTGGCCACTTGATGGACAGATTATCTATGTGTAAACAGCCTTGTCACTTAAACAACCACTTCAAACGTGCCAAAAACCACAACTGATTCAGAAGTGGGCGTCTCGAAAAGAAGTATATAATATGATATATATATATATTATATATATATAGTATAATTCTTCCAAGTGCCAGAAGTTCGAAACCCCTTGTAGAATTTTGAAGCTTTCAATTTCAGATCTCGAATTTGGTTTGAGCGCAAGCCTTTAGCCAGAAATTGAAGGGCGTTTTTCCTAGAAACATCCAGTTTTACGCCTGCATCATCCAACTAAGCCTGTGCATCCACCTAGACCTGTGCAACATCGAATTTCACCTTGTGCAATATGCATACATGTTCAACGGAACATGCTCAAAATGTGCTCAATTGATTGAAATACTCAGAGGTGCAAGCGAAACTCAGCGAAAGCGGTCATTTCGAAGGAAAGGGTCGCTAGGGATAACATCTTTACCATTTGAAATGATCCTTCACCAACATGCATTTGTTCGCATATGCTGTGCGTGCATTATCTTGCTATCTCTTTTTTCTATTGATATATCTATGGATCTACCTATACCTACCCACCTACCTACCTACTTACATCTACCTACATCTACCTACATCTACCTACATCTACCTACATCTACCTACATCTACCGACATCTACCTACATCTACCTACATCTACCTACATCTACCTACATCTACCTACATCTACCTACATCTACCTACATCTACCGACATCTACCTACATCTACCTACATCTACCTACATCTACCTACATCTACCTACATCTACCTACATCTACCGACATCTACCTACATCTACCTACATCTACCTACATCTACCTACATCTACCGACATCTACCGACATCTACCTACATCTACCTACATCTACCTACATCTACCGACATCTACCTACATCTACCTACATCTACCGACATCTACCTACATCTACCTACATCTACCTACATCTACCTACATCTACCTACATCTACCTACATCTACCGACATCTACCTACATCTACCTACATCTACCTACATCTACCTACATCTACCTACATCTACCTACATCTACCTACATCTACCGACATCTACCTACATCTACCTACATCTACCTACATCTACCTACATCTACCTACATCTACCTACATCTACCTACATCTACCTACATCTACCTACATCTACCTACATCTACCTACATCTACCTACATCTACCAACACCTACCTACATCTACCTACATCTACCTACATCTAACTACATCGACCGACACCTGCCTACATCTGCCTACATCTACCTACATCTACCTACTAATCTACCTACTAATCTACCTACTAATCTACCTACTAATCTACCTACTAATCTACCTACTAATCTACCTACTAATCTACCTACTAATCTACCTACATCTACCTACATCTACCTACATCTACCTACATCTACCTACATCTACCTACATCTACCTACCTACCTATTGGGGGCATAGTCAGCCAATGGTTCGTATCCTGGGTTGGCGGCTGGCATTGTGAAACATCGAATTTACACATCTACGGAATTCCAGGTGTTGGCAGCGAAAGATGGAACCTCTTTGCGTGGGCTGCCCTCAATGGAGATGCTCCCTTGGAAGTACTCGTGGTCACCATGGATTGTCCAACAAAGACGTGTCCATCCCAACTGAGTGTTCAAATCATCTCAGCTCCAGCGTGTGACTCTACGAATCTCAGCCCCAGCAATCTTCGCAGCATAGCGCAGCTGAGCATCAGCTCCTTCTGCTCTTTCTCCATCTGCTCAAGCTCTTGAGGATGGTCTTTTGGATCTGGCCAATTGGCCAGCGTCTCCTGCAGGGACTGCGGAAAAAAACAGCTTGGTGCCCCGAAAATCCCAAGCCCGGATGGTAATTCAAGATGCTGAGGAAACATGGCTTTGTTGGTTTTGATCACTGAAGCGGCAATCCAGAGGTATACAATGAGTGAAGCCATTGACACAATATCAAGTTCCACACAATAGGACTTGGACCCTTCAACCCATGCACGCTCAAAACTGCTGCCACCAGTCACGGTCAGCCCTCACATTGTAGGGCCGAAACTTGCAGTAGTTGTCACAGAGGAAACATTACATGGGCATCCCCCAACAAAAAACACCACTAAGATCAGTTCGACCTGCTGAATGTCCGGTTTGACTGTCCAGGAATGTCTTAAACTTAAACAATGAAAAGTTATATGAGTTCTGCCTCTCTCTGAACATGGCACCTCCAGCTGCTCGAACTCGAGCGTCAGCATCGCCACACCGCAACAGGGCGTGCTGGCGTGGCGTGGGGGTGGTTTCCTCCTTCCTGGAAAATCAAGAAAATGAATAAGAATGATATGTTTCCCGATCAACGCCACTTTAGAACATGCTGACATGCTCCTTTTCGGTTTCACATTTGATAAAACATGATAAAACACCACTCTGGACACAAAGATGCTTGACCATTGAGCCACCTGTTTGAAAAATTGTGAACATCACAAGCTGGTGGCACCCCGTATGCGCAAAATCTCAAGATCACAATCAATCTGGGCCCGTTCCTGACCCTGACCCAACCGCCGTATGCCCCAGCTGCCTTCCCTCGCACTCTATGGTTTGTTGCGTCACTTCGACGCAAAGGAGAGGTCTTTTCGGCATACCTGGTGGGGCCCTCAATGAGAAAAGCCAAGGTTTGTGGTGTATTTGATACACTGGCAGCTTCGTAAGCTGGAAAACGAAGACTGATTTCAAGGTATTGCTGCTCAAAGAAGACAAGTGTCAGACTGAGTCAGACTGCTTGTGCGACGACAACTGATCAACCTTACATAGTTGAACAATCAACATTCTCCAGACCCCCAATTCCATCCCTGAATTTTGAATCACAATTTACCTTGACGGGTCTTAAGTCTTAACTGTCTTAACTTCCAATTCCCGTAATGTTCCTCGATGTTCCTCAATGTTCCTCTTGAAAGTTATCCATCCATCTGGGTTTCTAGCAAACTCGCTGTCACTAGTTGCACTTGGCTAATGCCTCAAGAACTGCCAATGATCACGACATATCAAGACATGTAGACGAAGAATGATGAAGAGATATTCTCCCAACCCGTGGCTATGGCATATCGAAAAAGCATGAAAAGTGATGAAAAATGTCATGAAGACTACCCCTCGCCCGCTTTAGTAAAGAATTCTGTGTTAGTGTTGTCCTGCTAGGGTGCCAGATGGGCCGCCGAGGATGATGGCAGAGGTGAAGAAATCATTTTTCGGCTCCTGCAAGAAACATAAAAAAATGCCACAGCAAGGTTGCTGGAGCGGCTGGAGTGAGTGCTAGCACTGCCAGTGGCAGCACACGAAATGCCGATATCAGATTAAATATGTGACAATGGGCTGAAAATTGCGAAACAGGAAACTCTTTCGTCTCTCGTGGCAAGCGGACTCACCAGCTCAAAATCTGGACATCTATCGGAAGCCTAGGGCCTAATGGGCACTCTCAGCCAGATAAAATCAATGCATATCCATGCCAGAATTAAGACATATTTCTTGACAATTCCCTGGGTTGGGGATAGACAGAGCACATGGCCCTGCCCAGCCCTACACAAAAGTCACAAATACCCGAGGAACAACTGCTGCTCCAATCTATCCAAATAACGCTTTTGAAACATGTCTCTACATATTTGATCGTCTCTGAACATAATTTGACATAATCTCACGCAATGTCGAGCTGAAGAATCTGTACCTGCTCTGAAATATGGTGACACGAAAGTTTGGCGAACTAACCTCTATATCGCCAACTGAAAGCCAGCGCTCTGATGAGCAAATTTGTCACATCAATATGGAACATGTGTTTCATAATACCAAGCAAACACGAGCGCAGATTGAACTTGTCAACCCCGCATTTTGATTGGCTAGAAAGACGGTGTCTTGGAACAAACAGGTGCTGTAAAATCAAGACCCACAGCTGACACCATCGGGATGACCCTGCCCTCCGGCGCCTCCGCTGCTGCGAGGGCCATCTGTACATCCCCAATATTGGCGCGGAGCGCCAAGCAGTTTATCAAACCTGAGGATTGGCCGCCTGTAGGTTGCATTCTTCAAAAAACGATCGATTCGTGGTGGATTTCCCAAAGTGCCCGGGATTCACCTTCGTTCCACATAAATATCTATACACATATATATATATATTATTATATATATATAGTGAAATATTTCACTATATATATATGTATATATATATATATAGAGTGAAATATATATATATAGTGAAATATATATATATAGTGAAATATATATATAGTGAAATATATATATAGTGAAATATATATATATATATATTGTGAAATATATATATATAGTGATATATATATATAGTGAAATATATATTATATATATAGTGAAATAATGTGAAATATTTGAAACTTGAAGTGGAAGCTTCCTTAGGAAATCCTTTCAGAATGGAACGCCCACAGCAAAGGCAAATTATGAGAAATGGCACGGTCTGCCGAGGTGCATGGCGGGCCCTCACGTGGCGGTTTCGGCACATAAGCACGCCGTGCTACCTCTGTCACCTTTGCCACCTCTGCCACCTCTGCCACCTCTGCCACCTCTGCCACCTGCTGTTGTGGCTCTTGGGTCACTTGCGGCACCTGCGGCAGCACCTGCGGCAGCACCTGCGGCAGCACCTGCGGCAGCACCTGCGGCATCTGCTGCGGCTGGTTTGGTGCCTGGCCAGGAATGCATGATGCTCACAATTTCCCAAGGCGTTTTCATTCCAGCCAACGGGTTGGCCGGGTTGGCTGCAAAAAAATCTGGCCCCTTACAACTTGAAATCCTTGCCGTTCGTGAACATGCCAAATACCCCAGAAAATGCGCTGCCTCCGTCACAGATGCAACCATCTGTTTCAGCTCACGCTGACCTTGGCAGCGGCTGCTCACCCCTGGGAGATCTTGGCATTCTAAAACCCTCAAGTCTCTCCGGATTACCGTTTAAAAGCTGTACAAGGGTCAAGGTTGTGAACTATTTGAGTTTGGTGTTTTCAGTCCGAGACGTGAAGTCCTATCACCTCTGGAGTTGATTCCGCGTCACTGACCTTGGGAGTTGAATTCTATACTATTGTGATCTATTATGACTTCGTTCAGTCCAGAGTAAATCTGCCGTTTCACACGGTTTCCCTTCACTTTCCTTTCGAGTTTGAGGGTCAGTTGGGTTGCATGTTCTGTCGTAGATAGACTCTAAACTCACCGGTCTTGCTTCACTGCTTCTCACAGTACGACATGTCGGCGTTTGCATCTGCTTTTCTTGTTGCATTATTTTTCTTCTTCTTCTTCTTCTTCTTCTTCTTCTTCCTCTCCATCTTCTTCTTCTTCTTCTTTTTCTTCTTCTTCTTCTTCGTCTTCTTCTCTTTCTTCTTACTTCTTCTTCTTCTTCTTCTTCTTCTTCTTCTTCCTCTCCATCTTCTTCTTCTTCTTCTTTTTCTTCTTCTTCTTCTTCCTCCTTCTCCTCGTCAACCTCTTCCTCTTCCTCTACATCTTCATAATCTTTCTTCTTCTTCATCGCCGTCATGTTCTTCGCCTTCTTGTTCTTCTTTTCTCTTTCTCCTCCTGGCTCTTCTTGTTCTTGTGCTCTCTGTTTTCTGCATGCCGGGCCCCCAATTGAAACATGTTTGCGACTGGTGCAGCATGCGACGTGCAGATTATGTCGCTGGAGGGGGGCATGGGGGGGCTTTGAAATTAATAGATGTGTGTGTGTGTGTGATATGGTGAATTCTGGACAATAAACTTTGAAGCAAATGCAAACAACTTGCACCAGAAACAGGCTCAATTGAAACTGAAATTCAGCTTTTTGAACTCTGACTTTCAGTCGCTTCCCGAGGTCTGCTAGCCTTCACGTTCAACTTTCTCCAAACTCTGACCTCTATCCAGCTGTTCCTCCTGAAGTGGGAATGCTTGACTTCCTGATTTAGAACTGATGATTTGGTTTGTTCCCGTAAACCGCGATTGTCTCTCAATGGATCATTAGCATTAGCACCCAGAACGGAGGCATTTTTAAGGGCACCGGCCAGTCTGTCTGCCATGTTTCCAGCGCCACAACGGCCCGCTGCCACCAAGAGGCATGCTGGCACAGGTTCTTCCAAGAGAGTCGATCCTGCAAGACATGGCTACACCCAAATCTAGGATGGACTGCCGCAATGTCGAGCACCTTCCAAGCCGAAAAGAATGAAACTTGAAAAGGTTGAAAAAGGCTCGGGAATGACAAGTATGGCCACCTCAGTGTTGGAACCGAGAGGAAACCTTTCCCGAGCTCAACATCTTGCGGCACCTAACTCGGACTGTGCCGGTGGTGCTGCTGGAACCCCATGAATGCAAATCCAAGGCAAGCCAGAGCAGATGGATGCAAAATGAGCACAACGGCCACATCACAGCAAGCATGATGAAAAGAAAACGCTTGTGACCTCCTTCGGGTTTCGGAAGGAATTTCAAAAAGAAGAGTGTGAACATTCCACCCTTGATGATCATGAAATAGTTGTCAAAAACCAGCACATACCACCAGTAGTCTTGTCGATCTTCCCCCTTGTTGACCACATTTGCCAGTGTGAGCCAAACCAGGTTGAAGAAAACGGGGCTCAAAGCTGCCAGCATCAGCATAGTATTGGCAAAAAGCCATGCAGCTTTGGACAGCATGCCCTTATATGCAGATTGATCTTCAGGACTCAAACCCACTGGCAGAGTTGCATGCCCATTATCTAGCTGATTTCGCATTTGCTGATCGAAACCAACCAATCCTTTGATGTCTTTGTCGTCCAAAGCTTCCAAGGGGGAAACAAGGTTGAATGTCAACGGGGCACTCCTGGGCCTTCGCTTCACTAAAATCGGATCCACAGAAGCTATCCGTCCACATTGCCAGGGTTCTTCCTCGTCATCTCGCACTGCCACCAACTGGCCAACCTGGTATTTGTGACTCATTGCTTGGCGAGCTAGAAAATAAGTTGCAGAAACTCAGCAAGTGGTTTTCATGGTTGCTGTCATTGCTGTGAAACTGCAGTGTGGTTGCTCTTTGCTCTTTGTTTCCTGTCGTTTCTGTAGCTGCGGAAACAGTCAGCACGTCGAATGTTCTTGAAAAATTGTGGTCGATGCGGAAAGAGTCAGCACGTCGAATGTTCTTGAAAAATTGTGGTCAGAACCTTGAACCCTTGGACCAAAATGTGCGAAGAACCAGCGACATGGAAATGAATGTAGGGATTGAAATTCAGATCCCCGAAAAATATGATTTCAGATTTCCTGGGATTCATAAGAAACAAGCAGCAGCACACTGAGATCGATGAAAATATGGTCGTATCATGTCGTATCGTATCATATCGTATCTATTTAAATTTATGTTTATTGTACGGGTTTACCTCATGCCAAGCAAATGGATTGAGAACGGAAACGGGATGCCTGGAACCGCCATCAGAGACGGCAGTTTCAACTCAGGTCCTCAGCACAGCCGCCAGCAATACAGCAACATACAGCAACACATCGCATGCAAACACGGTCAGCCATGGTAACCAATGGTAACCGCTGTCATAAAACCGCTCATGTATCATTTTTCCTGCATGATCCTCGAAGTCTCCCTGCATTGTTTGCACGTCATTTCCGTGCAAACGAATCTCCTTTGTAGGAACTCCTTTGCCTGTCAACTGACATACCAAAGAAGTCTCACAGCTTTTCTTGGATGCAAATAATCATTGCAAAATTAAAGCATGCCTTTTTGGCATTTGGCTTGCAAAAAATGAGTGCAAGCAGGTCATTTCGACAGCAGCTTGCCAAGTCAAGCTTCCCTTGAAGAAGCAATTTGGAACTTGTGCCCCTGCGCAATTCGTTTGCTCTGCCCTTTTTGTTCAAAAAGCGGCAAACGGAAAAAATGTGAGTTGTCCCATGAAAGAAAAAACTCAAACAATCATGAAAGAAACGGTTACAACTACAACCCTCCTCCAGCGAATGTCAAGCCTCAGAATTTCAGCTTTGCGAATGTGAGGTACACATCGCTGTTGCAACAAATGTGGCAGCTTAACACCATGCCAGCTAGGACAGGATCCAGGAAGAGTCGAGCAAAACGACAAAGTCGATATTTGATCAATGCAGGATCAGCACTTTGCAGCCACTGCACAACGATCAACTCGAAGATGTCACAGAAAAGGATCGCAGAAGGAACCACCCATGAAAACAGATCGCGAGGCGCTGTATGATCATGGACATAATTCAGAACGTCCTTCGATGGGCTCAATCGAATCATGGTTCCTGCCAAAAGAAGCATCAGGCTACTTGCAAGCTTGCAACCCATTCGCGGCCAAAAGCGGCAAAACACGATGCCACCAAGCTGCACTGTGAGCAGTTGAAAGAAGCGGAATCGGGAAGGGTCGGCGAAGCCATCCCATACTTTGCCCCATTCCCGACCGCTTCTTTGTACTGCCTCATTTGCCAAAGCCACTTCGAAGCGAACTGGCTTGGGTCGTACAGCCTTTGCTGCACGTTCACGCTCTGCTGCCTTTTCATTCGCCCAGACCTTGAATTTGTCGTCAAACTCCACGGGGACATTGGCCAGTTTTACCTTGGTCTCAGCAAAATAGAAGTAGTACGTCGTTGTTTCGTGAGGATATTCTGCATCTATGGTCCAGGTAAAGACGGCGACAAACCGCTGTGGGACTTCCAGGCAGGTTGCAAAGACTGACAGGAGACAAGTCAGCCGCTCCAAATAACGATACTTGGACCACCTTTGTTCTGCAATGCCCAAGAAAACCTTCCAAGAAGGCACGCCCATGAGCTGCAAGGATTGAAAAGCTGGAGACGACTTGATCCCGAAGTGATAGATGTCAAAGACCATGTCCTTCAAAACCACAAAGGCGACAACTTCAACCCTTGCCATGTACAACATCTCTCGCAGATACATGTATCGGTGCATATCTAAGATGACTGTCGCAAAGTACAGCATCCGTTGTCTGACAATCTCGGGAAAAGGTGCCATGGTATCAAAGAGGAACAGGCCGATCTGCCACACCTTAGCTAACAACGGCATGTAGACTTGTGTAAAGCCGAGTACCCAAAGCAAATCCATGACCGCTCTGGCAAGCTGGGCGTCAGGTAGTCCAAAGTCCCATTCGGAGGATGATTTGAAGCCAAGGACAATGGCGTGAGATGAGCTGATGAAAATCAGATCTGCCACCAGAATCACCACTATGACAACAAAGCGTTTGGTTGCAAAGTAGCGTTCACTTTTCTTGTACTGCACGAAGATGCAAACCGGCATCCAAGCAAAAACAGCTATGGATGCACCCAAGGGGAAATTCAATTTCAAAATACCCCATGAATGCAAATCCAAGGCAAGCCAGAGCAGATGGATGCAAAATGAGCACAACGGCCACATCACAGCAAACATGATGAAAAGAAAACGCTTGTGGCCCCCTGCAGGCTTGGGAAGGAACGTCAAGAAGAAAAGTGTGAACATTCCACCCTTGACAACCATAAAGTAGTTGTCAAAAAACAAAGCATACCACCAGTAGTCTTGTCGATCTTCCCCCTTGTTGACCACATTTGCCAGTGTGAGCCAAACCAGGTTGAAGAAAACGGGGCTCAAAGCTGCCAGCATCAGCATAGTATTGGCAAAAAGCCATGCAGCTTTGGACAGCATGCCCTTATATGCAGATTGATCTTCAGGACTCAAACCCACTGGCGGAGTTGCATGCCCATTATCTAGCTGATTTCGCATTTGCTGATCGAAACCAACCAATCCTTTGATGTCTTTGTCGTCCAAAGCTTCCAAGGGGGAAACAAGGTTGAATGTCAACGGGGCACTCCTGGGCCTTCGCTTCACTAAAATCGGATCCACAGAAGCTATCCGTCCACATTGCCAGGGTTCTTCCTCGTCATCTCGCACTGCCACCAACTGGCCAACCTGGTATTTGTGACTCATTGCTTGGCGAGCTAGAAAATAAGTTGCAGAAACTCAGCAAGTGGTTTTCATGGTTGCTGTCATTGCTGTGAAACGGCAGTGTGGTTGCTCTTTGCTCTTTGTTTCCTGTCGTTTCTGTAGCTGCGGAAACAGTCACCATGTCGAATGTTCTTTCAAAGGTCAGAACCCTGAGCCGTTGGACCAAAATATGCGAAGAACCGGCGACATAGGAAAAGTGGATGAAAAATCCATCACAACGTGTAGGTACTCAATTGGAACCTATAGCCATCATGGGCAACTCATTTTTTTCTCCAGTCCCGAGCGCCCAACGCAGAGCACTCAGTGGAAGCCAGCAGCGTAGGTCCTGACCTGCGAGACAAGGCATGTGTTCCTCGATAATGCCGACGATGACGATGACGATGACGATGACGATGACGATGACGATGATGATGATGATGATGATGATGATGATGATTATGATGATGATGATGAGGAGGAGGAGGATGATGATGATGATGGTGATGGTGATGATGGTGACAACGATGAGGATGATGATGATGATGATGATGATGATTGTTATGATTATTAATTATGATGATGATTATGATTATGATTATGATTATGATTATGATGGTGATTATTATGATTATTAAATTATTATCATTATTTTTATTATCATTAGTACTATTATTATTTTGATTTTGATGATGATGATGATGATGATGCTGATGATCATGATCATTATCATGATCATGACCGTAATCATGATGATGATGGTGATGATGGTGATGATGATGATGATGATGCTGATGATCATGATCATGATGATGATGATGATGATGGTGGTGGTGGTGGTGATGATATTGTTGTTGCTGTTGTTGCTGATGATGATGATGATGATTATGATGATGATGATGATGGTGATGATGATGGTGATGATGATGGTGATGATGATGATGATGATGAGGAAGATGAAGATGAAGATGAAGATGAAGATGGATATGAAGATGAAGGGAAAGTCTAACAAAGCACACTGACAGTGATATTGCCCGCCCCGCCCCCTATTGCCCCTGTCACCCGCATGTGTCGGTTCATGGGCAACACCAGGGCATTTTGGGGGGGGGTCCGAGGAATCATTCATGATGCACCGTAGTCATTAAATCACAGAGGAAGTTGGGCAGCAAATCTGGGGGCAGATTACGGGTGCTTATTGTGCCCTTCTTAGAAAGTGGTTTGGTGACTTTGGGGAAGTGGTGCCTTTAAGGGAAGTGTTGACTTAGGTTAAGGTAAGTTGTGAACTTAGAGAATGTTGACTTAAAGGGAATTGGGTGACTTAAGAGAAGGTGGTGACTTAGGAAGTGGTGACTTCCGGAAAGTGGTGATTTTGGGAGTTGGTGACTTATAGAAATGTTGACTTAAGGGAAAGGTGGTACGTGTGACTTAGAGAAGTGGTGACTTAGAGAAGTGGGTGACTTAGAGAAGTGTGCCTTTGTGTAGTGGTGACTTTGGGAAGGGGGTGACTTAGAGAAGTGGTGTGTGTGGTTGTAGTGCCTTCGAGAGAAGTGGTGGGCTTAGGGAAGTGTTGACTTAGGAAAGTGGTGACTTAGAGAAATGTTGACTTAGGGAAGCAGTGACTTACAGAAGTGGTGACTTTGGGGGAATTGTTGACTTCGGGAAGTGGTGACTTAGAGAAATGTTGACTTAGGGAAGTGGGAGAAGTGGTGACTTTGGGAAGTGTTGACTTAGCGAAATGTTGACTTAGGGAAGTGGTGACTTAGAGAAATGTTGACTTAGGGAAGTGGGAGAAGTGGTGACTTTGGGAAGTGTTGACTTAGCGAAATGTTGACTTAGGGAAGTGGTGACTTAGAGAAGTGGTGACTTAGAGAAGTGGTGACTTAGAGAAGTGGTGACTTAGAGAAGTGGTGACTTAGAGAAGTGGTGACTTAGGGAAGTGGTGACTTAGAGAAATGTTGGCTTAGGGAAGTGGTGACTTAGAGAAGTGGTGACTTTGGGAAGTGTTGACTTGGGGAAGTGGTGACTTTGGGAAGTGGTGACTTAGGGAAGTGGTGACTTAGAGAAGTGGTGACTTAGAGAAGTGGTGACTTAGGGAAGTGGTGACTTTGGGAAGTGATGACTTAGGGAAGTGATGACTTAGAGAAGTGGTGACTTGGGGACGTGGTAGCGGTGCAAAACGCATTGTAATGGCTGCATGTATATTGCATGGGACTTATTTTGGGGAGGAGGCCGGAGCGTGAAACATTGTGTTTTTTTCAGGTAAAGTGGCTGCAGCCGGCGATGATGAAAGGCAGCTCGTGTGCGCGGCGATGCGGGTACGCACGTTCTGACTTTTTTGGTTCCTAGAGGGTGTTCTGCAACGTGCGGTTGTTCATGTGTGCGTAGCTATAGGGTGTTTTGGCATCTGTTGCAGATCGCTGTGTAATGGCTGCGTGATTGTTATCATGTTCTGTTGCCACGTGCGTAGATACAAGCAGGTTTGCCACGTGATGCTGCAAAACGCATTGTAGTGATTATTATAATGGCTGCATGTATGTTTTGTGGAACTTGTTTTGGGGAGAAAGCCGGAGCGCCAAACATTGCGCTTTTTCGTTTCAAGTTTAAAGTGGCTGCAGCCGGCAATGACAGGGAGCTCGTGTGCGCAGCGGGTACGGGTAAGCTCGTTCTGAGTTTTTTTGGTTCCTACAGCGTTCTAGAATCTGCAGTTGCAGATCGCATTTTAGTGGCTGCATCAAGGTTTCTTAGTGCTGTGGCTGCGTGCGTAATACGTAAATCGTATTGGGGTGGCTGGATCAAGGTTGCGATGGTGAGTTCTCAGCAGATTCTTCTCAGCATTGGCGCTGATCATTTTCCTTTGAAAATTCCTTTAAAAAAGTGCTTCAAAATCGTCTTTTTTCGCTCTAGCGCCGAGATCCAGTTTTGGAGCTGCAATTTCTGTTGCCATGGCGCATCATTCTATGGCGTTTTGAAACTCAGTGTCTGCAGATCGCCTTGTAAAGGCTGTATGAAGGTTCCTCGCTGCTGCGGCTGTCTGCGTAATTCTATTGTATTTTGCAGCTGAGAGTCGTGAATCGTATTCGAGTGGCTGCATCAAGGTTGCGATGTTGATTGCCAGCAGATTTTTTTCAGAAGCTTGCTATGTGTAAAGCTTTCTGTGTGTGTGTGTCAAAGCTTGCTGTGCGTAAAAGCTTGCTTTGTGGAAAAGTTTGCTGTGTAAAAACTTCTGTGTGTAAAAAGCTTCTGTGTGTAAAAGGGTGGTGTGTAAAAGCTTCTCATGTTCAGAGGCTTTCTGTGTGTAAACGCTTTTCTGTGTCTCAAGCTTCTGTGTGCAAAAGTTTCTCTGCGCAAAAGCTTTCTGCGCGCAACGGTTTTTGTGTGCACGATCTTCTCTCTGACAATAAAAGCTTTCTGATGTACAGAAGAGCTAAGATAAGCTAAGAAGAGCTTCGATGAGATGAGAAAGGTTGAGCAATGCTCGGATAGAGATGAGTAGTTGAGAAGAACTACTAGAGATGACACATGAGAAGAGATGACATGAGATGAGAAGAGCTGAGATGAGCTGAGATGAGCTGAGATGAGGTGAACAAAACTCAGATGAGATGAGATGAGGTGAAGCGTGGAGTGTGAAGAGTGCAGTGCAAAGTGTGGAGTTTCAAGTGCAATGTTTGGAACAGCACAAAGCACGCACGCTCGGGTCTCGCTGGCGCATGGCGCATGCAAGTTCTATAGATGAAAAATGTCTTCTAGTATAACCCTAAGGCAACTTCCGCCCTGCTTTGTGCAGGTACTACTGGTAATTATTTGCTTTTACAAATGGACAACCAACCAGCGAGTTGAAATCAATGTGTAAAGTCTAGATGTCATCAGTGCAGAAAATCCAATTCGCACAACCCCTCAGACTCCAAAGTCACAAGATACCTGTGATATCTGAGGTGCAGGACAGTTTTGCACTCGCTGGTAATATTTTTCAAGATCTTGTTCAAGCTATGGCCTCAGGTCACATCCAGAGGAGCCCACATGATACGTTGAATTGCAACGATCCGCTCTGATGCAGAAGTTGTATCTCATATAAATCATGTAAGTGTAATGTAAGTCATGTATTTACAGATTACATATCATTCGATCCTCCTTGTAAGTGTCAGGGGTTCCAGTCATCAGCAGTCTATCCAGTCTATCCATCACAAACAACACTTCCTGCGGTCCAAACTCTGCGCATTTCCTCAGGCCGTGGAGCCTTGGAACTCAGCTAGAGACCTCTTGCAGTTCAAGCCTTGGTCGACAGGGCAAGTCCGGCGACGGAGAATTGGGAACGAACAACGGTCACACCCCACACCGTGACAAACGAGGCATCCTGATCCTTTCAAGTACCTGACTCTTCTTGGCTAGGATTTTGTTGATGGAAGCACTCTTTGCAAATTCAAGAAATGGTTCCCTTCAACTAACCAATTTGCCCGCAGTCGCTCAAGCTAAAAAACCGTGCTCAAGACACGTGTTTCCATATCAGAATTATAATTACAACAATTTTGCCCTCCGGAGCACATCGCCGTCATGTTCTTCGCCTTCTTGTTCTTCTTTTCTCTTTCTCCTCCTGGCTCTTCTTGTTCTTGTGCTCTCTGTTTTCTGCATGCCGGGCCCCCAATTGAAACATGTTTGCGACTGGTGCAGCATGCGACGTGCAGATTATGTCGCTGGAGGGGGGCATGGGGGGGCTTTGAAATTAATAGATGTGTGTGTGTGTGTGATATGGTGAATTCTGGACAATAAACTTTGAAGCAAATGCAAACAACTTGCACCAGAAACAGGCTCAATTGAAACTGAAATTCAGCTTTTTGAACTCTGACTTTCAGTCGCTTCCCGAGGTCTGCTAGCCTTCACGTTCAACTTTCTCCAAACTCTGACCTCTATCCAGCTGTTCCTCCTGAAGTGGGAATGCTTGACTTCCTGATTTAGAACTGATGATTTGGTTTGTTCCAGTAAACCGCGATTGTCTCTCAATGGATCATTAGCATTAGCACCCAGAACGGAGGCATTTTTAAGGGCACCGGCCAGTCTGTCTGCCATGTTTCCAGCGCCCCAACGGCCCGCTGCCACCAAGAGGCATGCTGGCACAGGTTCTTCCAAGAGAGTCGAACCTGCAAGACATGGCTACACCCAAATCTAGGATGGACTGCCGCAATGTCGAGCACCTTCCAAGCCGAAAAGAATGAAACTTGAAAAGGTTGAAAAAGGCTCGGGAATGACAAGTATGGCCACCTCAGTGTTGGAACCGAGAGGAAACCTTTCCCGAGCTCAACATCTTGCGGCACCTAACTCGGACTGTGCCGGTGGTGCTGCTGGAACCCCATGAATGCAAATCCAAGGCAAGCCAGAGCAGATGGATGCAAAATGAGCACAACGGCCACATCACAGCAAGCATGATGAAAAGAAAACGCTTGTGACCTCCTTCGGGTTTCGGAAGGAATTTCAAAAAGAAGAGTGTGAACATTCCACCCTTGATGATCATGAAATAGTTGTCAAAAACCAGCACATACCACCAGTAGTCTTGTCGATCTTCCCCCTTGTTGACCACATTTGCCAGTGTGAGCCAAACCAGGTTGAAGAAAACGGGGCTCAAAGCTGCCAGCATCAGCATAGTATTGGCAAAAAGCCATGCAGCTTTGGACAGCATGCCCTTATATGCAGATTGATCTTCAGGACTCAAACCCACTGGCAGAGTTGCATGCCCATTATCTAGCTGATTTCGCATTTGCTGATCGAAACCAACCAATCCTTTGATGTCTTTGTCGTCCAAAGCTTCCAAGGGGGAAACAAGGTTGAATGTCAACGGGGCACTCCTGGGCCTTCGCTTCACTAAAATCGGATCCACAGAAGCTATCCGTCCACATTGCCAGGGTTCTTCCTCGTC